>OZ026618.1:6183223-6783223 GCA_964020975.1 Hermodice carunculata
ATTGAATCAAAGATATTGAGCAGTGCCTTTCAAAATTGGTAATCTACTAACTGGATTATTTTCATCCAGGCCGCCTCCTTCGTTTTAAGATAGAAGTATTGTGACTGCTGTGGGAGCTTTCTTTTCACTTTGGTCGCGTATTTAATGGGTAAAAAATTAGTAAGCAACAGAATTCCAGCAAAAAATGAAGACTTTCTTAGACCCTCTTCAACGAGTGACCAATGTTGACGATACACCATTTGTTGAAGAAAAGAGAAATAAGTTCATATTGTTCTGGGATTGCTCATAAATGGAGAAACAATTCTCGACGCTTGGTTAAAGAGATTATAAGACTGTGATTTTCGTGAGGAAGACCATAGAAAGAGATTTGATAAGTATGAATACAAGGATGTTGAGAAACGTGGACAATAATTAATGCATGGCGATTTTAGAGATATATTATTATACTAAGCATTTGCATGCTTCAGATAAAAAACTGTTGTTTTTGATCAACGATTCTATACAGACTGATGAAAAGTCCAAAATAGTTAAGAGATAGGGACAGACAAGGAAATAAAATAATAAGATGGATTGCGTAATAATAATTCACTTGACATGCAAATGAGATTTTGTGCAACAGTTTTGAACATTGTATAAAAAAATTGGAACCTCGAAATACCCTGGAGATCACCAGACTCAGAAAGGGAAAAATTCATAAAATGACAGAAAGTTAAATCAATATACCATATGAATTAAGTGTGATAAAATGGAAGCAACAAAGGGTCAAATGGCCTGTCACAGGTCCATCTACCAACAATCAGGTTAGCGATTTGGGCATGCTACAATGCTCACATTGTATTCAACGGACCTTGTTAAACTTTGAATCGTGGTTACAGACCTCAGGTATTTGCAACAAAATGTCCAGTTCATGTGCTTTTTTTCTAAAACAGCCATCTGATTTTGATCAAATAAAATTGGTTTACTCTTGAATTCCTAAAGGTCAAAACGTATTAGGATTTCTTTTTTTAAATTAACAGTTCTTCTCAATTGTGTACCTAAAAGAAAGACTCCACTAACTATCCATTTGGCAAGATCAGCCATTTTTCAGTTTTGTATTACCATCGAAAAAGCAGATAAAGTGATGAAAAATGTCTGATATATTTTCGTAGATACATGTATTGAGATCATAAGAACAAACAAGAGGACTGTGACAATCCTGTGATCAGCTGACTAACTTACCCTGTGACCTTGGAAATGAGGTCCCGGTCACTGACCTATTCTGAATCTTTCATAGGGGGCCATCCCCTTGTGCAAGATTAAGGTCACAGTACAAATATTTCTCAGGTTATCACGTGACCAGTAAAATTCATGTTAGTGGCCCTTTGACCTTGAGAATGAGGTCAAAGTCACTAATGTACAGTAATAATCTTTCCTAAATAAAGGACCACCAACAAGTTCAACATCAAGGTCCTACCTTCCACAGTTCTCAAGTTACAAAATGAAAAGTAAAATTCACGTAAGTGTCTGGGTCCCAGTGACCTTGCAAATGAGGTTAAGGTCACCCATGTACTGTCTAAGTCTGGCTTTTGCTCAGGACAACTATCATGTTCAACATGAAGGTCCAAGTTCAAGTAGCTCTCAACTTGTCAGGTGAATGGCAAAATTTGAGCCAGTGGCCCTATGATCTTGGGAATGAGGTCAAGGTCACTCGTCTACTGTCTAAGTCTGGCCCTTGTTAAGGACAACTAGCATGTGTAATATGCATGTCCTACCCTTAATAGTTCTCAAGTTACCCCATAAACAGTGAATTTCATGCACATCGGCTTGTGACCTTGACAATGAGGTCAAGGTCACTCACTCCCTTATACCCATAATTGTCCCTATGCAATTTCAAAGCAATTGGCTGAGTATATACAAAGATAAAGACTTTTGAAGATATGGCCAAAAAATGAACAAAAAAAATAATAAAAAAAATTTAAAAAATCATTGGACTGTGACCATTCGAACAAACTTCGTAAATACCTGCCCAAGGAACATCGCCAGAAAGTTTGAAGTGAATCTAGCTGATGGTTTCGCAGAAGAAGTCAATAATTGTCAATTAGCAGTGCAAACCCTAATGACTTTGCAATCCCCATTGACTTGCATGTTGATCAAAAGGCATGTAAAACCAACAAGAAACATTCCTTAAAAAAAAAAAAAAAAAAAAAAAAAAAAAATCACTGGACCGTGAACATTTGAATAAACTTGGTAGAAACCCATCCGATTCACACCCCCACTGAATCTAGTGAACGGATTTTAGATGAAGTTGACAATGTCAACTACCATTGCAATTCCCATTGACTTACATAGTAAACAATAGGAATGTATGCATTGACCAACAAGTACCCAAATTGAGAAACTCGTTAAAAATCAGGGATCCACAGCAATGCCACCTGGTGAACAACCTTTTGTGATCATTCCACAAGGAACATATTCACCAAGTTTCAGCACAATCTGAGATACGGTTTTGCAAAAGAAATTGAAAAAAGCAAAAATTCACAAAAATTTATAATAAAATAGAAAAAATCACAGCGCCACCTGCTGAACAACTTAAGGTCTGGGGGGTCCCCAGAAGTGTCCCCATTCAATTTCAAAGTAGTTGGTATCTAGGTTTTGGAGTAGAATATTTTTTTTAAGATTTCCCCCCAAATGAAGAAAATAATTCATTTAAAATCGATAAAATCACTGGAGCATAAATATTTGAATGAACTTGGTAGAGACCCACCCAAGACACATCCCCACCAAGTTTGAAGTGAATCTAGTAAACGGTTCTGGAGATGAGGTCAAAAATGGGAATTACTATTGCAATTCCCATTCATTTATATTGTAAACAATAGGAGTGTTGCACTGAACAACAGGTACCCAAATATAAAAATTTGCTAAAAATCAGAGATCCATAGCAACGCCACTTGGTGAACAACTTTGAGTGACCCTCCCACAAAAAACATATTCACCAAGTTTCAGCACAATCTAAGAGATTGTTTTGGAGAAGAAGTCGAAAATAGCGAAAACGTACAAAAATTCATGAAAAAATCGAAAAAAATGCAGCGCCACCTGTGGAACAAATTAAGGTACGAGGGTCCCCAAAAGTGTCCCCATACAATTTCAAAGTAACTGGCAACGCGGTTTTGGAGAAGAAGATTTTTCAAGATTTTCCCCCAAAATGCACAAAAAATTCATTAAAAAAAATCGAAAAATCAGTGAACCGTGACTATTTGAACAAACTTGGTAGAAACCAACCCAACGTAAATTGCCACCAAGTTTGAAGTCAGTCTGGAAGAAGGTTTTGGAAAAGAAGTCAAAAATGTGAATTAGTATTAGAATGTCCATTGACTTACATAGTGATCAATAGGAAAGCTGCATTGACTGATAAGTACCCGAATTGAAAAAATCGTTCAAAATCAGGAATCCATAGCAGTGCTACCAAGTGAACAACTTTGTTTGACCTTTCTACAAGGGACATATTCACCAATTTTTAACTTAATCCGAGTCACTATTCCGGAGAAAAAGTCGAAAATAGTAAAAACACACAAAAAGTAAAAAATAAACATAGAAAAAATTGCAGCGCCCTCTAGTGAACAAATTCAGAACTAGGTGTCCCCGGAACTGTCCCTGTGGGATATCAAAGCAATTGGGTGAGCCGTTTTGGAGAGGAAGATTTTTTTATGATTTGCCCCCCAAAAAATCATTCAAAATCCAAAAATCAGTGGACCGTGACCATTTGAACAAACTTGATACAGACGTACCCAAAACACATCCCCACCAAGTTTGAAGTAGATCTGGCAAATGGTTTTTGAGGAGAAGTCAAAAATGTGAATTGTGGACGGACAGACGACGACAACAACGGATAGACAGACAGACGGACGATGGACCCTGACAAAAGCTCAGCTGACTGACAAGTCAGCTGGGCTAAAAATCGTTACAAATCAGGAATCTGCAGCATTACCACAAGGTGAACAACTTTGTTTGACCCTTCTACAAGGAACATATCCACCACGTTTATGCTTTATCTTAGTGACAGCTTTGGAGAAGAAGTCGAAAAAAGCTTTAACATACACAAATTTATTAAAAAAATATAAAAAAACTGTAGGGCCACCTGGTGAACACATTAGAAACAAAAAGTCCCTAGATCTATTTCTGTGTGATATCAAAGCAATTGGGTGAGCGGTCACGGAGAAAAAGATTTTTTAAGATTTGTCAAAAAAAAGAACAAAAAAATTCATTAAAAAAATCCAAAAATTACTGGACCATGACCACTTTAACAAACTTGATAGACACCTACCCATGGTACATTGCCACCACGTTTGAATTTAATTTGGTTGACGGTTTTGGATAAGAAGTAAAAAATGTGAATAAGCATTAGAATGCTCATTGACTTCCACATTAATCAATAGGTTGACTGATAAGTACCTGAATTGAAAAAATCGTTAAAAATCAGGTATCCGTAGCATTCCCACATATCGAACACCTCTGTTTGACCCTTCTACAAGGAACATATCCACCACGTTTAAGCTTAATCTGAGTGACGGTTTTGGAGAAGAAGTTGAAAATAGCTATAACACACAAAATTCCATAAAAAAATCGAAAAAAATTGCAGCGCCACCTGGTGAACTAATTATGAACAAAGTGTTCCTAGATGCCATCCTGTTTGAAATCAAAGCAATTGGGTCAGTGGTTTCGGAGAAAACGATTTTTTAAGATTTGTCAAAAAACAAAATCATTAAAAATCCAAAAATCATTGTACCATGACCACTTGAACAAACTTGGTAGACATTCACCGAAGGCACATCCCCACCAAGTTTGAAGTGGATCTGGATGACGGATTCGGACAAGAAGTCGAAAATGTGAATTGTGGACAGACAGACGGACAACGGATGACGGACTGACAACCATAAGATACGCTCAGCTGACTGACAAGTTAGCTGAGCTAAAAAGTGACTTTTTCATCTTAAACATGTTTAAAAAAATATCCAAAATTTCACAAAATCACATTTTTACCTAAAGGAGATAGACAGTGTAGATAGGAATACCAACAATTCTATCATATGTACTGAAAACAAAAAAGCTATGACCACAAAAAATAGTTATGATAAGTGGTTCCCTTAAATCCTTACTAGTTTTGGTGATATGTTCAAGTTGAACATATCACCTAAAGTAGTCGGGATCTAAGGAAGTCACTTATTAAAACTAATTTTTGTGGTAATAGCTTTTTTGTCTTTAGTACATATGATAGAACTGATGATATTGCTATCTGTACCGCCTACCTCTAGGTTCTCCTGCGATATGTCTGCATCTTCTTGGATCCAAGACTACCACACCCTTATTAACTATATCAGAGGGTGTCGCTGAATCTTTCCCTCTAGTTTGCTAACAGAGTTAGAGTTCTATGTTTGGTGCATTCAGATTGTGCAAAGCCTAATTGTCAATTAAGTATATAGGTTTACAATATGGGAATGCATATTTCGGTGATATTTTGCCCAGAAGTGAAGTCACTTTGCCAGGTTAGGCATGACCTTAAGGCAAACGGATCTGTGTCCTCTTTTGCAGATGTCACATGCGTTCCATACAAGAAGTAAAAAACCTCAAGGCTGGATGTGTTACAAATGGTTGGGTGGGGGGAGGGGGATTGGTGCTCTGATCGCAGGCATGAAGATTGGCCTTACCCAAAAGTGTTTCCATTTTTTTTCTGTAAGGACCGTATATATGACATTTTAGACATGTTTTGGTATGCGGCTGACATGGCTGAATCTAGCCTTTCAAATGCTCAGTAAAGAAACTTTAGTCTAGTTTCTCACAACTTGATGCATTTAAAGTCTTTAATGTATAATGCTATTCTCAACAAATGGTGAAGTATCTTTTGTTTTGTGTTTGAGGGTGAATTATCATTTTTAGATTGAAATTCAAAAGTAGTAACTCACTTCAGATCACATGACCTAAATATTTTTACAACTAAATGGTGACGCACTTGGATAAGTGATGTAATGCATTAAGTATAGACAACATCAAATTTGGCGGATGTTTGATTTATACATCATACGTGGCGTTGAATCATTACGACGAACATTAGCAAACATGGCACATCAGGGCCACGTTAAAGTAAGCCTACATCATTTCTTGTGATGTATAAACAATTGAACATGATATAAATAAAATATTATATGGCCGGAGAGTGAGTTACTATTTTACCCACCCATAACGATCCCGCAGTGAGAAAGAAAAAAAAACACTGCAAGACATTTTAGATTATGTACGGATTATGTGCAGCCATAGCAACATGAATTGAAAGAGGATATTGCATTTGGGGTTTTACCTTTCTTGGATGTAGAGCAAAGTTTCTCAGCTATACCACAACCAAGAAGCAGACTTACGAATAAAGTGTTAAAAGTCCACATAAAGGTAGCAACAACTCTAATCAGTAATTGCGCCATCGGGTTTTGTGCCGCAAATCAATCTAGCAACGGCAAATATCATCATTATTTTAATGGATCGGTATACGTCAGAGAAAAAAGGCAAAAGGAAAGAAAGTAGAAGTTCAAGATTGGGGAAACAGTGATAATTTTTCATCTCAAAACCATCTTTAAAAGAGAATATCAACAAAAGTGGACAGGGGCCCGTTTAAGATCACCAAGCAGTACAAAAGAAATGGAATCCCTCTCCATAATTGCAGGACTGGGCTGGTGAAGACATCAATGGGAGGTTTTACCAACAATAACTCTAAGCTGTTGATGTAGATGAGCATATGCTGTTTAAAGTAGAGAAAGTACCAGAAATGGGCAGAAAAAAAGCCCTGGTGAAATGGTTGCACTGGCCGAAGCACTTGCATACCAACCATCGATCCACAAACTGTACAAGAAGAAGCACACCCCAAAATCTATAAGTATATATCATGGAACAAGTGTTTTTATTTCCCTCCTGTAAAGATTGAAAAAAAAATCCAGGAAAAAAACTTGCAGGGCTTACAATCCAGCTTCTTCATATCGTTGAATTAAAAGGGACCTGGGTGTGCACTCTGATTAAAATATGAAGAACCTCGAGACATATTGTCACCATCGAAGCAGTGAATGACCAATTAGCTCTGTTTAAACCTCCACCAGATTAGACAGTGTCATTACCATATCCAAACCGTAGTCCTAACGAAACAAATCCAAGTCAATTCCGATCAAAGGCAATGTTCCTTGGTATGTATAGCTGAAACATATAAATTTATAGTTTGTATTTACCCAAAAGAGACCAAAACGTAAGTACATAGGTCCATAGGGGGAAAAAACCTTATCTAGTTTTCACATGACAGAATGCAAAAAGTTTTGTTTGAAATTATAGGCCTATTTCAGTAAATTGGCTTGAACAGTTGTATTATTCATGCACATACAGGACCATACAATTTATGAAAAGGGACCAAAATTTGCATCACATCAGGGAATTTGTAAGCGGAGGTTCTTAACTTGTTGAAAATGTCAATGAAATTCAGTATTTAAAAAGGTACTACTTGCAACCACCATCTCAACAATGATCATCATCCATATAAGTCCACAAAGCGACACCAACACCAACATCAATCCATCAGAAAAGCCCTCTAGGCCTAAAATGACCATCAATAAGAATCCAAACAACATGATTATATAATTTGATGTGTTTTAGGCAGTAGTTAAAGACATGATGTTGTTTTAAAGGAGATAAACTAAGAGTATTTCAAAAAGAAAAGTGTCTGAATATCCAAATATAGTAAGTACATTGGTTCAAATGTTAAACATCAGCCAGAAGCAAGTGACATTAGGCCTCAAATCATTAAAACGTAGTCAAAAATGCATTACAATAGTCAAAATTTGTAAGGATAGCAGTCACATTTCAAGTTGGTTTCCAGAAGTATTTTTGAAAGGACATTTAAATGTTCAAGATTTAAATGTTCCTAAAGGTAACTGTAAGTATAACTGTTTTCCTGTAATAGTTTGAAATTTTTTCATTTATAATAAGACGTAGTTCAACTTGTCAGTCAGTTGATTTAGATGTTAATTATTTATACAAAAGAGAGATAGAGAAAGAGTACATTAAACACTTTGAGCCAACCTGACATGACCTTCATAATAACAAACTATATTCATCAGACAATTATAAAAAACAACATCAGTTTCACTACACTTGGAACACTTACTGCACTGCAATATGTGCAGAAAATGCCTGAATGTTCAAATTGTTACCAAATATATAAGGGTTCCATGAAAAGAGAAGTGGATAACAGTTTTCAATGATAGTGATGAAACCAAACCAAATACCAGTTTAACTTTGTCAAATTCAGGATCATTTACGAAATAGTAAGGCATGCTAGTGTTCGTCGTCAGAAGGATCCATGACCAACAGTAATGAGATTTAAACGAATGAGAGTATCTTCTACCTGACTTGGAACAGGTTACCAACATATTGGCAGTGGGTTAAACCAGTTTTACGGGATCCCAATCCTCCCACTTTGGAAAACACTCACATTCATTTAAAGTAGGCCTAAAACAAATTTATCCCTTAATGTTAATGTACAGTTATAAAAGGTAATACCTGACCATAGTTCACAGACATCATCCAAACAATGACAGGACAATTAATAGTACAGAAACACATGATCCATATTCATTAATTCCAAACCCAACAATGACGGCAAGGAGATTTCAGACTTGCCAAAGCATCAACATTTCTTTTCCAATACCAATGTGAAGAAACAAATTTCATTCCTGACTTGAGACAGGGAGTCACCCATAAAAGGCAACAGGTGGTTTTAAACCAGTCCTCTCAACCTTAGAAATATTCATCATTAACTGCAGACAGTAGTTTCTTTTCCAAAATGTATAGGCCTAACGACCCAAAACACAAATTTCATTTCTTCTGCCAAAAATAAAAAGAAACTTATTAGGCCTATCACCTTTTAGTTCTCCCGACTTGTCAGTCAGCTAAGTTTAAAGTAAAAGAGTAAAGTAGGCCTACATCGCTTTTGAGATATTTATGAATCTGGAACATTATAAGAATTTTAAGTTAGACTACTATATTTACATTAGAATTGCGTAACATGTCAAAATTTGAATTTAAACACCAAAAAAAGTTTCCACGTGAACACAGGATAACTAAATTTGATACTATTATATTTATTATGCAACATGGTTAAGTTCTTCCATGTTCCATTCTCACTAGAAAAAACAGCACAATAGGCCTAAAATTCGTTATAAAAATATAACTCACATCAGCTGAGTAAGTATTCCTTACATTTTGTCACTATATTCAAAAGGATGAGAAAATAGAAGGCCTGTATTGTTCAACATGATGCCTGAGAACTTAAATGGTCCTTATTTCATTTTATATTTGTTGTAATTATAAATTTTATGTTCCAGTATTGAAAGTTCGATCAAGCTCATGGTAAAACAATCTCAGCTACAACATTAAAATACATAAACATATTTCTGTGTGTTTTACTGACACTCAGAAAATACCTTATTAATATGTTCATATAAATCAACATGATATTTCTGTAGAACATATTGATATTTATCTTTAAAGTTAAGAAACAACTTTTTTAATCTTATTTTGGAAAACCCCTGTTTAATAAGTCTTCCAAAAAGTGATTTATGTCTATCAGCAAAATCTTTAAAATCAGTACAGTTTCTTGCGAAAGCAGTTAGTCTTGAGACATAGACACCATAAGCAGGATTGATTGGAGTATTACTACTTATATATGGATAATTTACTATATCAAAATTGAAATCATCTCTTTTATCATACACTTTTGATTTTTAATATACCACCATCATTGAATAGGAAGAACTTTGGTGTTGATTTGGCTGAATGGATAGAAATACTGACCCACCAGTCAACTCAGTCATGGGGCTTCCATCACCTTCTCCATTCCACCCACTCCCATGTATGCAGATATCAAATGATCTCATCTAAATGTAAAATGCTGCGTCAACACATTGTACTGCAGAGCAGATGTGATGCAAAGAAGAAACTACAGGCTCCATTCATCTTTAAAGATACTGGCTTGACGCTCTCTGAGAACAAAGACCCCATTCTCGGTACTAACATGGGCCTGACTCAGTGAGACCTGGACTTCCATGAGAGCAAGGTGGTTGACATGGTAGGGTCCATTTCTATGGACATTTGTCAACGGGGTTGTCTCATCTTGGATGGTGTTCCCATTGACATTAAGCTCTGTCCAAAGACAGAACCCTTGTGCTGATATCCGCCATTTCATCTGCCAGCCACAAACAGATCACTGCTGTGGTTCTGTAGATGTACAAGGTCCATGTGTCACCAGATATTACAGACCTGTCGCAACTCCCGAGATTTTCGAGAGCGCAGCCGCAGACCCTAGCGAGGGATTTTTCGGTCAATGACCCATGACAAGCACAATATAAGGGAGAGACGTGTCAATAGCGAATTGGCGTTTGCAGTACGAGGTACAATTTCGGCACTGATTCCTCAATTGTATATGATAACGTATGTACATACGCTGTTCGTCAGCTGTGGTGCACTTCTTTGATAAAGGAAAAGCGGCAGAAGATATAGGGTCTATAGTGATCAATTCAAAAGGTTAGCATGGAAAGGCTTCCGTTTATCATTGAGCTCGTAGTAATAAGTGCAATCATAGAATAAAATATGCGCTCAGCAATGGAAGTTAATAAAAACTTGCCTGTCAAGCATCCAGGGTAGATGATGTTTCCCATTTTCATACTAAAAATTAAAATAAGTACGCATAATTTTTCATTGATCACTTGTCACTTTGGGAATTCATTGTTTACAATTATATGTTTCTGATACAGTCTGCTCCACGATATTCTAATTCTAAATTCTGATATCGAATATAATTCATGTTGTTGCTATGGGTGCAACGGTTTCGTTCAGGCAGAAAAAAATACATACATACATCCATACATCATACATACATACATACATACATACATACATACACACATAATGCCAATCATTTGTGTGTGTAAAGAGACATAATGTTTGACCAAATATTCTTTCTTTTTTCCCTATATTTCAGCCATATATTTCCTTCATCGATACAAGGTGCAAACTTTGTTCTGCTCATTTTCTACAGATAAAGGTGCAAAAATAGAGGGCATTTTTATATAATCCATGTCTTGACGAGTGTAACAATTTCATCCATCTGATGTACAGCAGTGTCTGCCTCCTGAATTTTGAAGTTGATGTATAGCTGGCTGTCATCTGCATAAAAGTGATAGTTGATGTTATACTGGCACAGAAGTTGACCCAATGATGCGGTGTACAGGGTGAACAAAATAGGCCTAAGGACTGAACTTTGAGGTACACTACAGTATACTACCTGCTGTTCAGACAGAACACCCTTGATACACACTCTCTGATGACGGCCTTCAAGGTAGGAGGAGAACCAGTTCAGAACAGTACCCTGTATACCTAGAGATTTCAGTGTGTCAAGGAGGCACTTATGATTTACTGTGTCGAAAGCCGCTCACAAATCCAACAAGACCAGCAGTGCAGCTTTCTGCTCTGCCATAGCACACAGTATGTCGTTTTGGACCCACACCAGTGCAGTCTCTGTGCTGTGACCCTGTCTATATGCTGACTTAAAAGGTTCCAGTAAGTTGTTTCTGAGAGGATGAGCCTTGAGCTGTTTTGCAACCACTTTCTCCAGTAATTTAGAAATAAATGGAAGGTCAGACACAGGAGGATAGTTTTTCAAGACATGTTGGTCTAGCGCTGGTTTTTTCAGCAGTGGGGTTACAAGGGCCGACGTGAAAGCAGCAGGGAAGCATCCTTCAGCTAGAGACTTGTTGATAATGGCTCCAATAATGGGACCAAGTAAGGCCATGACCATCTTTAGAAGTGATGATGGGCGTGGGTACAGAGCACAGCTCTTGCTCCGAAAAGAAGCTATTATTTTGGTTACCTCTTCGGTTGATACCTGTTCAAAGGAACAGAATTCCATACCTGTGAACGGTCTCACTGTCTCCATCCATTCATTGGGGACACCAATTGTTTCCATGATTATATTGATCTTTTCAATGAAGTAGTCACTGAATATGCTGGCAAGGGCAGCTAATGTGTTACCCGCGGGCGGAATATGTGGTGTCTTGTTGCCAAACAGTGAGTCAGTCACATGCTGCATAAGACCAAAAGACGCAACTAAATCCAGGAAGTCAACAGCTACATTGTCGCTGGTGTTCTCAACATGAAAGTTTAAGCCCCCATATATATATATATATATATATATATATATATATATATATATATATATATATATATATATATATATACGTATATATATATATATACGTATATATATATATATATATATATACGTATATATACATATATGTCGAAATATCATTGGAAAGTATTTCACCAACTTGAAGATCATAAAAAAAATCTCTATGAAATACCTGGAACATGCGTTTGGTACATACATCACTTAGGTGTATACAAGAACATGTGCAGAATGAGCAATGAAGTAATTCTGATCGATGAACGATATCAATTGGTCAGAGAACACAGATGTTTCGATCTTTAGTCCTTTGGTTGGCCAACAACGCAAGGAAGCGTGTTCTTCTGCACTGCCCAGAACGGTAACATAACCAAAATATCAAGAGGAAGTAAAAATAGCCATGATTAAGTTATGTCACAAGAGTCAGCCCGTTCCTAGGAGCCCCCATGCATTCATTTTATATTTTGGTAATACTACTTATCGCCTGTTTTTAGTTGTTTTCATCATTTCACAAGTCTTACATAATCAACTTAAAATGAGACTTGGTATTTAAGGACATATTATTTAAAAAAGCAGTATAATTAACTGCTTTTTTCACATGATTCATACCCGCCGCGTTGGCTCCTGGTCTACACACGTGGTGGTTTGTCCCAGTTAAGTCACAGGTGACTTCTCAGGACTCAGGACTCAGAATGCTTTTATTCGACCAAAAATACATTCAATTTGACATAAAACAGAAAATAAATGAAACATAAGGATATACATAGAGTATTTTGGTCTGGGAAACTCCCATTAAGACAAAAGTGTGTCGCTATCATGGGAGCCACCCATTACATACAAGCATAGTTACATGGCAATTACACGTTGTACTAAAAGAACAATTACACAATTAGATGAAAAGTACAAATAACGTGTCAAAAAATTACATTAAATGTTAAGGTCAACTTTAAAAAAGGAACGAAATAGAGCAGCTATTGATTCCTACACACATAACAATTGTTAGTATTACAAATTTCAGAATAACTCTGTATAAAGTAATTTTTAATATATCTAGTCATACCTTGAAGGCTATGGGTATAGACCTTTTCTTTAATATGCGTAGCAGCTTTATTTATAGTATCAGGAAGATCAAATCTTAAACAGTTTTTTGCATAGGCATGTTTATATCCAGTGATATACATGTTTCTGGCTTGTCGGGTATTATATTGATGTAGTTCAAGATTACTATATAACGGTAACTTTAGAAGATTTTCAGGTAGTTTATTGTCAACAAATTTTTGGAAACATTTCAATTTTGATAGAGTAAAAATATTATTTATTTTCAGGAGGCCAAGACTTTTAAATAGTGGATCTGTGTGAGCATTATATTTTTTACAAGAAATCATACAAATAGCTTTTTTCTGCATTTTGAGAATTTTAGAATTATTAGATCCCCACACTAGGATTCCGTAATTAAGTTGTGACAATATTAAAAAATTTTAAATTTTTATTTTGGCAGTCATTGGAAGCATATTTTTAAGCTTGTTCAAAAGTCGTAGTGCTCTTGATATTTTGTTACTTAATTTATCTACATGTGCTTTCCAATTTAAACTTTTGTCAAGAGTAATTCCGAGAAAAGAGAATGTATCAACATGTTCAATTTGATTTTCGTTTATTTTGAGATTTGATACATGGAATTTTTTGTTTATTTGATGAAAAGTCATGAACTTTGTTTTGCTCACATTAAGTGATGGCTCATTTACATTTAACCATTCAACGATGTTTCTTATCTCAGCATTGATATTGCTATCAATATCCAAATTGATATTTACATTGAAAGAATTGAGTGTGGTGATAAGGTCGAATCATCTGCGTACATTATTACTTCAAATATTTTACTAGCATGGGAGATATCGTAAATATAGATAATGATGGAGATATCGTAAATATAGATAATGAAAAGGAATGGTCCGAAAATAGAGCCTTGTGGAACTCCAGTGGTAATGGACATGGCATCAGATTTAACATCATCTATTTGAACGTACTGTTTACGATTTTTTAAATAGCTTTCGAAAAGTTTTCTCAGGGAAACCCATTTTTGACAACCCACATCCTGACTATAGATGTGTCCAGGGAAAGGTGTCTATTATCACGTGTCATGCCCCAGCCTTGTAAAGGAAGCCAACCTTTTACTTCTTTACTTGATCTGCTATCAAAAACTTGTACCTCAAAAAAGAAATTTTGCGGCAAAACAATGACTCAAAATGAAAGGTCTGTGTGTTGTTTAAGAGAGATAAAAAGTTGTAATTGTTAATTTTGGCATTCAAAGATATGTCTTGCGTTTATGTGTAAGTACCGACAATCTTCAAATCGAAACTTGAAGACACAAGCATCCAACAAAAGTACCCGAAAATCCGTGTGTAGCTGAAACCTGTTAGCAAACTGAAGATGGATACCATTTTGCTATGATTCATACGAAACTCAAAATTCCCCGAATAAAGAAAAGACAAAATCAACGAAATATGTTCTGATTTTGATTCTTATAGTTTTAAAGAGAAGTTTGGATTTAGTATGAAATAAAGAGTACAGAGCTGATAACAAAATTTGGAACACTCATGGCAGACTGTTTAGAAATAAAAGATCAGACATTATAGACTACCATAACCTTTTGCATACCGCAGACACTTGAAGTTTTTTTCCCCTGAATCCTGCATATGATTGTGCACTGCCCTATGTAGTATTATAATGTTACTCATCACATAAGGTCTGTTAGTTTTTTCACTTTCTTGTATATATAGGTATATGTGTGTGTTCGTGTTAGTGGGGGGGGGGTAGGTATGTGTGGTTGTTTTCGCTCTGTTTGTGTATGTTTGCTGGATGTGCTTTGTTATTTGCTGCACTTTGTGTTGTGTAGTGACAATAAATTTCATTTCATCAGTTTTCAGCCAAAACAGACAAAACAGGAAACACACATAAAAGCATAATAATGATAATAATGATGATGATGATGATGATGATGATGATGCTGCTGCTGCTGCTGCTGCTGATGATGATGATGATGATGATGATGATGATGATGATGATGATGATGATGATGATGATGATTATGATGATCGCGTAAAAAGCCTCAATAATATGAATTTACATGACTCTAAACCACAAGAATCCAATGGACAGCAGTCGCATATGGGATTTTATCTGGGTTCTCAAGGTCCATCATGGGTGCTCGCAATTTAATTAGTAGTGTTGATTGTTGTAGGATAATGAATCTAACTCTTCGTCTGCTTTCAAAATTGACATGGACATTGACCTCCATTTCCTTTTCTTTGATATTGTCATTTTGCTTTTCTTTTCTCAGACATACCTAGTTTGAAAACAATGTCACACATGTAATTACTTCAGGGGCCCCTTTATTCGGCCCATGGTCGGCCTGATGTAGCCCAGCAACCAAGATGTCAATCAGTTTGCTATATAAAGTGCGATCGATTGGCGGTCCGAAAATGAAATCAATCTCCAGCGTGAACGTGAACATTGATACACAACTTTGAATTTTGTTCCCAAAAAATCCTAAAACGTGTCCTTTTCAAGTCAGGATAATCAATTCTTTGTAAAAAAAATGTTAGCATGACTCAAACCTCTTTAATATAAATTCTCTGTATACTTCAAATATATCAAATGACAACTAGTTTCCCTATTATTTCATGTGGCTATGCTTATGTACGGTCATTTTCACTTGGGACAATGTCATCCCCGTCCACTCTTGGTGGGTTTTGACAGTTTTCTTGGGCCAAACATTTGCAAGAGTCTGAGCATCGAAGGTAAAATTTACCACATAAACATTGTTTTGTTTTTCATCCAGTTTTATGGCCACCCCTGATATATATATTGTTTTATTTCAGACACATGATCATCAAGGCACATGCATGTACATAATCAGGTCCATAGTAGAAATTAACATTACATAAAAAGATAAAAAAAGGAAAAAGGTTACAATAAAGACATATATGTGTATAAATTCTGTTGAAAATTCCAGCATGATAGAATTGAATAGTCACTTTTTTCATAGCATAAATGGGATCAAGAACAATTTAATAATCCACAAACTGGAATCATTACAACACAGGCTCGGGACTTTATCTGGCGCAGTCAGCTACCCTTGAATAGTCAATTCTTGACGTACGTCTGTGCAAAATATTTCCCAGCCATGCAGCAAAAGGTCCCAGTTGAGTGGCATAGGCATATCTGCAATTTTGTACATAGCTGTTTGAAACTGTGCCCTCTGGCATTGGGGCTTGAAGGTACCCATAGTGTGTGGAAGGCTACTCAATTTGTGGGGCACATGGCTTTCGCCAGCGACTATTCTTTTACAAATTGCTGCCCGCATATTGCTTGATAATACATCTAGCCATTGGTCATACAACATGACTACAAACACCAAAGCAGAACTGAGTATTTCGTCTGGAAATGCGTCCAGATCACCCAGGCAAATTATATCAGGGAACACTTCAAGCTTTTTTAATACTGTTGCTTTACTAATGCCAGAAAATGACGAAATTGCATCACATCCATTTACAGCGTGAACTGCAGGAATGTTAGGCATGACTGCTGCATGCTTTTGAACCTTTCTATTGACGTTGATTGGATTGTGGCTGCCAGAACAAGCTTCCATGGTTCTACTTGTACAGTATCTGTCAAGTCATTAGTGTGTGCAGTCATGTAGGAGCACGTCAGTGTTGTCACACACTACGCATATGGAGGAGAGGCCTGCTGGATCATGTGTTATGCCAGAATCACATCTGCCTCCTCACGCTTTATTGCTGTATGGTGTGGACCAACTCCAGCTTCTATTGGATGGGGGTCAGGACAAGTTTCCACAATACATTTTCCATCTGGAACCTGAATGGAGCAAAAATCTTTGACAATCACGTTAATATTGTTTGTGTTTACATTCGATACTATGGTCTTCTTTGGCAAAGGACAGTCTTTTGTCTGCACTATGGCATAATAAAACCCTTTCTGTCTTGCACTTCTGCAGGGTCACGTCCTGCTAAGACTAGTATCTGTCAAACACTATCTGAAGGACTGATGTATCTATATTTTGGATGACTCTGTGCGCTTCAACACTGATAACTGCACACTCCCCAGCAGGTATCGCTGGCATTAGCACTGTCCACAAGAAAGCACAGTCCTCAAGGAGGCCAGTTGCTCCTTGCACTGCACTTTTATTGCACTTAGGTCCTAAGAACAGACTTTTTAGATGTCCTCATTTCACCACTTTCGTCAAAGAAAGCTGTTGGATGTGGAGCTAATTCATGATGAAAATGAGTTCTGAAAAAGTGGGTCTTGATGACCCCATTATTCCCTTGACCTATGTATAAATGAACTCAGTATCAACAATATGCTGATTGTAGCCAAGACCACTGTTGGATTACTACTGTCTTTATGATCTTGACTTCTTTGCTTATCTTTCTGTACAAGCCTGAGGGCAATTGGTTTTCATACTCTAGCTCTTGTGCAGCCCCAATTGCCAGGCAACAGTGAACATTGACTGTAGGCACATCACCAACAGGACCAGGTAATATGTTAACAAGACCAGTGGCTGGATGTTGATTGCTGTCACAGATGTCAAACAAGTTAAAAATTAATCCTGAGCGCTGGTTCTATCTGCAGCGTCAGCTTTGACTCTCATCAGCTATCTTTCTTTGTAAGTGGTGACCACACGCTCAGATTCACCATCCATCTTTCATTGTGTCATGATCATGCATTACCTTTCCTCTCGGTCAATAAAAATGCCATGAGGATGAAAAAAGGGTTTGATAAAACAGTCTACCTATAGCTGGGTTGTGTTACTGTCCTGGCTTTTGGCATCAATATATTGCTTCAGCTCACCTATAGTGTCCTTTTCATGACTGAACAATGCTGGCCTTAAAAGCTATTCCTCAACAATGTGCAATGCTCTCACATTTTGAGGGAACCTTTTTGCCAGAAAGCAGCTAAGGTACTCCAGCAAATGTAGCCTTAAGTATGTCCTTAAGCCCCCTTCCAACAGCACCCATAAAACTGATTAGCATGTGGTCCATAGCAAGCCTTGCCACATAGTAACTGAACAGGCTTTGGGCCATCCAGGTGGCGCCCACAACCACCTGGTACAGCTGATGGTTATTTGTGAAAATTGTCCATTTCTGCTCAGTTAGTGATCTCAAATGTTGAGCTTGGACTGAAGCAGTTTCCTGGTGTATGAAACATGTGGTACCATGTCCAACAATGGTGCATGTATAATATAAGGGTTTTATTGTAGAGTATTGTTGGTCATGTATTTTTGGTATTGGAATCATTCACTTTGGACATGGATGGCCACTTGTAACTTGATTCAGCAAAGTTATATCTTCAACTACTGCTCTGTTTAGAGACACCTGCACACTTGCCAAGACACCCAAGGGTAGGAACAGCCTTGTGGCCATATTGCTGGGGCATCTCAGGTCTTTTGCTACAAATATACCACTCCACATTCACGACTTTCCCACGTTTTAAGCAACAGGACTTTGTTTCTTCCCATTTAAGGCCCTTATTTTTGGGGGGGGGGGGGGTCAATCATGTCTGAGGTCTAATCTGACATAGGCTTACTGGACTGGGCTACGATGATAGCTAAACCATGCAGAGATTTTGACCATTTTGGGATGCTATCTGTACATCAAAATTGTCAGCAACAAGCTGCACTAAAGCATTTCTACTGTAGAACTGTCGTAGTCCTTGTGGAGCATTTGCAGTTTAGTTGGGAGAAGAAATTTTGAAATGCGTAAGCTCATTGTAAGAGGAAGTGTCACCAAAGTTTTAAAATTCCTTTCAAAAATACTTCTGGAAACCAACTTGAAATGTGACTGCTATCCTTACAAATTTTGACTATCCTTTCAAAAATACTTGCGCAAACCAACTTGAAATGTGACTACTATCCTTACAAATTTTGACTATTGTAATGCATTTTTTGACTACGTTTTAATGATTTGAGGCATAACGTCACTTGCTTCTGGCTGATGTTTAACATTTGAACCAATGTACTTACTACATTTGGAAATTCAAACACTTTTCTTTTTGAAATACTCTTAGTTTATCTCCTTTAAAAAGACATCATGTCTTTAACTAAATGCCTAAAACACATCGAATTCTATAATCATGTTATTTGGATTCTTATTGATGGTCATTTTAGGCCTAGGGGGCTTTTCTGATGGATTGATGTTGCTGTTGGTGTCGCTTTGTGGACTTATATGGATGATGATCATTGTTGAGGTGGTGGTTACAAGTAGTACCTTTTTAAATACTGAATTTCATTGACATTTTCAACAAGTTAAGAACCTCCGCTTACAAATTCTCTGATGTGCTGCAAATTTTGGTCCCTTTTCATAAATTGTATGGTCCTGTATGTGCATGAATGATGCAACTGTTCAAGCCAATTTACTGAAATAGGCCTATCTTTTCAAACAGAACTTTTTGCATTCTGTCATGTGAAAACTAGATATGGCTTTTTCGACCCTATGGACCTTTGCACTTACGTTTTGGTCTCTTTTGGGTAAATACGAACTATAAATTTATGTGTTTCAGCTATACATACCAAGGAACATTGCCTTTGGTCGGTATTGACTTGGATTTGTTTCGTTAGGACTACGGTTTGGATATGGTAATGACACTGTCTAATTTGACATAGATTTTTATGTTGGTTTCAGCAGATGGCGCTGCCAGACACTGCCAGGACATGACAAGCTGTGTCCAGAAAATCTCTATTTCATGTGAGTAACCCATCAGAGAGACAATCCAAAATTAGTGCATTTTGCTGCTGAAAGCGCCGAGAAGGCTGTGGAAATAACATTGTGGTCTATCACCTCTGGTATAATTTATGTACCTGTTTTCAATCTACACAACATGCATGATTCCAGACCAACAGCATATCTGCCATATCCAGTAAATGCGTGGGGCGCTCAGCCTACCATGACCAGCATTATGTAACTCCATTCAGAGGACTTGGGCATTGTATACACCTTTGTTTATATCATTGTATAGCCATGACCTGAACTCTGCGAACTGTGTTTCTGCACTGTAACATACACAGTGTTGAACTGTTGGAACTGTGTTTCTGCACTGTAACATACACAGTGTCGAACTGTTGGAACTGTGTTTCTGCACTGTAACATACACAGTGTCGAACTGTTGAACTGAAAGTGAAGTAATTATAAGTCAAACTCAAAGCATGTCTTCCAAGCAAGTAAAAGAAAAAAGTGGACGTTCTAGTTCTAGATTGGCCTCTAAATCTGAAGAAGAGGATTATCCTGCAGATGAAAGTGCAATGGTACTTGCAGTTATAGAGGCATTCTCAAATGAGCATGTGCTGACCAAACTAAGAAAGGTGCTGAACCCGAATCCCGATGAACTCTCTAATAAAATAAGCTCACTGATTGGTCACCATTTTAAAATACTGCAGGATGAACTAAACAAAAAAGATGACACCATCAAAGAACTGCAAAAAACTGTTGATGACCTCACAACAAAATGTGATGAGCTGGAACAATACTCCAGGAGAAATAATTTGAGAATTGCTGGAGTCAAGGAAACTGCCATGGAAAATACAGATGATCTAGTGTTAAAACTGGCTAATGATGCTCTGGAAGTTCCCCTCCTCTCATCGGAGATCGACCGTAGCCACCGCATTGGACCTCAGATTCCTGGAAAAACTCGGGACATCATCGTGAAGTTGACTTCTTACCGTTACAGGAAGAGTCTGATGCAACACAAGAAAAAACTCAAGACCAGTAAGCTAGATGACTTGGACACCTCACGCATTTATATAAATGATGACCTCACGAAACGGCGCGCAAACCTTTACTACAAAACTCGACTCCTGAAGCAGAACGGCAAAATCAATGATACATGGACAACTGATGGAAGAATTCTTATCAAGGACAAAGCAAATAAAATATTGCCAATCATCAGTGAGAAAGACTTGGCAAAACATGTTACTTTATAAAAACGGACAGGTTACAATTCATATGTCTAACATGTGTCTATGATTTCAAATGTATTTTGCCCATGGTCCCTCCATATATTATATACACACATGACATCCCTTTACCCATTTTCTTCTCTACTATTTTGCATGTGGTTTTTGTTCTACTTAATCACAACACCTCCTCGCATCCCTTGGAACTCAAGAGACCTAACAAATAGTTTTAAACCAGTAATCTCACAAAATATAGTATTTATACTATTGATACATGCAACTTTTTTTCCCCACAAACCAATTCCAAATACATTTTATTTATGTATATATCAAGGGAGTTGCTCAACACAAACAAGAAATAATATTCCATATTTACAGTACTTTTCTGTAAAACTACATCATATTGCTTACAAGAAAACTGACATGATCATAGTTATCTTAGGTTTAATGGTAATTTTTCTTTTTCTCTTTGATAGTACATGATTTCCAGATGTAATATCTGTGCACAAATGGTGAACCCAGGCTCAGTGAAACAGTGTTGTTGTACTATATGTAAATGTTTCTACCATCTTAAATGCATTGGTACCAATTATCAACGGGATTCACATTGGATGTGTTCCCGATGTTTACAATCTGAATTGCCTTTTAATAATGTTGACGATGATGATGTTTTCTTTACTAATATTTCAGAGCTGTGGTTTGATTTACCTAAAATTAACTTTGCTGAATTAAATAATAAACTATTCATACCATTTGAGATAAATGATGGGCGAAATCATCTCCCAATGTATGATAATGATCCGGACTTCCAATTTTTCTCACAAACACACTTTGTGAATAGTCTCTGTAACAGCCAGTATCACCTGGAGGATTCATTTAATGCCATGATAGACACAAACATGCCGGATCAATCATTATTGTCACTTTTTCATATTAACATAAGAAGCTTACCTGCTCATATTAAAGAACTGGAAAATTACTTATCATTGATGAATTAGAAGTTCCGTATTATTGGAATAGCAGAAACATGGCTAAAGGAATCCAACCATGAAATATATAATTTATTAAACTATAATCATTTGAAAAGGTATCGAAGTGAGAGAGATGGCGGAGGTGTGTCCTTGTTTATTGATTGTGAATTGAATTATATAGTACGAGATGATTTATCTGTTGTGAATGACGTTATCGAGACTATTTTCGCTGAAATACGATCTGATACATTAACTGCTTTACCTTCTGAAAATATCGTAGTGGGAGTTATTTATAGACCACCAGGTGCCTCTGTTGATAGTTTCAATGCCCAATTGGAAAATATGTTAGATACCATAAAGTCTGAAAAGAAATCCTGTTACTTGATGGGTGATTTTAATATTAATTTGCTAAACAATGAAACTCATTTAGGAACCTCATCTTTTTTGGACCTTATGTTTTCAAACTTTTATTTGCCATCCATAAATAGACCCACCCGCGTAACAGACAACACCGCTACTCTTATTGATAATATTTTCAGCAACGTATCCGACTCTGAAAACATTCCTATCAATGGTATATTATACACAGACATCTCAGACCATTTCCCCATTTTCCGTATATGTGTTAAAAACTTAAATGTAACTAAACCTCTACCTCATTTCAAACAAATTATAAACGATAAAACTCTACATGATCTAAAAGTCCGTCTTGGCTCACATAACTGGGACTCTGTTATGTTAAGTCATGATCCAAATGAAGCTTTTTCAGTATTTTTGAAAGATTTTCAACATCATTATACAAAAGCAATTCCTGTCAGAGCTTTTTCATCTGCATATAAATTGAGAAAACCATGGCTTACAGAAGGCTTGTTAAATTCAATAAAAAGGAAAAACAAATTGTATCAAAAAAGAAACAAAAATAAATCAAAATACACCTCTTATCGAAACCGTTTGACGCATCTTTTGCGAATCGCAGAAAGGCGTTATTATAGTAATATTTTTGAACAAAATAAACAAAACTTGTCTCAAGTGTGGAAAGTTATAAATGGAATCATAAATAAGCATAAAATGACTACAAAAACCAGCAGATTTAAGCACAACAATAAAATTCTAACAGAAGCAAAAGATATAGCAAACCAATTTAACCTGTACTTCACAACTGTTGGTTCCAATCTTGCCAAAAATATCCGAGATGTAGGAATCAAACCTGAATTTTTCTTGCAGGCCCAGTATATTAATTCTTTCTTTTTTTCACCTGTTACTGATAATGATATTCAGATATTGATAAATTCATTGAGAGATTCTAGTCCTGGTTGTGACGATATAAAACCTAAAGTCGTCAAATATGTGTCAACTGAAATAATTACGTCCCTAACTCATATTATCAATGTATCTTTAGAAACTGGTATTTTTCCTAATGATTTGAAAATTGCAAAAGTTCTTCCATTGTTTAAAAAAGGTGACCGCGAAATATTTTCAAATTATAGACCTATTTCTTTACTTACATGTTTTTTTTTTCAAAATTGTTTGAAAAAGTAGCATACAATCAACTTCAATCATATTTAGATAAATTAGATATATTATATCAATTTCAATTTGGTTTTCGCAAGCAATATAACACTGACCTAGCAGTAAGTTTCTGATCAAACAGGATAGCAGAAGCCCTTGAGAAACAAGAACATTCCATAGGTATTTTTCTCGACCTTTCAAAAGCTTTCGATACTGTTGATCATAATATATTATTAAACAAGCTAAATTCATATGGTATCAGAGGAGTGCCACTTCAGTGGTTCTCATCATATTTATCAGAGCGTCAGCAATATGTTCATTATCAAAACACAAAGTCTAATTTGTTAACAATAACACATGGTGTCCCTCAAGGATCAATCTTGGGTCCTTTATTGTTCCTTTTATACGTAAATGATTTATTTGTAGCATGTCCAGAATGTTTGTGTCTACTATTTGCAGATGACACTAGTTTATTTTTCTCTGATAAAAATTTTGAACACTTCTTACCAAATGTTAACCAAACCTTAGTTATGGTTTCCAAATGGTTTCAGGTTAATAAGCTTTCTGTCAATGTGGAGAAAACCAATTATATGGTGTATCATTTAAGAAAGAAAAATTATGGTAATTTTGAAATTTCAATCAATGATTCTATAATTCAGCAGGTAACAAAAGTAAAGTTCTTAGGCATATGGATGGACGACCATTTAAACTGGAAATCTCATATAGCATATATATCTGGAAAAATCAGCAAAGTAATTGGGATTTTGAGAAAGGTGAAACAAAGTATGGGTACTACTATTTAAGGAATTTATACTATGCTTTAATTTATCCATATTTTACTTACTGTAATATCACATGGGCTGCTAATTATAGGTCAAATTTGGATTGTTTAGTTAAACTTCAGAAAAGAATTGTACGTATAATATCAAATTCCAGCTGCAATGAGCATACTGCGCAAATTTTCTATGATCTACATATTATGAAATTCGAATTAATACACAAATTTGTTACTGGTGTGTTTATGTATAAAACTATTAATAATCTTATCCCAAATTTTATAAGGGATTTATTTGTTGAAAATCAGAATATCCATGATTATGATACCAGACAGAAATATAATGTTCATATTTTCAATTACCGTACCAATAAGTCATTTTTTTCTATTAAATTTAATGCACCAATTGTATGGAATGAAATTCCACATCACATAAGACAAGCACCATCCCTTCATATTTTTAAAAGAAGACTTAGAAACATTCTAAAGATGTAAGTTATTCTATCATATTATTTATGAAAGAATATCATCAACCTTTTTCCTTTGTACACTTTGCACTAATATTTTGTCATTAACGTAAACATGTTTATGAAGTGTGGAGTATCTGAAGTGATTATGTTGATTATTGTATAAATTAGAAATACCAGAAGTGTCTGACACTTATACTATTGCAAATGTCTATTTTGTACCTTGAGTTTTCATGGCCGAGGGTCATACAAGCCCATCAAGGTTTCTACCCTCAAATTTCATTTGCCGTATAGTTTGAATGATGTATTTATGAAAATAAACTTCAACTTCAACTTGGTTCAATATAACACTGAGATAAAGTTGTAAGAGGGTAGCCTGGCTGGTTGTGGTGCATGTTATAAGAGGGTAACCTGGGTGGTTGTGGTACATGTTGTAAGAGGGTAGCCTGGCTGGTCGTGGTACATGTAATAAATGGGTAGCCTGGCTGGTTGTGGTACATGTTATAAGAGGGTAGCCTGGCTGGTTGTGGTACATGAAATAAGAGGGTAGCCTGGCTGGTAGTGGTACATGTTATAAGAGTGTAGCCTGGCTGGTTGTGGTACATGTTAAAAGAGGGTAGCCTGGCTGGTTGTGGTACATGTTGTAAGAGGGTAGCCTGGCTGGTTTTGGTACATGTTATAAGAGGGTAGCCTGGGTGGTTGTGGTACATGAATTAAGAGGGTCGCCTGGCTGGTCATGGTACATGTAATAAGAGGGTAGCCTGGCTGGTTTTGGTACATGTTATAAGAGGGTAGCCTGGCTGGTTGTGGTACATGTTGTTAGAGGGTAGCCTGGCTGGTTGTGGTACATGTAATAAGAGGGTAGCCTGGCTGGTTGTGGTACATGTTATAAGAGGGTAGCCTGGCTGGTTGTGGTACATGTTGTAAGAGGGTAGCCTGGCTGGTTTTGGTACATATAATAAGAGGGTAGCCTGGCTGGTTGTGGTACATGTAATAAGAGGGTAGCCTGGCTGGTTGTGGTACATGTTGTAAGAGGGTAGCCAGGCTGGTTGTCGTACATGTTACAATATTGCCAATCATGGCTGCTGCCATTGTGAAATCAACCTTGGGCGATGATGCTGCAAGCAGAGACAATAGTGTTAAACAGCAGTCATTGATGGCACCAGGCACTGAAATGTGGGTCCTATAACTGTTTTCGTCTAGGTTCTGGCAAACTGCCTTCATTTTTTTGGCCAAAAAGGAGAAAGCTCCTCTGATGCATTCATCTTCTGTGTCATCTGCAATGCGATGTTGATCTACTGCTTAACTGCTAGAGACCAAGGCGGATACAACACCCAGAGACGACAAAGTGAGAAGAACTCCATGTAGTTTGATGCTGACAATGTTTAGAAGGGACAGTCTGGACAGATTTGCCCCCCCCCCCTCCCCGCCCAACTCACTGGAGAAGTTATGCAGTTTATTGCTGCTCCAAATGCGCTGGGTCTTTTTTTTTTTTTTTTTTTGGTTGCATCTGTGTGATCAACGCGTGTTATATATCATCATGGGGAATAGAAGTGGATTCAGATGGACTGTTGGTGACAAATTTGAAAAGAGAACCTCTGTGGTATCAGGCATTAGCTGCATATAGATCACGTAGTGTAGAATTCAGTCTGAATGCTACATCTGTTGCCCAAACATCACTTCTCTTTTTTTATACCTGATTTAAGACAGCTTCTTTTGATGTGGGCTTCCTCGAATCTCAAGTCTTCCCAACACATGTCCTTTTCCATTGATTTGGGGTTCTGGGTTCACGTTCTATGGAGAACATTGCCCCATATAATAAGCACACGACATGGAAGTTTACAATCTCCTCATTTCCTTTTTTTTTTTCATTTGAAGGAATATCGGGTTCACACTTGCGCTTTTTCATATATCACTTTATGTGATGCTTTGATGTTGATGATAAGCATCATGAAAGCTTTCAACCTTGCAAAAATGAATGAGATTCGGTTTGCTACTGTAACGAAGAAGGCTTTTTTTTTTTTTTTTTTTTTTTTTTTTTTTTTGATGCTGACCTTGTTATAATAAAAAGAAAACCTCAAACAAACTTTGGCTTCAGTAGGATATGTACCAAAAATCAATGTCAAAGGTGTACACACACAAATATAAAGCACACTCTGTGCCATGGCTACAGGGTCATAGAGGTGCCTTGGACCATCTTGTCTGTCATGCCGATACGAAACAAAGAGAAAAATAACAATGTGAATACCATGTCTAGCTTTGGCATGCAATAATGATGCCCTCTTTGTAAGACAGGAATAATAAAACTCATTATATCAGCAATACAGTTGTAAGAGGCTCCTTGTGTCTCCTTGGTTTCAGTACAAGTACTGGTAGAAAACAAGGATAAAGAAAGGAAACCCTGTGATACACAACAGTCATATGAAGTGTTCACAATTAAGTGCAGAAAAAAAACTACAAAAACAATGTATTTCCTTGTCAGCAAATCAGTCTGTGTACCTAGAACACTTTAACGGATTGCCTATTTAGTATTTATTTTACTGCTGTTACATTTTTTTATCGGGATATGTCCAAAACTTACAAATGAAGTTTGAAACTCAAAGGCACCTGAATTTGTTATATTTTGAAGCTAGCTAAGACTTAAACTTTATGAAGTTTGCCTTATTTGCATTAATCAAGCGTTTACAATTTTGATTCATTGTTCATTGAATGCAACTACCCTATAAATCTATCAACTGAATTTTCAATGACTCCTAAGTCTTAAATGGTTTTGAAATTATTCAAAATTTAGATTTTGTGCATTCACCTAATTTGTATTAATTATAATGCTGCAACTGTGGTCTGTGTTTCATTGGAAGCGGCTATATCACAAACCTCCAGAGTGAAGGGGAAATGACACCT
This sequence comes from Hermodice carunculata, assembly GCA_964020975.1. Classification (NCBI taxonomy): domain Eukaryota; kingdom Metazoa; phylum Annelida; class Polychaeta; order Eunicida; family Amphinomidae; genus Hermodice; species Hermodice carunculata. Next base: position 6,211,056 of record OZ026618.1, read on the forward strand.
CTATCTGTAATAGTTTTGAGGTTATTCTATCTGTAATACTTTCAAAGTTGTTCAAGAATTGAGGTTAGATTTGACACCTATTATAATGTATGTGGAGATATTCAACTTTGATATGTTTCAAATGCTGCTAATTAGCATGGTTCAAATCCTACAGTTTCAGTTCACTGTCCACTAGCTTGGCAGGTATCACAAACCTGTTAGTACTTCTTTACATTTTGTGTCTATCTATGGAAAGCTGGAAGATATGAAGCCCCTAATTTTTTATTACCCCTTATTTGCATAATTTTAACATGACATTTAAATGTGATGCTTTACCCATTTATTGAAAATGATGCTCAACAAATTTATTAAATATGATGCTTAACCCACCTAATTAGTATGAAGCTTAACTTATTTGTTAAATACGATGACAACCCCATTTAAACCATGGAATTTAGAATTGCTACATTAACACCAGATTCCCATGCTTTGTAAATCTAGGGCATAAAATGACTGCAACAAGTGAAACATTTGCATATATATATATATATATGTATATATATATATGGTCCACCTAATACTAAAATAATGTACTTACATATATCTGATATCCAGATGGGGACAAACATGTTTGTTTTTTAGTTTATTTGCTAGGATAATACCAATTATACTAGCTACTAAAGTGGTCCCCCTTATACTGCAATTTAGGCAATGGTCCACCTTATGCTTTCTGTATTATACACACACACAAACACACACACACACAAATATACATATATATATATATATATATATATATATATATACAAAACTGAATAGGAAAACAAGTGCTAAAATTACAATAAATGACTCTTTTAGACACTGAAAAATGAATATTTTTTCAATGCAATTTAGAGAGTTACAAATTGTACATTTTCAGGATATTGACGATAACGTTTATTTACACTGGTACTGATCACCAAAATGTACAACTTTTGCAGAAAAAACTTGTTTCCAGTTGGTGGTTTGAATGGTGTTAGACTAAAATGTATGGCAAGAGCCGGTTGTTTTGGTTTAAATGAAGATCTTTGCATATGGAGTATAAACTACGGAACATGTTCATTTTGTACTCAGAGTGGTGAAAACCTCCCTCATTTCATGTGTACTTTTCCAAAACTTACTTTCATAACGATAGAATATTCTGCAACTTTAGAAAGCGGACTAATTGAAATTAAAATGGAATTTGTGTGTTGGAAATTTATGGCGATGTCAATGCTAAGTAAACTCGGTAATTATCAGGATCACCAATGGAATGTGTATGGAAGTGAGATTGGGGCACTCTGATTTTACCTGTCAGCTATTTTACTGGGGGCATGGCAAGGTAGGCATGACCTACTTGACTTGCCGGGAGTGACCTTTCAGTTTCCTTGTACATACCTGCTGTCACTGTTTTGTACAAACATTCTGTTTTACTATGTTTTACCTTTGTATTTAGTGCCTTATATTTGATGCATCACGGGTCATACGCCCCCTGCGATGCCTTTGTAAAGGAGTTGTTTCAGCTAATACATTATTATTATTATTATTATTATTATTATTATTATTATTATTATTATTATTATTATTATTATTATTATTATTATTATTATGTTTATACCTTGGAGAGCTGGACTGATTTCACTTTTTGGTGCACATACGGTGCCTTGAGTTATACCAAGGGCTGTTGCTAGAGGGTACCTCTAGGAAGTCCGTGGAGCTGATGAATTAGCAGCATTTGGTATTTGGTTTCCAGAGATGGAAGGGTATTGTAAGAGCCTTAACTGTGACACAATACCTGATATGTATAACTGATTCTGGGCAGACTAATTGACAAGTATACTCTAGCAATATTAACCCAGTTGCCTGGCTCCACACAGTATAAGACAGCATGCATCGTAGCCTATGAGTGGTGCGGCAGGGAGCAAATTTTAACTGGTACTTGTTATGGTGTCCTAATGGGTAAGTCTTTTGTGCATGGAAGCCTTGTAAGTGTTGTATCATTGGTACAGCTGCATTTCTAGAAATACCATCACCAATCACCAATATATTTTTTATCAACAGGCAACATAATCAGCATGAAGGCATCTCTAAATTATCACCAAGCAGACCAAAAGTTGTGTATGGCCGACAGTAGTGTATTTGGTACAGGCCTAGGGGCCATCTGCAGTCAGCAAATGTGCACATTTCTTCTGCACCTCTTACATAAACTTAGTCACGTGTAGATCATTCTCAAATAAGCCAAGCAAAATTTATGAACAGTTGTATGATCACTGTAGGCCTATGGTACATTTGAAGAGTCCAGGATTTATGTTGCTACTTTGTGGTTATAACATCAGTGAGGATACCTGATTCATGTCATGAATTCTAGTCTAGAGGTGTCTCAATTTTATATTTTGGTTTTCTGGATGTAGTTTGGCTATTCCAAATATAAATATTGGTGTAATTCAATGTATTTTGGTGTTAATACATATCAGACGTGTCGCTTATTTCAGCCGTGTTACTGCCACGGCAGGCCTACATGACAGGGAGTGAGTGCCACATATTGTATTTGTGTCTTTTTGCCCAGAACCACTTCCTGGTAGTTAATACCCATTTCCATAGTCCGAACTCTTTACTCTCCATAAGCTAACACGTCGCTGTCTAACCTATTTACATATGGAATTACTTTTGTCCATATCGCACACGTTCCTCTGTAAAATTTTGACCTAGGCTGTATCAGCCCAAATAAATTAAATGGTCATGGTTCCTGGTCTAGATCAATCATTAGAGCGCTGTCCACGCTACAAGCCATGCTTCGCCGTGTTGCCCTCGATTTGCATGCTTGACATTGTTTCATGTATCGGTTAGACTTCGCCCAAAGTGGTGAGGGCTAATTAAAATGGGCAATTCAGTTTTAATAAACATGTTTTATGATTTATGTTTACAGCATAGTATTATGCAGGTCAATGTAAGGTAACTTTTCATATTGATCATATTCAAATAAAAAAAAATATATCAAAGCCAAAAGAAATGTTATAAACAAGTGTGTGGATTTTAACACTATTTATCTCGCAAGGCCACAGAAGGCCAGGGAAGGGGTAGTAACAGAATTTTTGTATTCATTACAAAGTTGCTCATTATTATCATGATCATGATGATGATCATCATTGTTATAGCTGTGGTTATCGCTTTGAGTTGGTATTATGAAGAAAAAAGTGTAGACGAACCACCATAAGCATTTCCTTTCCCACTGCCTAATAAATCTATGTACGCCTTAAGGCCCTACCCGTATTCACACAGATCCGATTATTCCTGATAAAGCCTTCCCAAAGACCTGGGCCTTTTTAGCTTTGCAGACCCAAGGTCGCAGAGCTTATGTGACCGCTCAATTTTGTCTGTCCGTAAACTTTTGCTCGTTACTGCAATACCGTCCACAGTTTTCAAGGTAGCTCAATGTAACTTTCAGGACTTATAGGGTGTATGAAAATCTAGGCCACTTTTGACATTCGTGGCGCCACCTACAACAAAATGTAATATAGGGGTCGAAATGTGAGAATCTTGTGAACACTCCAGCATCTATAATTTGTGGTGGATTTTCACCTAATTTGGTCAGATTCTGGGGGAGGTAAAAGTATAAGTTGCTAATGATATTAGTGGCCCCACCTGTGATTTGACAATTATGAGCTAAAATGTGTTTTAGGAAAAGTTATTGGATAAGACTTGCCAAATTTATAAAATATATGTATACTCTGGCCAAAGGTAGAACGCTACATAATATTAATGACCTTGATCTATTTTGTGAGGTCACCATGCCTGTAAAGTTGTAAAGGTGATTTTGTAATGGCCGAATGAAGTTTGAACATCTATGATAAAGAGAATTGAGCCTCCAGATCAAAATTGCTTTTGATTACATAATACATAAAACTGTACTTGGTGACCGGCTTTTTTGTGTCAATAATTATAGAGTTTGGGGCTTTTCCGATTGTATTGTTTTTCCTCAGGAAATTCGACAAATTATGACCCGATTTGAACAAACAGACTCTATTTGGAAAGCTGGATGTAGGGTAAATATTTTTAACATCACAATTTTTTAATGCGAGTTGCAGCTCATGGTCAAATGGCCAGCTTGAATATTAAGATCATCTTGCGAATGCTCTGCACCTCCCCCCCCCCCCAAAAAAAAATCTTTGAGATAGGCCCATATAATGTTTAGGCGTTATAAAGTGTATAAAAATCTTTGCCTATATTAATGTTGGTGGCGCCACCTATAGTATTGTGTAAAAGACAGGTCAAAATGTGAAAATCTTGTGACCGCAGTACTGTCCACAGTTTTTACGCTAGCCCAATATAACTTACAGGACTTATAGAGAGTAGAAAAATCTAGATTCTGTTTGATATTGGTGGCATCACCTATAATATTATGCAATATTGGGGTCGAAATATGAAAATCTTGTGAACACTCTGACATCTTCAATTTGTGACAGATCTTCTGCAAATTTGGCCGGATTGTATGGGAGGTCAAAGTCTAAGTTGATGATCGTACTTGTGGCGCCACCTATAATTTGTTGGAAATTATGTGCCAAAATGTGTTTTAAGGTACACGATTCCATATCCGGACAAGTAAATGGATAAGACCTGCCCCATTTATGTGATATATAGACAATATCAAAATCTAGGGTCGTATGTAATAATAGTGACCTTGACCTATTTTTGTGATGTCACCATGCCTGTAAAGTTGAAAGAGGTGATTTTATTAATGGCAGGGTGTAGCTTGGACCTCAATGTCAATGTCAGGACAACACAAGGCAGGCCTTTGGGCCTCTTGTACTACATAATCTGGGTGGCCTTGACTTTCTGCCCCAAGGTCACTGAGGTCATAAAGTTAAGGACTCAGTCATTGGTGTTTTGCCACACGCAACAATAATCATCACAGGAGTTGCACAAATAAGATATGATCACATGTGGAGTGCAGTAGCATATGGTGGATAATTTTTACATTAAGCTTTTTATGTTGAGAATCCTCCTCATGACTCACAGCTTTGAAATGGACAAGTGCAATAGAGCCAGGAGACAGCAGAGCATTAGGCCCATGGGCCTCTTGTAATAATCTGTTGTATGAAAGGACTATCTACGGTAAACTTTCACTGGAGACCAGTCTAGTGCAATTATGAATGGGAAAGTGAAGATCAAAAAGGCATGTTCCTTGGTGTGCATGCCCTGGAACAGGTCCACATGTGATTCAAGAATGAGATTTTCGAAGGAAGGGACGTAATCTGATATTCGCCCTCCTCATCCCTGCACCCCAACCCTTCAATTATGAGATACAGACACGTCTATTTTTTAAACGCCCGACCTAAGTAGAAACAATATTCAAGTCGATCAGAAGTCAGGAACAGACCATAACAACATAAAACTATTAATCGTAGTAGCAATTTCTACAATTAGCGAGCTTGCTAAGCTGCACACAAAATCCTTGTGATCACTTACGCACCAAAACCGAGAGCGATCATGAAGAATGCCACGCAGCAGGTATTTTTATGGTCACTTACGCAGCAAACACATAGAGCGATCATGATGAATGCCACGCAGCAGGTATTCACGTGAGCTTGACTACTTTTATTCCATATACTTTTCTTGATAGACTTTCAAACTACAATTACAAGAAAATATTGGAATCGGAAAAAAGAACTATTTGATCAGCAAACAAACCAAAAAAGCTTGTTTGGTCCATATATATTAAATCAGTATGAGTAAAAAATCTGTTCATACTTCGTTATAAAATGGGTAATGCCAAGCTTTATTTAATGCAGATCGACATGAAGTTCTTCAGGGTAGACTTTCGATTACCGAAAAAAATGATTTCATCAATCCAAATGCTGCCAGCAAAATTTAATCACAAAGGGCTCGTGATCGTGTCTCTGTGAGTTATAGGCTCCTGCCCACCCCCCTCCCCGCCTTACACATACACTTTTTTTAATGTTTCATCCCCCACAGCTAAATATCGAGAAGGTACCCACCGTTTCCTCAGCATAAAGGATCGTTTCCCATTTTTTTCAACCGTAACAGAATGTAAGGTGTTTCGGTTCCGTTGCGTTTGTCACGAAAAAGGTGGTTCCTGCCTTTTATGTAACGTAACGTATGAATCACCAAGAATGTAGATCTATCGGTGCAGCTGCATAAAAGTCTGATCCACAAATATTTTTTTGAAAAATGATTTTATTGGGCGTTTTAGGAAAAATAACTCTTATGTTGTGTTGCCTTGCTTACATGAATGTTTCAAGGCCCGACACACCGGAACCAAATGCAACGTAATGTAAAAAATGTGAACCCAAATCCAACTCTATTACGTTCCATTGGGTTGTTTTACGTCACGTAAAATCTTGTTTCCATCCTTTCATAATGCAATGCAAGGCCGCTGCACTGCGTTCTGTTATGTAAAGATTGTAAAATTAACCTAAAGATTGGAAATTAACCTAAAGTCTGACAACCTCGTCAAGGCAACTAATTGTGTGACACATAAAGCATTCTCTTTGGTACCCCAGGAAAAGATATGCATGCAGCTGTTCATTCGATACTTCATGCATGGCATGATACTAGTTGTATATATAGTTGGGGACTCTGGAACAAGGGGGTTGAGTTTCCTGGAAGCCCCCTAAACTTCAGGCCGTCCTCCTAGTAGTTGCAGCAGGGATGCTGAAGCATGGGACTGAGACCCTTGGCACTTTCTCCTATCACATGTCCTACAGATACTGGGTCACGCAGGCACATATGCAGGTTGTCATTAGCGTCATTAACTCAACCCAGTTCCTGGTTACTGATTTGCAGAGTAAAGTGGTTAGTCTCGTGGAGCCCAAACAAGTTCCTTTAACTGGTGAATTTATGAAAGTATCACCACCAGTTATAGGAATTCTGTATGGCCTTCCTCGAGCGAACTCTTATGTATATATACTACTCAAAACTTATAACTCTCCACCTTTTTAACTGAAAAAAGCACCGACTTTAAATAAAATGTTTAAAAAGACAATGTATTTGTAAATTGCAAGTACCCTTACGCATAATCCATGAGTATTCACTTGATTTCAGATTCATGCTTGGCTACACATGCACTTATTCTAAAACAAAGCTGAAAAATTAACTTTGCAAAGAAGTGTTTTGTAGTGCATTACGTGTGTGGTTTCCCTGTCCCCATTTAAGCTCTTCCTAACATTGTTTTCTTTCACTTTACAATGACACTAGTGGATGATTTGGACAAGAACAGGGACAGTTAAGAGTATAATTGTGGCAGAGCTTGAGATCAGGTATGGGTTCTCCATCAGCTTGCAAACCTGCTGGACAAAACATGCCAAGACTCTCAACTGTAGACCGGGCTAGAGCTGTTGGCCGAATTGAGGCTGAAGAAAGCTGTCATTCTGTGGCAAGGGCCCTTGGTGTAAACCATCGCACCATAAATGACCTGTGGCAGAAATTCCAACGCACTAATGATGTAGCCAACTTGCAAAGGCAGGCAAGATAAAAAGTGACTATCAGGCGCCAAGACCAGTTTATCGTCACAACAGCTCTTAGGTGTCGAACGACTACGAGCACTGATATTCGAGACATGCTCCATGCTGCTTATCCACACCAAAGAAGAATATCTGATCAAACCATAAGAAATAGTCTACATCGCCAAGGTCTCAGATCCAGATGCATGGTCCAGAAGCAGAGCCTCTTGCCTCGACACAGGGAAACCAGGATGGATCGTTCAAGAAGTCACCTTCACAAATCCAGAGCAGAGTGGGCTAATGTCTTGTTTACAGAAGAATGTCGCTTCTGTGTCCACAATGAAGACGTGCGAGTGAGGGCTTGGAGAAGAACAGGAGAAAGACAAGCCCACTGTCCAATTGGGAGGAGGCAGCATCATGGTGTGGGGAGGCATATCAGCAGACGGAAAGACAGAGCTGGTGTTCTTTGATGGAACCCTGAATTCCAGGAGGTACATTACTGATATCCGACAACCTCGCGTTATCCAGTATGCTGGTGCCATCGAGGACGAGTTTGTGCTTATGCAAGACAATGCCAGACCACGTGTGTCCCGTGATGTCCAGGGCTTCCTTGCTAATGAGGGTGTTGAGGTGATGGAGTGGCCAGTCTGTTCCCCGGATCTTTATCCGATAGAGCATGTCTGGCATGGAGTCAGCCGAAGCAGAAGGTATACCCTCAGATGAACGTTTAGTTCAGCAGGAATGGGACAATTTGCCTCAGGCTTACCTTCGTAAGCTTGTATACAGCATGAGGAGAAGGTGCCAGCAGTGCCATAGCAACCGGGGTGGTTACACAGAATATTGACTTTACCATGGTTCAAAAAGCATACTGTGATGCGTTGATGATCAAATCATTGAGACACATCTCCTGTGACAAACAAAAAACTTGATTACCCACTTCAGGTTTTATTGAAATCAATGTTGCGAACTTCAAATTTTGACTTTCACTTAAAACCAGTCATGTGCAGTGAAGCATGGACTCCTTAAGATGGTCATTTTTCTGTTAACGCTGTACCAAGAGTATGAAGATAAAATATATGATACTGAAATTCCAAAATATTTGTTCATTATTTAATTATATACGAGTAAATAAGTGGAGAGTTATAAGTTTTGAATAGTTTGTATGTATATATATATATATATATATACATATATATATATATATATATATATATATATATATATATATATATATATATATATATATATATATATATATATTGTATTTGTGTCTTTTTTCCCAGAACCACTTCCTAGTAGTCAATATCCTATTCCGCAGTTCGAACTCTTTACTCTCCATAAGCTAACCTGTCCCTGTCTAACCTGTATATATATGGAATTACTATTGTCTATATTGCACACGTTCCTCTGTAAAATTTTGACATATGCTGTATCAGCCCAAATAAATTAAAGGGTCTTCAGCGGGTAACTACTCGACATGTTTCGGAGCCTTTTACCCGTACACGTCTCTCTGAGTAGCGGCTCCTTGCCTAAGCTAAATATTCAGCAAAGACAACCCACATAATAATGAATAAATATGAACGTGGCAATTGATGAATTAGCTAAATATGTGAAGTTTTGCTTGTAAATGCAGAGCTTCATATCAAAGAAGAATACCTGTCAAACTAACCATAATTACCAAATTTTCATAGTACAGGTTCAGATAAGAACAATTTGACTTACCCCTGAACCAAAATGTACCCTTTCTAGCAGGACAGCTTTTCCTAGTTAAACCATCCGCCAATGTTTAACTGAAGTGGAAACAAGCTGGGGCATTATATTCAGTCCCAGTGATTGTAAAATAAACAGTTGCAGCTAGACCACCTGTACAAACCAAGGAAAATCCTAACAAGGACTGCAACAATGTACATCCTGTACCAGAGATGTAAAACAAACTCCATGATGACACCTACTCCTCAAACAATTAAGCTCTATTTAACTGCCAACCCTGAGTCAATGTGTCAACTTAATGTGTCAGGTTTGTGACACTTGAGAAAATACTGTCAATTTTGAGTAATTTTTTAATAGTGAGTAAATGTGCATTTAGGCATGTCAGAAAAGAATGGAAGTCATTAGCATTTATACCAAAAACATGCTATCAAAACATTTTTTCTTAACAGGATTTTAAGTACAATTAGGCAAACATGCAACTGTCGTAGGCCGCTTCTTGCTACCTGTAGCCCCTGGGGGTTTACCTAACAGAAAACATGTAAGCCTAAAATGTCTGATAGTGAATATTAAAACAGAAAGATGCCAAAAGATAAAGTTAAGTAGCAAAACAGACAAGTCTAAAAACTGTAGATTATTGCAGCCATACTTTCTAATAATCTTTGGATGTTAACAGTAGAATTATAGGGCAAGTCAGAAAAGAATGGAAGTCTTTTGTATTTATGTCAAAAGAATGCAATGAAAATATTAACCAGATATCAAGTACAATTAGGCAAGCTTGTAACTGTCGTAGGCCGCTTCTTGCTACCTGTAGCCCCTGGGGGTTTACCTAACAGAAAACAAGCTAGCCTAAAATGTCCAAAAGGTGAACGTTTAAACATAATGGTGTCAAAAGATGAAATTAAGTAGCAAAACAGGCAAGTCTAAAATCTCTAAAATTATTGAAGCCAAACTTTCTAACCATCTCGGGATATTTACAGCAAAATTTGTAGAAATATTTGATCAAAAGTACACCTTTGAATCCTCTTGACTCAAGTTTATTGTAAATAAATTTGGTTCTTGATGCAAAGTAAGTGAAATTTAGAACAAATACGACCAAATCTCAAAATTTGTGACAAAAATGTATTATATCCAATAGTATCGTAAAAATATTACTGTCCGGGAAAGGATAATTAACTACTTCAAAGTTAAACTCATCTATTTTGTGATAGACTTTAATACAAAACCTGTCATTAGTGACCTGAATATCCAAGTCCAAAAATACATCTCTGAAACCATCTGAATTGTTACCCTCCAAAGGGATATCTTTTGGGTAAATTTCTTTAGCAATTTCATTGACATTTTGTACATTTACACAAGCAATGTCATCAATATATCTTGCGTTGTTTGATAATTTTGTAGCCATTTGAAAGTCCTTTTTCATCAATTTATTCATATACTTAAATTCAAGCCAGGTTAAATATAAATCTGCCAGTAAAGGGGAGCAGTTGCTACCCATTGGAATGCTTTTTATTTGTTGAAAAACCAGTGGTCCGCATTGAACAAAAGTATTATCCAAGAGAAATTTTATAGCATCTATCAAAGTTTCAACAGTGTAAGATTTAATGTTACTTTTTGAATATTTATTGTGTGACCAGATGATGATGATATATATATATATATATATATATATATATATATATATATATATATATATATATATATATATATATATATATATATATATATATATATATATCCCCTGGTATTTTATATCATGGAATCAAGTCATGTGACTTTTCCTTCTATCAACCTGACAAGTTTGAAGATGGAACGCTTTATCGTTTCTATTACAAACTACAACATGTATGTAAAATGTGCTTGGTACAAAGCGAGGAACACATCTTACAGGGAGGGTATGAGTGGCTACCAACCACCTCATTGTCCTCCGTTTTCGTAGATTTCCTTGAAGGAAAGATTCACACTCCGTCATGAAAATCGATGTGGTAGCAAATAATGAAACGCCAACGTTGATGATGATGATGATGATGATGATGATGATGATGATGATGATGATGATGATGATGATAATAATAGCTGCTTTTCATTGGGACCCAGTAAATATTGTATACATGTTACATACATATAACAAATGATATATAAATCACACATGAAAAGTATATAGTGGAACTCAAGATCAATATACATAAACACATGTAGAAAATACAAAGTGGAACACAAGACCTTCACTTTGAAATGAACGTCTAAAGTACAGTACAATGCAAGAACCACAAGTATGAAAATACGCACAACATGTAGACGACTGGTTGTAAAATCAGTATGAATGAAAACATATCTAAGTTGTACACAGTTCCATATAGGATGAACAAAAAACTCGATCAGATAAATGAATCTATTTATTAACTATTAAAGGAAAGGTTCAAAGACAAAAGATAAAGTAAAGTATCTAAACATCGAAAAAGGTGGACTTAAAATCCCACATTTTGAATTTCAGTGTAGTTCTTTACTTTCAAGAAGGGTTAAGCGACTGATGGCACGGAAGAGTCTTTTTTTTTTCCTGTCGCCTACATCTTGTCCTCAGCTTTACTGGGAGATGGCTATTAACAGAAACCTGTGCTGTTACATGGTGGTAGACCTATTACTGAAACCCGTCTCTTATTTAGAATAATTCACTATTTTCAACATTATGCAACAACCAGGTTTCTGTATTTTTGGCGATACTTCCCATTGTTGATGTGTTTAAGTTGAGTTGAAGTTGTGACAAACGCTAAAATTAGTATTTAAGATCAAAATCCCGATCTAACTATGAATGGTACCCTGATGTTTGAGAATAAATGTTGTGTACTAGTCTAGTTCCAATGACCAGTCCATGCATTGTGAAAAGTGATGCGACCTTACGGATTAGGCCTGGATTATAACACTGACTTGGGACATGGCCAAAAATTGCCAATCTTTGTTTTCGTTTTTACACTGCAGCAGACTAGAAATGTGGTAAGTGCCTTTGGTGAGAGACCAGGGCAAGTATCTATCATTTGACAGCAAAAGTATGGGTCTAAGTTATGCCATCACATGGTAATTTAATGTTTGGTAGGTTTGGTCATATTCCTTGGGAAATAGGAGGGGCGAACTACTTAGAACTCTAAAAGTCTTTTTCGCTTTCTTCCTAATTCATTTGTGCTTAACGTAGGTCGCAGAGTGTACACACTCACTCTTATCCTTCCTTTGTAAAGATTTACTGGTCACAACAGTAGTGTTTGCAATCTTCTAGTTGACGATTTGCATTTTTTTGACATATCATATTCATTAAAATGTAGGCTCCTTTTGCTATCGGTAGCGCCACCAAGTGGACTACATAGCGCGGGCTCCAAAAAAGTGAGAAAAAATGAAAGGACCCTGGTGTTTTAGATTTTCAATGGATCCTTATAAAATTGTGTGGAACTATTACAAAGGCAGCTCTATATAACCTGAACAATACTAGTGGTGTCCCCAACAGGTCAACGAGAACTATGACTTATCCTTTGTTTAAATTATATAATGCTTTATCTTAAAAAGTTTTTAGACTATTTCCGGGGATACCCAAAAAATGTGTGTCCTGTTCAATATTTCATAATATGGTTATCATTGACCTACTTTCTATAGGTCACAAAGGGAATACATGTTTGGATTTTGTTCTTTGTGATTGTCATGGAAGATCATTTGTATATGAGTACAGGAATATAACAGAGACAAAAGTATAATTATGAGATATGTAGTTATGGTGGTGCCAGTGGTGGTAATTTTTGGAACTTATATCATTGGCTTAAAAACGCATAATATTCATTGTTGTAATAATAAATTCAGACAGCACTACAACATTTACACCAAATATTCATTAGACCAATGGTCAAATTTAGTAAATTGAGGGTCAACATGACCCATACCCGAGGAGATGGAGAACTTAGTAAAACACAGTAAATAAACTATTTTGAGAACGAATAATGCGAATGATACCAAATATATCACAAATGTGTATCTTATCTTAGAAGGTTGACACTGCATAATTTGGATGAACTTGATTTAAATTTTCAAGGTCACGAAGGAAATACATGTCAGAAAATAATATTACTTTAGATTGTGTGGACACACATCCTTATATCAGTACAGGGATAATAATTATACATATAAAACTCGATAGGATGTGAAGCCATGATGACCAAAAAATGATGAATTATGAATCTGAGGCTAGTTCTGAAAAAAAATACTGTGGGGCCACATCTCTAAATTGAGCCATTTTCATAACATCTATAAAGACCTATTTTCCAAAATATAATGATATGTTTCGAAAAAGGTGATCAGAGATGCCACCTTGGGATGCAGCTTAAAGAGTAGATGGTTTTGTAAAAAAAATGTCAAAAATTTTAATAAGTGTTGATTTTAGTGATGTCTATCAGGAGGGCATTATGACCATGCTACTCTTTGTGTGAACTCTTTTTTTCCTTTTTTTTAAAATTTATTTATTTATTTATTTATTTTGTTTGTTTTTGTTTTGTTTTTTGTTGTCTGAATTGGGAACTAGGCATAGTTGTGTACTTTATTTTGGGATGACAATTTGGACCAGCACCATGCCTGTGTGTACCACAGTGGAACCAAACTGTATCTTTGTGGGATTGGGACCAGACTATTTGACACCTATCATAGGACCAGAAACTGCAGGACAGTACCTGTGGAGAATTTTGCACCAGGGATTATGATTTACCTGCAGTTAGTTTATCATTGGAGTGTCAACATAGCTGAGTGTATGATTTTATTTAACTACTTCATATTGATTTTTGTGTTATGAGATATTTTATTGTAAAGTTACCTCACCATCGTTGCTAAGGTTACATCATCTCAGTCATTATTTGTTGATTTCTATGGTCTAGAATATTCTAAACGTGGTTGTAGTGACAACAAAATGAGAACCTCGTAATTACAAAATAGTACCGCAAACACATACACCAATGTAAGCTACATAATGCATAACCAGAGTGCAAACACGTGCAAGGAATACACTATTCTACAAACAATATTTGTAAAGTTTAACAGTTATGACAATTATAATAAAAGTTGACATTATCTAAGATTTTTTAAGGGTGCTGTGGTGTACATTCAGCGATTCATATCTATAACCTAGGAACGTGTTTTGTACTGTTGATTACACATGTGCATCACGTTTACATAAAATATACATAGTGCACAGGCATTTTATATGCTTTCCAGAAAACATTCCGATTTCTTTAAGGATATACAACAAGGTAGGAGTGACTTTCACAAAGTGTTGGATACAACTTTGCACTAAAAAATAAGGTATGGTGAACTATATATTGATTAAAAGCTAAGAATCTGGAGATGCTTTTCATTACACACTCATTGTGTTGTGTACAATGTTTGTTTAACAATTACACCATGATCATCATAATTCACCACAAATTTCACTTCAAGTAATCTTAGTTTGAATATATTGACCTCAAACTGCAGCAAACGGAAGTGTAGGTAGTAAATCAAAGAAACATGTCTCAGATTGTTCAGTTTTTGCTCCATTTTGTCACCAGAATTGGCCTAAAGTTGTTTGCCTTTGATGTTTCATTTTTTCAACTTCAACAAGTTCAAAAAACTGTACATAAGAAATAAAACCAAAACAATAAAAATAAAATTTGAGACATACCTTAACTAATTACAGTGTGTTCTGTGGTTTACCACTTATTTGGCATCAAAATCTATTGAAATGTCGGAGTTGAAGCAAAATTTGTAAGAAAGAAGGACAATCACTTTTCTACACTTTTGTAATTGCTGTGTAAGCAGTGTAGCTACTTAACACGACTACATTACCAGAGAATCATTCTTTACTTGATTTACTTTCCAAAGAAGTACTTTGCCATTCTTCTAGAGTGTATTTAGACAGTTCTCGAACGAAAAGTGTTCGTCATCCCTAGACTGACTGCGAACTTGTTGTCTACCCTTAATAAGAAAGTTGAATGAAAAAATAACATTCAGCACGGATATTGGATAATTGTGCTTCATATGTGACGTCACTCTTTTGAATGGCTGAACAGTATGGTTGTGCGTATTTGCATTGTATAAGAAATCAAATTTTCAAATTTCGTAAATAGATATGTAAGATGTAGTCTTTGGAAGTTTCAAAAATGGTACTCTAGCCAAACTCAGATATATACACCATGTAAATGGAAGTCATTCGCCACGCCTTGCCTTTTTTTCAGGTGCCTTCAGCTGTGATTACAACTACTTGATCCTGAGGGTATCAATATTGGAACCATCCACATTTTCCGGTTGACCACAACAGAACTTTTCATGGTTCATATGATTTAAATGTCGAGGGAGGCTGGTTCAGAACACTAAACATGACCATGTGGTTTCGTTGCATCGATTTGATATATCGATCGATAAAGCTGTACATTTTACCCATGCATGGGTGGGTGGGGGGTGGGGGGCGTCAACGTTTGTGTGAGAATGGACAGGGGAAACCAAACGTCATGGATTTATAACAAAGAAAAAAAATCGGATGCAGGTCTGTGTTGTAAGTATGATGGCCCATGGCACAGCCAAGGTACAAGGATATCCCAAACTACATTCTGAACATATTGTTGAGGCCAATGTGATGATGATGATGATGATGATGATGATGATGATGATGATGATGATGATGATGATGATGATGATGATGATGATTGAATAATGTCATTCTGAAGTGTACTATTTTAACACTGTAGACCAGGGTAACTCCATGAACTGTCTATCACTTGCTAAGAGCTTCAAATAATGGGCCTTGTGTTGAAAAATGCACCTAACAACTGCTCCAAAACCCCATTCCTAAAACGGAATGGTTCAATAGAGGCTGGTATGTGTGAATACCACAATTGACACAGATCAGTTCATCGTATTGTCTCCAGTACAGGTACTGCATTTGATGTTGTCCCAGAACGGGGACTATACATATGCCAGTCCACCAGCATCAAAAGAGAACTTGATATATAAATATATATATATAAATATATATAAATATATATATAAATATATATATATAAATATATATATATATATATATATATATATATATATATATATATATATATATATATATATATATATATATATATATATATATATTATAGCGTGACCTAACCCGAACAACCGAACCCGAGCTTACCGGGTTCCAGGATTGAAGCCCGGCTTGAGTTCCCCTTTTACAGTCACTAAACGTTCGGGTTCGGTTATCACTGTCAATGCTAAGAATGAAGTTAAATAAAAATGTCACTGAGGTTACTTTTCGTACTTGTATACACTTTAAACAATGCAACGAACGATACTTTGCAATTACGTGTGCCACATGGGTTGCATTAATAACTTTGATTACATAAAAATAGTAATACCCCTGTGCATAAGGGTAACAGCTATTAACCCCTGCCAAACGTGTTCATGTTTGAATTGCATATACCGAACCCAAACGGTGCCCGGTTCGGTATCGGTAATGTGTACCGAGTACCGAATGCCCGGTTCGGTTTCAAAATGCAAGGTCGGTCTTGCTCTAATATATATACATATATATATATATATATATATATATATATATATATATATATATATATATATATATATATGTATATATGCTTTGTGACCACGAAACGGACTGGTGTCGAACAAACAACCTTCAGTACCAGTATTTATACTTATTATACCTGAGCTATTAATCTAGTGTTCTGATTGGCTAAGTGAGCGTGTAACAGTTTTTACTGTTAACTGCAAGTTAGTTACTGTTGTCTGCCGGCTATTTTTGTCACTAGGGACACTGAACATTTGACCTGGCCTTGACCCCCAAAAAACAGACGACACGCAGCTTCTTCACGGCACAAAAGACAAGATAATTGTTGATTTAATAAAAGGGAATGAAAGTGACGTGATATTTGTTCATTTATTGTTGTCCGGTATATATAAAAGGAAATGGTGTCCTTGCCTTTGTTGGACAGGAAGAAATGTAAACTTTCAGGATGGACTGTCGACCCTCAGCTTTGCTTTGGGTTGACAGTCCTTCCCGAAGATTTAAAAGTTCTTTGTGTCCCACGCAGGCAAGAGCACCATTTCATTAATGTGCTAAAGGGGCCAGGGAGACTCTACACTAAGGCTTAAGAGAGGCAGTGTCATATAAGCCACACAAAGTAATATCACAAATCATGGTTTCTGTTTTCCAAATGGCACAACCACTCTCACAAATGCGTGTCAATTCGGCACTTCAATGTAGAATAAACAGAATCACCATCTTGAAACAGGTTCAAGTATGAGTCTCAATTTTAAGAAGAAGCTTGCATCCTAAAAGCATTGTCACAAAATATTGGTTAAAATTGTCAGGTGTACATATTTACTGTACCATTTACAAAGCATCTCAATGCCATTGGCTTGCTTTATAATGAGTTTCCTATTTTCATCCAGGAAGTTTCATTTTAGTTCATTTTAAAATAATCTTTTATCACAAGTTTATGAAGCAGCAGTAAATGGCGGGGGGGGGGGGGGGGGGGGGCGGGTTAGTCGTTGTCGTAACAATCAAGGCTTGACAGTGACACATAGACACAATAAACTCGCCCCAGTAGCATATAATTCACAACCTTGATTATGCATTTTTATGTTTAGAGAAGATCACTCCATGCCATTCTCTGTAGTTTCTATCAATATTCATTTGTGATATATATATATATATATATATATTGCTCAGGCATTTTATCTATATATATATATATATATATATATATATATATATATATATATATATATATATATATATATATATATATATATATATATATATATTGCTCAGGCATTTTATAAGGTTTGGTTCCGTAGCCCTCTCTTTAAGCTTTATCATTATATTTGTACGCCAACAGAGACATTCTGTTTTCCTTCATGTATTAATTTCACTCTGAATAGTTTCAGGAGCTTTCTTCAGACACCACAAATCCTAGAAATGCCAACTTTGCCATCGTGCTTGACCTATTAGTGAAATTGGTCATATTGTATTGCGTAGTCAAAATGTTCCAAATTATGAAAATTAGGGCATTTAAACATTTAAAACTTTTATTTTTTTTAAATAGACACTTATCTAAAAACTAACTATGGCATTAGAAAGTGGGCTATCGCGTGGGTATGTTTTCAAATTTGCACCAATTGAAATTATTCAAGTAAGGAACATTTGAAAGATTTTTCACTTGCAATTATGCAAATTACCAGCATTTAAAAATATTACCTTTGAATGTCTCCAAAACTAATATATGTAGAAACATCCTTAATACTAGCTATATAATAAATCTAAAACTTGAAATTTTTGTATAACACAGACCGATTTAGCATGAAGAAAATCTCTATGTGTTGTCTTACTATTTCTGGCACACATCAGAAGTTACTCATCTAATCCACTCTTGTGTACTTTGATGTATGGACATATCTTTTTGTCTACCAATTGAAGCGAGCTTAACCCAGGGATCCATATTCCTTTGCTGAAGACACGAGCCTTCTTGATTTTTTTCAGAACGTAAAGCACACTTTGTGCCACCTAAACACTAATTCCCTTTTCGTTCATAATTTGGGCAAATTGTGACGGATATTCTTTAAAGCCTTGAAGCCTTGACGGTTATTTTTTTTGACAAAACCAAAAAGCCCTACCACTCTCCCATTTATCTTGATTAATCAGCCATTTTTGAGGCTGATATCCTTACAACATCTGCAATACTTGCGTGATATGCCCATGTAATTTATATCACGGAAGCTAACCGGTACATTGCCCTACTGTTTTGGTTGCGGGATTAAGTTCTCCTATAAAGATATGGTCAAGTCTTCGTGGTAACACCTATTGTAGAATACGGTTGTACCTCATTTATAACTTGGCTTCTATAAAGCGCAAACTCTTGGTATTGCAATTTCATTATAAGCTAGGTAAAGATAAATATATTTACAGGAAAGCGAAGTACTTGAGATTTTCTCAAGATCTGTGTCACAGTCCCAATGCCCCCAGCAGCTAACACTAAGTTTTCAGTGAACATTTGCAAACTTGGACCATGGATCTACCACTAAATTGTACTTTTCTGTCTGGGTCACACACCCAGTTGACCCATGCCATTCTCTTGTTAAACACTAAGGTCACAGACATGTTTACAAACATTACAGCTGGACATGTTTTTTCCCATACACAAGACTTGGGCTTTATACATTTAACTGTACGGCTTTCAGAATATTACCATGTACAACATAATACTATGATTCTGCTTTCTGGAGACATACAGAAAAATTCAGGACCTGTGAGGCGACCCTGTGCAAAGTGCTACAGAGCCATAGCCAGAACACATAGGGCAGTAAGATGCATTGGCTGCTTCCAGGAATTCCACATCCGTTGTGGTGAAGTAAAACCACAATATTACAATTACCTTATGGAGACAAACACTCCATGGATCTGCTTACACTGTGATCTGCCAGCTCATTGTTTTACAGATAGCTTTTTTGACACTACAGGTGGCTCACAGCAAAATGATCTTAGTAGCTCTTCTCCTAAATGTTCACTGCCAAACTTTTCCGACTCCTTCTTTGAGGAACTGGTAAACGAGATTATATATGAGCCACAGCAAACTGAGCCTAACAATGGCAACCTACTTGAAGAGCTAGCAAATATAAAGGGAATAAAAATCGGCCATTTAAATATTTGCAGTTTATATCCAAAAATTGACCAGCTCAGGATTATGTTATTCAACAAAGCACTAGATATTTTACTCATATCCGAAACCTGGCTAAATGATACCTACCTTGACGCTGAAGTTGCCATCCCTGGGTACAACCTTGTGAGACAGGACCGATTACACAAAAAAGGAGGAGGTTTATGCTTTTACATTTCTGAAAAATTCTCATATGAGAGAATTGAACCTGACCAGGATTTTACTCCTGAATCTGCTTTAGAGTTCCTGGGGGTGTCGCTGAAAATACCAAAATCCAAACCTGTATCACTATATGGCATATACAGACCCCCCCAGTCCTCTATTCCAAACAGTGTAAATGATCTTGAGACTGCCATTGATCATTTCAGTCCGTGTGGTGAGACAATAATCCTGGGAGATTTTAACATGGATTATAGTCCTAATAAAGACACTGCACGCACGTTAAATTCTAGACTTGTGAAAAATAGACAATTTTCTCAACTCATAAATGAACCAACCAGAGTCACTGAACACTCTAAGACAATAATTGACCTTATATTTACAAATTATACCAACATGATAAATCACTCTGGTGTAATAAGATGTGGGCTAAGTGACCACTCACTCACCTATCTCTCTAGAAAAGGTGTAAGACCAAAAGGCAAAGTAAAAATAATTCAAGCTAGAACATACCGTCATTTCAGTGACACTGCTTTTGAAAATGACATAATAAACTCAAATTGGACACCAGTTTTAAATGAACTAAACCCAACAAAAGCTTCGGATAATTTTATGAATATCTTTTTACCAATTTGTGACAAACATGCTCCTATTGTTAACATCAAAGTGAGAGACGGTGAACCACCGTGGGTTACTACTGAATTAAGGTCCCTATGTTGTGATAGAGACCATTTCAGAATGAAAGCGGAAGACTCTGGAGCAGCAGAAGACTGGGCTAAGTTTAGAAACCTGAGAAATAAGGTAAACAACATGGTATGTCATTTGAAAAAAGAATATGTGAAAGATTCTATAAACAACAGTGGCAAAAATCATAAAGATCTGTGGAAAGTTATTAAGAAAATTATCCCATCAAATGCTTCAAAGTCTTCCAACTTTCCTTCAAAACTGGTGAATAACGACACAGAAGTCACTGATGCTGAGGAAATGGCTGAGACTTTCAACAGCTTTTTCGCCAGTATTGGTGATCAACTAGCTTCTAAATACCCAAACAATACTCCCCCTAATATTGGTAACAAAACTGAAGCCACATTCCACTTTTCCCCCATATCTACAGATTTTGTGTCACAACAGTTAAGACACCTAACAATTGGAAAAGCAACGGGCCTTGATAACTTAAGTTCACGTTTGCTAAAAGCAGGCGCAAATAGTCTATCTCTGCCCCTTACTCATATTTTCAACAAATCACTTGTTACTGGCATAGTCCCCGATAAGTGGAAGGTGGCCAAAATCACCCCCATTTTTAAGGATGGTCAACATAGTGATGTGAACAACTACCGTCCGATTTCAGTTTTACCAGTATCAATGAAAATTCTTGAACGTGCTGTGCATGATCAGTTTTACTCTTTCCTAACTAGTCATAATCTTATTCATGAGTCCCAGTCAGGTTTCAGAAAGGGACACTCCACGGCAACGGCCCTTGCCCACTTTGTAGATGTTCTACAGAATGACGTTGATCAGGACCGTTGTTGTGGAGTTCTCTTTCTGGATCTGAAAAAGGCGTTCGACACTGTTAACCATCCTATTCTACTTCATAAGCTCAAGAGCTATGGTATCTGTAATGTCGAGCACGAGTGGTTTAAATCATATTTGTCCAACTGAAACCAACATACGGTCATAGATGGTAAAATCTCCAAACCACAGAAGGTCACCTGCGGAGTTCCCCAAGGTTCAATTCTGGGCCCGCTCCTCTTTGTACTCTACATAAATGACCTTCCCACTACTATGACCAATTGTAGCATTTCATTATATGCGGATGACACTGCTCTTTATTTTTCAGCAAAAAACACCGTCCAAATTGAAAACGTTCTGAACAGTGAAATTGCCCTGGTTTCTGAATGGTTTGGAAGGAACAAATTGACCCTGAACACCAAAAAGACAAAAGTCATGCTCTTTGGGACTCCATACAAAGTTAAACATGCAAACCCTGTTGAAATTAAGGTTAATAATGAAACCATTGAACAAGTTCATGAATTCAAATATCTTGGTGTTATACTTGACAGCTCACTCAAATTTGCTAAACATACTGACTACATCACTCGCAAAGTAAATGCTAAAATAGCTGCTCTGGGTCGAGTGAGAAACTACCTTCCTAATGTTCTGATGCTTACATTATACAAATCCCTCATTCGTCCACATTTTGACTACTGTGATATCGTTTGGGGGTGTTGCCCCAAGTACCTGCAAGACAGACTCCAAATTCTACAGAACAGAGCACTCAGAATCATAAACAAAATGGACCGATATACTTCAATAGATGACCTACACAATATGAGTCATATTCCCACCCTTAAAGAAAGACGCAAAATCCATCTCCAAATTTTCATGTACAAAGTTTTTCACAATTTGGCCCCAAATACTATCACTTCAAAATTTAAACGAACTAACGATGCCTACTCTCACTCTACCCGAGCAGCCACCTCAAACTCCTTCTGTATTCCTTCCATAGATAAAGATTATGGCAAAAATAGCTTATCGTACAGAGGAGCTATTTGCTGGAACTCTATTTCCCCTGAAAATAGAAAACTACCCTCCTTTCCCCAATTCAAAAGAGCTGCCAAGTAGATCTTGACTATCTTGTGATAGCTGTATAACTTTTTATCAAATTTTATTTACCCAGATACAGTTCATATTGTCATATTGATCTACATTATTTGTGGTTATGTACCCCTGCTATTTTATGTTTACTTCTATACTTTTAATTGTCTTTCAAAGCTTTTATCACATTGTATTTAACTGAGTTGTGTTTATTTTAGTCATCATCTCATATTGTCATTTTATGTATCTTCATTGTACCATCCAGGGCCTGGTGGGAGATCAGTGTCTGGTACACTGAACCAGTCCCCCTGGTAAAATAATAAATAAATCAAATCAAATCAAACTTGAACATTCGTTGCCCGTAGTTTAAATATAAATTTGAATTTTCTTTCAGTTCTATGTATTGTAATATACTGCCCTTGTAGATTGTTTTTTTTTTGTTCCAGATCCACTTGTGTTAAATTGTGGTGTCGCTGTATTGATCGATCACCAAATAGGGAGGGGCAGAAGAATCAATCACATGTCACCTCACCAAAATTTTCATGCGCATTCAAACATAAGCAGCACATTACACCCTGCCTGTTCCGAAGATCTCATATTAACATCAAGGATTGATAGAATTTCTCATATTAACATCAAGGATTGATAGAATTTCTCAGTATGCATGACTCGAATAGCTTTATTGTTGGTGCTATTGTTTTTTTTTTCCAGAGGCAGTGTGAATACTTGTCTTACATACTAATACATCAATACTTATAACCGATTACGCACCTGCAAAAAGTATTTGTCGTCCCTGCTTGCTTAGCAGTATTCTATTTCACAACCAAGAGGAGCCATATATTCAGATGGTCAAGCAACATCAGCCTAAGTAGGCCCTTAATTGAGCCATCTATGCAAACTCCAACTTGCCCTCACAATTGGCCATCATACTGTGCAATACCATCATTACAGATAACACAATAGCACTGCCTGAAAGAGTTTGCAATTTATAACTGAATAAAAACCATTGAAATACCTTGATAAAAAAAATCGAAACATATATTTCAAACATCTAATACACTGATTACAACAGCAAGCGTGGGAATTAACAGTAAGGGTGTGCAAGGCTTGATACAAAACTCTTTTTGAGATATTGCAAGAAAGATATGCATACATACATATATACATACTTACATACATATATATATATATATATATATACATACACATATAATTATTATTATCATTATTATTATTTTTAATAATTTATTTATTTATTTATTTATTTATTTATTTATTTATTTATTTATTCATTTATTTATTAGACGTAAGGCTTACTCATGTATATAATATATGGGCCTCTGGGCGGATTTCAGTATCTATTTTGTCTGTTATGAATTGATTCGTTAACAACCTTTGAAAGGTGGCAAGTGCTCTACTGTTGCCTGCATGACTGATAGATACGCCTGTAGCAGGGGCCAGTTCTTTGTCATATCATCACAAGTTTTAATGCATGCTTTCATCCCATTTCAGACCCCTAAGTGAACTCTATATTGCAATGCAAATAAATTTAAGTGGGTATTGTCAGAAAGGCCACCACTCTCAGTGCATATGCGTTAACTACAGTGCTAACCAGCAAGGTGGCACATCGTATTGTCCCATTTACATTGTGGCATCGTATAATAGTTCCTGTATATGACAGTTTCATTGAAATCCAGTACCAACATCACAACTCATACGCGGCTAACAAAAGCTAAAATTTGAACTCCATTGTGAAGGCCACGCTGCTTGGTTTTTGGTTCGATTATCTCTCCTTGCAAAATAAAAGTTATGTGTCACGGATCCTGTCTAATTAATGTGACCAATTCAACTTTGCAATGGATTTGGCAACAGGATCACTATTTATATTGGGCACTACTTTAATTATATGCAAACAAATGAAAAACAATGGTATTAATATTAAATGTATGTGTTGTCAACATTAGATAAATCACACTTATTACCATACCCCCCCCACAGACTCGCTCACTCACACACTCACACACATATTGGTGTGTGGGGGTGGGGTGGTGGATATGCACATTGTCTGGATCATTGCATTGTTTTTGCTTGTATATAAACTTTTGTACTCCAAGTTTATGTTTTAAAAATACAGAATCCTTCACTTGAGTGAGTTTTAACCATATATTGAGTAGGTGCCCAATTTGGCCATGCCACCAACTTGAATGTTAATGGCATGATTTATTCGACTGTCCCGTTTAATTTTCGATTTGATTTTGGCATGTTTGAAGCCCAGACAGACTGCATAGCATGTTTTCTATACGGAGTGAATATATCCATTTTTAAATCAGCATTAACTGCAAAAATGCCTTGCAATATATATTATATTTACAGTTGATGAAAACTTTAAAATGTAGTTTGAGTTTCAACACTATAAATAAGTCAATTTGGTGTGTACAAGTGTTTAGGTACTTACGTACATGCGTACGTATGTATGTATATATGTGTGTGTGTATGGATGTATGTATGTATGTATATTTGTATGTATGTATCTTTGTATGTATGCATGCATGTATGTACGTATGTATGTATACATGTACCTATGTGATCCAAATAACACTGCATGTACGCAAATTACAGCCACTTAGATGAATAGCGAATGAAACGATGCTTCCAAATGAGAAACTTGGGATTTTCATATTAATAAGAGGAAGCTGTACCGACAATTTATGTTCACCTAATTAAGTAATCATATAGTTTTTATTCGTACGAAGTCGAGCATATGAACAGAAGTCTAACCTCAAGCAGTTTTGCATTTACACCCCAAAACACTAAATAAAAAAATAATGGCCCGGTTGTATTGAACTTGAGGTTTCAGTTGCATATTCTATCCAAGAGTACTCCCTGTGAAACCATAATGGTTTCCAATTTCAGTACAAACTCAATCTGTATAACAACTTATCCTTTTGCAAGAGAGAACAGTTTCACACAGAAAAGAAAGCAACATGAAAAGTGCAAAAACATTTTTCAAGTAAGGGGCAATGAATTTCAGTTTTATGATTTTCATAACTGTTTTGATGGAGACCTAATTTCTCAATCACAACAGTATAAACATATGGAAAACATTGAAAATTTGTGTTGATGAATCTATTTTGCAAGATTGATCATGTGCAATTTGAGCTTTTAATTTGCATGTGTATTAGAGCGATTTACAACCGTGTTAACGGCCTGCTATACTTTATGACTAGTATAAATGTTAAATTTACGTATATGGTTAGCATCTAATACCAATATTGTTTCTGAAAGAAAACATCCAATCCAGTGGGATTCTCCTATGGAAGATACGATTTCTTATCTGTATCGATTAAGATAAATCGTAAGTTTAAATACTTGCATTTTGCGTAAAATTTAAAATAGTATAATAGTATAATAAGAAAGACTTGAATGTAGCTTTTAGTGTCAAATGAAAGAACGCATAACAATCCCTAAAACTGTGTTAATGTTGAAAATAGGATTTAGTTCTCATTTTATTGTTGTTCAGTTGTTAAAACTTAAAATTTGAACTTTAATTTGAACATCCTGCTACCTTGTTCATTTCAACTAAAACCCTGACCTAAAATTTGAATTACGCTTTTGCTGCTATTAGTGTTCTTTTTTTTTTTTCATTTCCCATGAGAAAACAATGTTTCCCTTCTTTGTGCTAGGGCTATTGTGTTCCTGTAAAGGATATGTGAAATATATAAATACTTTAATAAGGCCATTACAGTGCAATTTCCTAACACTAGCAGATATTTTTTTTTTATTTTGAATAGATTAATCCAAATGTATACGTTTAGACAATATGTAGTTTACATGATCTCAAATTAGACGGCTAGTGCACATCAGGCCATGGTTGGAGCAAAAATTTACTTTCTGTGTGAAGCGCTGTAAAAGTGCATTACACCCTTGAATGGACTAATTTTGAGAAAAGGAGCAGGTAATAAGGGGTTAAATGGATGGCCTGTTGCCTGTACTGCTTGATGATACGGAATCAGTTTGTAGTATGTAACATCACTTGATAATGTGTACCATGCTGTTCATGATTCCATTAATGTCCATTGTTTCTTCATTTTCTTGCAAAACTTGGCATCTATATATATTTGCTTTAACAGTGATATTATTGTAAGGTTGCAGTCTCTTTACAGACCCTCTTTCAGGTTGAGGACGATGGAACATCTAGCCTACCACTTAATTATTGTAAGGTTGTAGTCTTTTTGCAGACCCTGTTTCAGGTTGGGGACGATGGGACAACTAGTCTACCACTTAATTATTGTAAGGTTGCAGTCTTTTTGCAGACACTCTTTCAGGTTAAGGACGATGGGACATCTAGCCTACCACTAAATTATTGTAAGGTTGCAGTCTTTTTGCAGACACTCTTTCAGGTTAAGGACGATGGGACGTCTAGCCTACCCCTTAAATATTGTAAGGTTGCAGTCTTTTTGCAGACACTCTTGCAGGTTAAGGACGATGGGACGTCTACCCTACCACTTAATTTTTTTATTGTAAGGTTGCATTCTTTTTGCAGACTCTCTTTTAGTTTGGGGACGATGGGACGTCTGGCCTACCACTTAATTATTGTAAGGTCGCAGTCTTTTTGCAGACACTCTTTTAGTTCGGGGACGATGGGACATCTAGCCTACCACTTAATTATTGTAAGGTTGTAGTCTTTTTGCAGACCCTCTGTCAGGTTGAGGACGATTGTACATCTAGCCTACGACTGGTAACATGCAGGAGCCGACAGCAGCTAATTAGTAAGCACTTGTGACATCTTTTTAGTGAGAATACTGGGCATGCGCATTAATGTTCCACAAGACTACAATGACTACCATCCGCCATGGTACAGGGGTGTTCTAGGGGTAATACATGTTTCAAAGGTGCTACTTATATTGTTAGACTACAATGACAACCATCCGCCATGGTACAGGGGTGTTCTAGGGGTAATACATGTTTCAAAGGTGCTACTTATATTGTTAGACTACAATGACTACCATCCGCCATGGTACAGGAGTGTTCTAGGGGTAATACATGTTTCAAAGGTGCTACTTATATTGGTAGCAATGAAGGAAACTGATTTCATATGGACGGTGGATCTTTCTTTTTGGAGTGCAGCGTGTATTTACAGCCATTTACAGCTTATGGCTGTGACTTTTAAAACTGTAAATTATTAACAAATCCCACTTTATTCCTAACTTCAGGCAACACACATTGCCTTCTTGAATGATGAAAGAGATCTGCCCACACAAACCGTCACTCGGCTGTCTGGTGACACAGCCAAAAAACCAGTGTCATAAATATAAAACTTCGTCTTCTATCTAAAATTGTAATGCACAACTCTGCGAATATGGCACCGTGGCCTTGTGAAAGCATAGTTTATTTTATATCAGAAAAGCAATTGAGCTGCAAGGCAAACTTCGATTGTAATTCAACTGAGCTGAAATAAGACCCGTAAGGTTGCATATATGTAATGTGAATATTAGGTTTCTGAAAAACATTCGTGACACACAACTCATGATATAACCAAATGACGTATGTTATGTGTGCAAATGGCATTGAATTTCTACCTTGTATGTTAGTTTGGTAGAATAACAGTCACTTTACTGGGAAGTCTCGTTTGAAATGCATCTCACTTATGTGGAACCCTGGTATCAAATGAAATATTCAGTCACAAAGTCATCTAAACAAATGCCTAGTTAAACTGCACTTTAATAACCAATTAGAGCAAATCTAACCTCAATGGTATAATAAATCAGACTGAGTGAAAACAATTGCATAATTCTTCAGATACACAATGATTGCATGTAAAAGTGAACAATTGTTCCTAAATGTGGTGAATTATTTTATTGATTGATAATGGGGAATGGTAAGTTAATAACTTAAATGTAGATTTTGCTTTTTTATGCATAATAATTTACAAGTGTGTCCTGTCTGCCACAATCTGCTGGCTGCAAGGTGATATGCTATTTTGACTTGTGGTCACCACAGAAGTCGGCAGTAAAAATCGCCATGCCCACCCCTGATGGCACAAGGTTCCTCTGTGTTTCTTGGTTAGTGCATCTCTATAATTACCTAATGATTGGTACCTATTCTCTTTTTCCATTTGTTTAGTCGTGTCGAAAATTACTTTGCCCTGTCGAGTTACATCTTCTTGTCACGCCACTTAAATTTCCCACAAAAGCCTCATTTTCATTGTTGATGGGTCATTCATGTATAAAGACATTTGGACACATTTTCTTTTACCGTCAAACCTTCCCTGGACTTTAGGCACATTTGATAGAGTTGTTCCGCTTTAACCTTTCTACAGAGATCCACAGTCTATGAAAATTAAGTGTGTGCAACATAAAGTACAATCAAACAAAAATATCTGCTTCCATATAAGGACAGATACAAAAGGACCAAGCCACGGAGAGAAGGCAAAATACCCATAAAAAAATTGAAGGTGCTGCATTATTGTGAGTGCATTGTGTGCTAGGCGTTCACTCACGATTGATAAGTGGCATATTTTATGATTGCAAGGAAGAAATTCATGTTATCCCACTGTTTTATATATTACCATAGTTACAAATACTTGCCATTTCCATGGCATAAGGGAGTTTGATGATAATAGTGTGATGCTCAACATTCGCAAACTGTCTGGTATACTTTTATTATAATGTGCCATATCGGATCCTTTGTGGTGAACTGTTTCATCAAGGATATAACGACAGCGCCATTTAATGTCAATGATTATGGCTTGGAAACTTTAATAAATAGATTACCTGTTTAATAAATCGCAGACAGAGAGTTCCCAAATCAATGTGCTGTACTACCATTTGGTCTGCAAGTGTCATTACAGTATAAACTTCAGTCAGCAAATCATTGTTCCTATGCCACACGACGTCACGGCATTGTCTGGTCGCTCTAGCAGTAGCAAATCACATTATTCTTGTCACTGGAAGCTTATTTCTTGTTTTCAAAACCAGACGATAAATATTGATGCATGGCACTTGCAAGCCCTAGGAATCACATTACAGTTGCATTCCAGGTCTACAAGAGTGATTGCATTAGCGCATCGGTATGTAATGATTTAATTGCCATTTCAATTTGATCGTTCATTTATGCCATTCAAATAAAAAATATCCCTGTTGGTCGAAGGCTTGTTCTGCACAGGGTTTGGTCTCTTTCCATTCTGGATACACTTGACAAGGAAAGAGGGGATATGTAGTTTGAAACCATTACGACTCTATCAAATGTAGAACTGGATAGTCGTCAGAGTTAAAAGTGCAACTTTGCCAAGTATCATAATTTTCCTCACAAATTCCTGATTATCATAAAACTAACACAAGCTTCAGCACAAAGAAGCAAGCAACTAGAAGAACAGCCGTAACGCCACATACATCCAGCAAATCAATTATCTGAATGCTTCTCACCGTGGCTGAAACTATCTTGTCTCCAAAAATAATGTGGAAAATTTAAGTCTTTAAGGGGGAAAGTAAGTTAAAGTTTAGGATGTCCTTGAGGCTTGAGCAAATATCATCAATTCACTGTGGTGTTTTTTGTTTGCTTGCGTCCCTACTTTCTGTTCTTTTTCTTTTGCTTGTGGGAAGTTTTTTTTGTGTCCCTTCTTTTTCTCCTTTTTTTCCGAGTTAACTGTTGCGTTTCGATCGTACTTTAAGAAATGTGATTTTCTTTGACGCGGAGGTCTGCCTTTCAGTGAGAAATAATCCCTGTACAAAATGAACATAAAAATGCAACAGAGAGACCGCATCCATCTGGTTGAGCGTGGGTTTCAATGATCTTTCAATGAGGGGAAACCGCAAACTCGTGGACACATCGAACATAGCCAAATGTCATTTTTGATGCACTTACTGTCAAACAAAAGGCACAATAATACTAACGACAACTTGCACAAACTTCAACAGTTTCTCTTCAAATCAAAAACGTACACTTGCGTTCAGACATCCCTTTGGTAATCAAAAGGTTTGAAAGACATATTCAAACGAACAAGCGTACGTGCAAGACATATTTTTCTCCTGCAAACACTCTATATTTTTGTTTGTTTGTGTGTGTGTGTGTGTGTTTCTCTTGGTTTAAACGTATTTTATTTCTCAAAATACATGTACGAGTTGGGAGCAGGCAACGCCTATACGAGCCCATCCCTTGTGCGGATATCGATGCAACTTTGTACATTTAAGCGTGTTGCACATCTTTACAATGTACATGTGTATTATTTAAGTAATTCTTTTCATTTCACGCAATTACCCTGAAAATACCAACTTATAATGGGAAAACAACGTGTTAGCAATATGAAATTTGGCTCCTCAGTCTTCAAAGTGTGCTTTCTGAAACCATTAGTACGTGTTAAGTACTTGGCCTTTCTTTGTGTCAACGATGTTTGCATAAAAATAATCACCCGGTGCTTAAGCTATGAAAGAGTTTACGAGATTAGCACAAGTACTTTTTGCTTTTAAAAAACTACTTTTAAAACAACACGCCAAGAGACAACACACGGGTTGTTAGTTGAGGAGCGCATGGTAAAAATATCTGTAGTTTTAAACGTTAAAATGAATATTTTTTCGGTTATGATTAAGAAAACTCACCTCATAGGTTTAAACATATGTATCTATAGAGCATTGTCCAACATTACTTCTAGATGACTAATAACATGGGTTGTCGAGCTGAATATGACAAAGGTGGAAGAGCAAAATCTCAGCTTATCAATCTGATTAACTTCTGCTACAGATGAACACGTCCCTGTTTTCATGTATGATATTGCGTAATGAAAGTTGAACATTTCTTATTTTCATATCTGACCCGGATTATTCCGAAATCAAAGTTTGTAGAAGAATACCTTAGTTTTGAAACAACTTTGCTCGAAAAACAACCTGTATTTATCTTTGAAAAATCAGTAATAAAGGAAGGAAAATTTGTTATTTTAGGGAGCGTAATCTTTTTTTCTTTCTTTCTATCTTTCTTTCTTTCTTTCGTTCTTTCGCTCGTTTAACTACTAACCTATCTATCTATCTATCTATCTTTCTATCTATCTATCTACCTATTCTTTTATCATTGGCCATATGTTTACACTTTGGTTGCAAAACACACAATACGATTTGGTTCCTAAAGGAATATGATTCAGATGACAGGGTTACCCAGTTGGAATGGATAAATTTAAACTAAACTGTATAGACTTATCGCAATGTGCAAATGTCATCATTCAAAGTTACACGGCAAACGTTGTATGACGAGGTCATGGGCACGAATTTGCACAATTTTCAGTCCTTTCCAGGACAGGAATTCTTATTATCCATTGTTTTCCCAGTTTTTTTTTTTTTTTTTTTTTTGGCAAGGGATAAAACTTACGTTGTTTGCCGCAGGAATAAGTTGAAAAGCACACAGCCAAATAACAAATTAAACTTCTCATGGCTACATGTGTAATTTCATAGTCGACACAGGTATCGCCATAACGGCTCGCATACTACAAATAAGTCCACAATGCACTGCGCGTCAAAAAATTTGGCGCATGCGCTGTGTCGCGAGCATAAGATCTATTGTGAATGAGCCATGTTGCTATATTGCTGTATCGGTTCAGTTTGGCTGACCGAATGGCATGACAAATTCATTTACTTATATCTCAAGACAAGCTATGCTTTTTGCTTGGGATAGGACCTTCTTGTTAGTCATTTGTCAGTGTTATTCAAAGTAAAACAAGCATAACCGTTTATACGGTTGTTGAAGATACTACGCAAAATACTGTACAATTCTATAAAGAAAAGACACAATTATATATTGCTGTCCCACGTTAAATTCTAAGATGAATCATTCATGTCAGCTCAGACAATCTCTCTGTATATGATAATACGCATATTGAAATCCATTTAAACCCAAATGATTGTCAGCTCAAACCAGTTTTAATCAAATAACTATGAGTGTCAACACATTTGCCAGGACCATTTACCCAGGATTGTCTTGAATGAATTATACTGTGTAAATGTATGCTGCACTGTACATCTTAAAACAGTATCAAGGTGGTTCACTTTTGGTATAGTCAGCGTATCATAGAAATTACCGCAAATATTTGGTGGGCAAGTGGGCTAAATTAAAAAGGCTTCTTCGCCATTTTCTAAAAACTTACTTCTTTCAGATCTGACACGAAACCCATTATCTGGTACACATTTTTCTTTATGGTTCGACAGGTGCTGAATGTAATTTAAGTCATGGGAGCAAGCTGCTCATGTCATAACCTCAAAACCTTCCCTTATCATGAAGCAAGAACTTCAGCAGCAACATATAGGCGTTGGGTGCCCTGTGTCATGATAAAAGTGTCCCCAATGGCAACATGATGTAACACAAAATAAATTAGCAACATTAGTGGTTCACTCAAGAAATTGAGACAATCTGTGAATAGTTAGGTACTTTTCAATTCAGACTATGCCTTAGTTTATCCATATTATACATACTGTAATGCAACATGGGCAGGCAATTATGAAAGTAACCTGAACTGTCTGGCAAAATAACAAAAGAAAAAATACGTATTGTGTGCTTCTCAGATTTTGATGGTCACACATATCCTTTATTCCAGAGATATGTGATGATGAAATTAAACACCATAAACAAATATTTGACATCATTTTTTTTCGTTAAAGATTATGAATGGCATGTTTCCACAATTTTTTTCAGTATGTTTTTGTCTGATATTTAAATATACATTCATATTTAAAAAGACAGAGACACAATTTATTTTCTTTTGCTTGTGGCGGTGTTTCCACATCTTTTTCCATTAAACACAATGGGATCAAGATATAGAATGAGATACCTTTAAACCTTCATGTCTTCACCTCCAATTAAATAAAAGTTACCAAAACTTTATGTAATATCTTGAGCTTGACAGCTGGACATTGAATTATTCTACATATATTTTATATCTAAATGGTTTTCAGTAATTTTGACTGTCTATATGGATAATTTATGACAAGTATTTATCTATAAACCTACTGTTTTATCCTGGATGGGGGCATATAAGCCCAGACGGGCTTCTACTCTCAATCTGTTGATACAATGTATACTTACTTTTTCTATCTATCTGTGTATCTATCTATATATCTATCTATATATCTATCTATCTATCTATCTATCTATCTATCTATCACAACATGAGGCTGCAGAATCTCTTTGACATAGCATTCAGCAGTCATGATATTATCCATAAGTACCAGGCCTCTTTTTTCATTTACTGAGATACATGCCCATGTCGTCATGCTTCCACCTTCAAAGGCAACACAGTTACACAGCAAGTTTCATCTCTCTCTATTTCTATTTGTTTGTCTTTCTGTTTCTCTCACTCTCTAGTTCTCTCTTCCACCCAGACCCGAATTCGTATATCATCACTGTGTAATTAGATGTCACATTTTTGGAGAGCAACACGTTTGGCCATACTGCCTGTGCGGTAGGGACATGTTGTCTTTCTCACTATGGCCCAGCTAGTTGGTGGGAAGTGGTTGGCTTCTTTACCATAGCATTTAACTTCCAACTGCCAAGGTACAATTTATTGCCTAGCGTCTGGGTGGAGGGACAGCTCTGATGAAGATGAAACATCTAGAGTTTTTATGGCAGTCCCCACTCTGGCAGATCCCAAACGTCATTGGTTGGTGGACTTGTTTGAACAGCTTATTGATGTTGGTGGGCTTGTTTGAACAGCTTATTGATGTTGGTGGACTTGTTTGAACAGCTTATTGATGTTGGTGGACTTGTTTGAACAGCTTATTGATGTTGGTGGACTTGTTTGAACAGCTAATTGATGTTGGTGGACTTGTTTGAACAGCTTATTGATGTTGGTGGACTTGTTTGAACAGCTTATTGATGTTGGTGGACTTGTTTGAACAGCTTATTGATGTTGGTGGACTTGTTTGAACAGCTTATTGATGTTGGTGGACTTGTTTGAACAGCTTATTGATGTTGGTGGACTTGTTTGAACAGCTTATTGATGTTGGTGGACTTGTTTGAACAGCTTATTGGTGGTTTTCTGAGTCGACCTGCAACTCTCTCAGCTTCATTGTAACTACTGTTTCCTGTCTGGTGCACTCTACATAGCCAGGGCATGTTGTCTTGACCACCAGTGGACATCTCCATAACCCAATCCTGAACTGTCTATACTTTAATAGCCATGCTTGACTCAGCTTCGGTCCACTTTACACAGGCAAAGCACACTAACATTATGGTAAATATGCTCAAACAGAGGTCAGAAGCCGCACTTACACGAAATTGTGCATAGCTTTTTCTGCAAAGTACGTACTTTTAATATGCCTGGCATTTGGCCCATGAATATCAAGCATTAGTTTCCACATTGCTGCTGAGGGAGGATCCAAAAGACTTTTCCACACAAACATGTAAATATGTTGAAGATAAATAAGCAAGATGGTGACCAAAATGCAAAGTGTGACCTGTGGACAACCGGCTCCTTCACCACCATAATGTCCGTCTGTCACCCTAGGATATGACGTACACTGTTCTTTATACCTCAGTGCTTCTTGGGGTATAGAACTACAGGCTTTCCAGTACTAGAGATACACACGACAGGAAACATTCAGATGAGACCCAGTCTTGAAGTTTAAGTGAACAAGAAGAAGTGAAAGAAGACTGAAATAATCCTGAGAGCTTTTAGTAGTTCAATGGAGAGATGCAGACAGTGTGTACAATGCTGAGGTTGTTACGGGGAACCTCCCTGTGCTCAATACAGTTGCCACCACATCATTCGTAAGTAGCCTACATTCTGGAAATCCTAGTACTCTGTTTTTCATATCTTTCTGTTAAGGTTAAACCTATCCACAGAGTTGTTGGTCACTATGTTATGCAGCCAATTCATGCCAATGTCCCTCTTCTCTTGGTACTTGGTACCACTGGTTATTTTGCAGTACAGTTTCCTTTTTGCCACCCTTTCTCCATCCGTAAAAGAACTATATGCCTGACATTCAGGTATATTGCAATATTTCCCTGGCTCAGCTTATAACATCAAGTTCATCAGATAAGAATAAGGATTCATAAATGTACAGAACACTAGTTGCATTGAGAAATATTTTACTGTGCGTGGCCTGTTTTATGAACACCATGCGTCTTAAGATATTTTTTCAAAACCCTTTGCAGCTTTCAAGGAATGTAAAGTGTCACTCATCGTTAATTGGGTTACGGTGGCAGACTTTGTGCAACGTGAATTTTGGTCGTATAATTTTGCATAATGTTTACCTATGTCATATAACTTGCAAACAATATGGTGTAAAATTCAATATGTGTACTTATATAAATGTTTAAGAACAAACCAAACTGAATACATAATAGGAGTTAAGAGGCCTCTGTTGCATTTTCATTTATATTCATAATACAATCAGTAGTGCGTGCACACCAACTTAGATGGAGAAAGATGCAAGATATGCACTGCCCTTTTTCTGGACATTTACCTTGGTCTGTACTTTGATGTGAACAATCACTTGAGGGCACTGCATCATGCATGTCAATGGAAGTAGTTAAATCTATTAGTCATCTGACTGGTGAGTACACTTTGTGCATGGCGTCATACTGAAAATGTAAAAGATTGCGAGTGAAGTTGAATTTCAAACAGTATTCATTGGTAATACGGCAAGAAGCTGCAAACAGGTAATTTAAGATATTTTATGCAGAGTAATTTCAAAAGCGACAGTGTGCTAGCTACTTGTTACCCACCTTGGAACTAGCGAGATGATGCTAATTAAAAGAAGTACACTAGTTGAAATGATGTCATGATAAAAGGGCATCCAGGAAGACTTCGAATAATAGAACCTGAAAACTTTTTCTGTCAGCAGAAGTGCCATGCCTATAGACTATGGCAGTAACTCTATTGTTGCACTCCTGCACAGCACAATTGATAATCTCTTAAGACTGTTGGAGCGAAAAAAAAATAATGTAAGGACTTTTTCTATTATGGACCTGATTGTCTTGGCATAAACTATAGTAATATTTTTAATGTTGTCACACACTTTTCAAAAATCCTCATATCATTGCGTCCGCATTAATTTTTTTACATTGGGTATGGAAAAAGGCATAAAACGGACTGACTCACCAAGGCCATAACTTGAATAAAGTTAATTCA
This sequence comes from Hermodice carunculata, assembly GCA_964020975.1. Classification (NCBI taxonomy): domain Eukaryota; kingdom Metazoa; phylum Annelida; class Polychaeta; order Eunicida; family Amphinomidae; genus Hermodice; species Hermodice carunculata. The sequence goes on from OZ026618.1 coordinate 6,247,808, forward strand.
TAGTTTCTGAGTGGCAATGCAAGACTATTTTCAATAGAATTTCAAAATGGAGCATGTTGATTTTCCTCTACGATGGTTAGACTGTAGTAACACGTGGATGATCATGACGTCAATTAGAGGTCACGTGGTTAATCGCTTGGATTTTAGAGATCACATGGTTAATTGTTTGAATCTGGACGTTTCTAAGTCTGCCCTAAAATGTTCGGATTCATCTTTCATGTATATTCATTTGGATTTACCCTTTAGGTAAACCCTAACAAGTTGGGACTAGGGTAAGCAGTGGTGGTTTCTAGCCTATAAACACGCAGCATATATAAAGCATCTTGAGACTGCTACAAACCTTTCTAAAAAACTGCGTATTAATAACATTATCGCAAAACCCAGTCATTACTTCAAACACCATAGCACATGAAGTACTAACAGTTATCAGTCTACAAATGTTAGTTGGATCAACGGAAAGGGCTGATAGTATCTGTGGAGGTTTGATTTTACCTACTTGGAACAAATCAGGTGTTGTCTCATTCGACCAAAAGAAAAACAGTTTTCAGTTGCAAAAAAAAAGTTTCAGGAATAGATTCAAGGTACTTGGATAAGATGCTCTGGCACAATACCATCCCTATCCGGAGAGCAGCTTTGGTTCAGGTGACCGATTGTTGTATCACAATCATGGGTGGTGATTTTAATACAGGTTTCCCCATGCTATTCTTTTAAACAGGCTTGTCACTTTGACTAAAGGAAGGACTCAACTCGAACCGTTTAATCTCCATGGGCATTTATTGACACTAGGACATCACTGCGATATCATAGAGACATACTGCAACAATATACATATAATCAACATATAATCATCTTTACTACTCATTTGGTATAACTTAATTTATATACCATTTATCGTAATATATCATTTATCGTAACTGTTTTTAACACTTGTTCACTTATAACTTCATATACAATATTCTATTAGACAATATACCAAGTTTTAATAATATAACATTTCACCATTTAACAAATACTTCAATAATCTATGCTCTTGGTAAATAATTCATAGTTAAATAGGATTTCTAACCATTAATTAATACGGCCAGTCAAAAAGTGAGCTGAAACAACAGCGACACCTGCTGACAAAATATGTAACTAAAGAGAACAAAGCGTAAAACACATTGAAACCACGTGAAAAAAGTATCAACCGTTAAAACCCCAAAATGCCAAACTTTTATGTTCAAGTCGCACAAATAAGAATAGTCCTTTTTACATAGATTTATAAGAAAATCTTACTTTTAGGCATGAAATTACACTCTGAATCGTTGCTAACCCCTTGACACTTGAATGCACGCAATGACTTAATGACGTGCGCACGTGCTAAGAAAGGATATTTGTCACCCGTTCCTTTGACCAATTCATACCAGAAAATACGCTGCCAATTATTTTAGCTCATGCATCATGAATCTTTGCCTCGATACATATATATATCTATATATATATATATATATATATATATATATATATATATATATATATATATATATATATATATATATATATATATATATATATATATATACACACATAGCTTTAATATTAACCCTTTAAAACCAATGTTAAATACTCTTTTCTCAATTCAGTATACTCCATATACGTAACCTGTACAAGCTATCAACTTCATTTGCACCTTGACATAACCTGATTTTACAACACTTTTACATGTTTTATGGCTTTTAACCAGCGTTTAAACTAAATGCATACTTACAAAGCTATTTTGCGGGATTGCACGGTCTATCTAACCCCAGTAAAGCACAGAACTTCAACCATGTTAGTACCTATAAGCAACATACGAACGATGCCCATAAATACTACGAAACCACTGGAATTTGAAACATTTCAAAACGAACACGATGAAATAGCAATTGACAAACGCAGGTCTCTACTTACGTTAGTTCCTTCGACGCTTGTTAATTACATTATATGCAGGTGCGGGCACAAAGCCCCTAACTCGCGACTCTCTCGACCTCGATACAACTCTTCTGCTCGTTGAAAAATGGGGATTGTATCCACATGCCGCCTGCTAACAGTATATATATATATATAGCAGCGCGAATGAATCACCAACATTAAAAAAAAAGGAAAGTAGTACCTAAGCAAAAAAGGGGAAAAACTATAGAACCCTACCCTCAATACATTATTAACCCGTGTATACGGTACCATAACACTACAGGGTTTACAAAGACACATGTACAACAACAGCAAAAAGAAAAAACCATGGAGATATATAAGAAAAAAATCAAACGAAAAATACCAAACATGAGCTAGTGTTTGACAAGGCTTTCAGCAAAAAAAATATAATATCATCCTGTATCTGAACTGGAACCTCTACTGGAGTCCCAATCATCATAGAAGAATGATATTTGGCAAAATTTCCAGTTTCAATAATAGATGTAATGCATTGCAACAACCGAGTGGCTAGGTCTGGACCCAGCAATGTTGGGTAACAATCACTTTGCCGAAAATGTGTTAATACTGTTTACGTTTATGACTGTCAATTACACAGGCAAGTAATTGAGTTTTAAATAGGATATAACAAGAACTTTCCCCTCAGTCGAGCGTTTGTCCACAAATTATCTGCTTCGTTATTTTTTCCCAGGCTGCCATCTTGTGTTTTCTTGAGTAGTTAATGCGCCACGTATCTAGTTATTCCCGCGAATTCAAGCTGGCTTCAGTTTTTATTGTTTTTTTTACTTAAATCAAATGAACACAAGTGATAACTCTATTTATCAAGAAACCAGTCGGATTACTTGACTTGGCTTGGGACTGGACGCATCCAGTATACACCGGCTCTCTATGTCCCACCTAATATCGTTCTTGGGAGTTTTATGCGTATGTATAATCTCACATTTTGACGGTTTCGTATTTATTCGTGAATTTTATTTCCGTGGGATGCATTTTGCCATAAACAATTATCATTTTGTAACTGATTTTGCGTTTCACTCATGTTGGTAGTCTTACACCCGTGTGTCAAATTTCTGGCCTATCGACGACATGTCAGTCCATACAATTTCCGTTAGTATTTTAATATTATGTGTGAGCACTTATTAAAGAAATTTAGCGCGTACATTCAAATATATTTGCTTGCCACGCCCAAGATATGGAAGTTTAATTTATTGAAAATTTAATATTACATGTATACTTACATTCGCGACTGTTCCCGGAAATTTAGCATTAAAGTCTAATTCTATTACTTGAAAGCACCTTTAAGGTTTGTACTCAAACATATTTATATTATATTCAATTTACTGCAGGGATAACCTAAAGCTAATAAGTCGTATTGTTACCAGACGCATCGTCTTATTATGAATATTAAGATTTGTATCAAGAGTACATAAATTTGTCTACGTCACGCAAAAGTTCATATTAAGTACATACATATTGAGCGTGGATTGTTAGGACTTCTCCCAATGTAAATGAAACATAATTTGAAGGTGTTAAATGTATTTATGCATGTATTTATACATACATTAAATAAGTGAAATCAAGTTATCACATGATTTAAAGCGGATAAAATGTATTTATACTCATGCAAAGTTTGAAGTTGTTTCCCCGGATTCTTGTAATGTGTGAAGAATTTAAATTAATAATAACCTTTGTACTGGCATTGGATATAAAATATATGTATACTTGAAGAGGAAATAGATTTCTCAGAAGCTTAAGTACTTCATGAAGTAAAATATGGGCGACTTGTATATTTGTATATATTCCAGTTTATGGAAGTCGCATAGGGAATCGCATCGGGAATCAAATAGGGAATTGCATGCAGAAGTGCGCAGAGGAGTGTACGGGGAATACACGGTGAATATGTGTCACCGCCCCGCGGTCAAAGGTATCACCTATGCGGGCGCACGTTTATGTTACCAGGTCCCATTGCTCCCAATAAAGGCTTCCGTAAACTGATATTTCCGTCTCCGTGGTTTGAAAACAACAATGACATTTCAGAAAACTGCGATATTTCTTGAATTGTACATCAAGTTTAGTCTGTTATACTCTGGAGTGACTATTTCGTCAATGTAAAATATGCATTTTTTTCTTGAAAAGCTTTTGACAATCAGAAGCTGGACCCTCTTGAGGTTTACCACCTTCAGACCGAATCTTATAGCAATATCCTTTGCGTTCCCAGAGTCTGCTCTGCTCGGGGGCCACCAATCTGTAGGTTTGATATAATGTCATGAATGAATGAATGAATGACTTTATTAACTGCACCATATACATACATGGTTTTCTGTCAGTCAAATCACATAATGAATGAATGAATGAACGAATGACTTCATTAACTGTACCATATACATACATGGTTTTCTGTCAGTCAAAACACATAATAAATGAATGAATGACTTTATTAACTGTACCATATACATACATGGTTTTCTGTCAGTCAAATCACATAATGAATGAATGAATGAACGAATGACTTCATTAACTGTACCATATACATACATGGTTTTTCTGTCAGTCAAATCACATAAATATATACACGAATCACAATACGATACAATACAATATAATATAATCAAAACAACACATCACATCACAACACTAGACTACATTCCACTTCAATCTTCAGAAAAAGAAAAAAAGAACACTCTTCACTACATCGCCGCCCTGCCGCCCTACAACGCGGTGCGGTTGGCTGGCCGGCGTTGGCCCCAAATATGTGCCTCGTCTTCCAGTTTTTCACAGATATCGCATTTCCGCTCTTCTAAAGGTGTTTTAATAGGTCTTTTGTGTCTGCCAGTTTCAACTTTGAGGTTGTGGGCGCTTATCTGAAATCGGGTAATATTTTTTTCTAATTCTATACTCTTTCACTAAATATAAATATTATTCTGGTCCAAATTGGTATTTAAATTTTACATATGTTCGTAGTTTCTTGTCAGGTTCACTATTAGTGGCTAAATTTTCTTTCCATTGGTTTTTAAATATCCTTTGCATTCTTTTTTTGAACATTTTTGAAGGAAAGTCTTCATTATTATAACCTAGATTATTCCACATGTTACAGAAACCCGACATTTGAAATACATTTTGTAGCGTTTTCAACCATAGAAATTGCCCTGAATCAAAGTTGTATATATTGCATAAAAGACAGTCATACAATAATGAGTCTGAGTTCAGTTTAACAATTCATGTTTTTGTGTACACCTGGTGCAAGAGCCGACGAATATGTGATCTTATTTAGATTGCACATATTAGAATCTAATTGGGCTGGCATCACATGTTCTGAACAATTCTCTGAAGCACTGAAAGGATGCTGCATTTTTGACTTTGGATCGAAAATACCCCCGTACCTATCAATTCTGCATCATCCCATTAAGTATACACTGGTTTAACACGTGTTCATTTTCCTCCAATGTATATACTATATATAATTTTGTAGGGGAGTTCGGTCACGCCACAAAATGACACGTGGTGGTGCTCTCTTGACTTAAACTTACAGACGAAGTCAAACCAACCGAGTCGGGGTACGCTGCGGCATACTTGTTAAGTCTTTGCGGCTCCCCCTCCCCCCCCCCCCCCCCGTCGTTCTGCGGAGGGTCCCTCAGGTACAAACCCACATCTTCAGGAGCATGTAATATAGTGGTATATTGAAAGTCTTGTAACTTACTTGTACATTCATACTGTGGTAACACCTGATTTTCTTCTTAATAATGACGCTAAAAGCTTCATGTCCTGCATTGTATATGAAACATGTATAATGCACATGCCCTTACGCTTTCTACAGTTTTGTCCCAGTGAGTGGTTTATCTCTAGTTTTGGTGCGGATGACATAAATTATTACTTATAATTACTATACTTACTTTAACATTCGAAGATTATTTGATTGATAATAAGGATGCCTGATTATTTGTATATATTTTTGACGCATCATGGGATTTCCCTCGTTCCATTGGTGTCCCCGCTGTAAAGAGGAAGTGTTCCTAATAAATTATGATCAAATTATTATCACCTTGTAGTTTGCGTGTGACGTTCAAGTACATATTAAATGTTAAGAAAATGGTAAGATGATCACTGATACTTATCTTTTAGGTCATAATCATTTGGAAGCACAAGGTCTTTCCGTGTTTAAACCTTATTTAAATGCTTAAAATATGTATACTTTGTGGACTAACACAAGTGAAAATCAACCACTCTGCCATCTTGAACAGGTACAAAGTGATGAAGAACACAGCTGATTTTATCAAATCAAGTATCATTTTTCCAGTTTTGATGTAAATATCAGTTTCCTGGGGTAGTGGTGTATTGAAATGCCTACATATTTTGATAGGCGCAAACTAAATTTAGTTATCCATAACTGCCTGTAAAGCTTATATGATTGCAAGGTACATCACAATATTTTGGTTCATAAAAGGGGAATTTGATACATACAATTTTCCGCATAATAGCATATTACATATCATGTTTAGCGATTGGAAGACTTATTTTGTGATTGCCAGTTTAAAAAAGACATGTTTTACTTGAATAACATAATTTAGTTGTGCCACCATATGGCTGATAGTCCAAGTCCTTGTTAATCATGGCAGTTTTACCAACATATATAAGATCAGTGTTTGTATTTATTAATGACTCAATCAAACAAGCATAATACATTCCGGCTTTGAAATCGTTCAATTATGCTAAGCTAACACAGCTTGAATGCACGAAAATTTAGAGATTCACAACATATGTATCTACAATAACCACCAGGAAAGTCGTTCTAGGTGAAAAGACACAAATACAATATTCATGCCTGCACACACGCACCTAAATATGTACACACACACACACATATATATATATATATATATATATATATATATATACATATATGTATATACACACAAATATGTACATATATATATACATATATATATATATATATATATATATATATATATATATATATATATATATATATATATATATATATGTAATGTTAGGACACTCAGGCATTACTCTTTTATACACATTATTAAACTATGCACATAGATAGGTAAGCATTTGCGTAGCTTGAGATTTTATCCTTCAACAATAATGGACTGTGTCTTGGCATGTCATAACCCAAATGCAAGCTCACTCACTAATTTTTTTCATGGATGAAATGGACCGGAAGTAGAATCAAAAAGGTTTTGAGATAACGAATCAAAGAGCTGTACATGAGACTTTTTCCAAGCAGATCAGTTCGAATCGTGAATTTTTCATCCGCACATTTCATAGAAAAATACCGAACCCACTGGATAGAAATTTCTAAAATGGAAACACACTGTATTATCTACTGTGACATAATAAAATGCACGTTCATTTTTTCATTGTGCATAATTTATATCTTAAAGCGAAGTTGACATCGTATATGACTTCGTTGTCCAATTTGGCAATGTAATCACAAAGGATTTTTACTATGCGATTTATTAAATTTTCCCCTTGAATTTCTAAACAGTCCCCAACAAAAAATATAGGAAAACAGGCTGCGTTGCTTATCCTCGGTCAGGGGTGAATATATATGTTGTGTCTTTGTGACCTACAACAAACAACAACAACAACAACAACAACAACAACAACAACAAAAAGAAAAAACAAGAGAAAAAAAAAGAAAAAAAAACTGTAACCCATATTGTAATTACAGATGAAAAACTTAATCATGCAGGAATTTTTGTCAACGAAACGTCATGACGTCTGCCTTGATGTTGGCTGATAACACAGCTCTGATCGGCATTACTAACGTAACGTCATGACGTCTGCTTTGATGATGGTTGATAACACAGCTCTGGTCAGCAAGACTAACGTAACGTCATGGCGTCTGCCTGGCTGTTGTCTTAAGCAATTCGACATATTTGTAATTGTTTTGGTGTCAGTGTTATGTAGGTCGATTACGTTTTTGCTCACTGACTTGTCAGTCAGCTGAGCTTTTGTGAGGGTGTGTAATCCGTCGTCCATCCACAATTCACATTTTCAACTTCTCAAAAACTGTCACCTAGATTCACTTCAAAACTTGCTGTGGATATACCTTGAGTAGGTCTCTACCAAGTTTGTTCAAACAGTCATGCTCCTGCGATTTTCGGATTTTTTTTCTTTTGTTTGTTTGTGTGTGTGTGTGTTTTTTTTTTTTTTCTTTTTTTTTCGGGGGGGGGGGCAAACCTTAAAAAATCTTCTTCTCCAAAACCGCTCACCAAGTTGCTTTGATATCAAACAGGACACCCCTAAGGACACCTAGTTTTTAATTTGTTTACCAGGTGGCACTGCAATTTTGTTCTATTTTTTATGATTGTTTTTGTGGTTTTTGCTACTTTTGCCTTCTTTCCTAGAACCATCACTCAGATTAAGCTGAAACTTTATAGACATGGTTCTCGTTACAGGGTGAAACTCGGTTGTTCACCAAGTGGCGCTGCTATGTAATTCAATGGGCATTCTAATGCTAATTCATATTTTTGACCTCTCCAAACCATTAACCAGACTGACTTCAAACTTGGTGGCAATGTACCTTGGGTTGATCTCTACCAGATTTATTGAAATGGTCATGCTCAATTGATTTTTGGATTTTCTCATGAATTCCCTTGGTTTAATTTGGACAAATCTTGAACATTTTTCTTCTCTGAAACTGCTCTCCCAATTGCTTTGATAGCACACAGGAAACACTCATGGGAACTCTTATCTTTGCAATTTTTTTTCTTTTTACAATGATTTTTGTGTGTTTTTGCTATTTTCAACTTTTCCAGAACCGTCACTCAGATTTAGCTGAAACTTTGTGAATATGGTCAATGTGAAAAGGTCAAACAAAGTTGTTCACGAGGTGGGACTGCAATTGATTCCTGATTTTTATTATATATTTATATATTCATTTAGGTATTTGTGGGTATATGGATCTTTCCATTTGATTACTAAGTAAGTCAATAGCCATTCTAATGCTGATTCACATTTTGGGCCTCTCTGAAAAGAAAAAAAATGTACATCAGATTGACTTCAAATTTAGTGGCAATGTACCTTGAGTGAGTCTCTTTCAAGTTTGTTCAAATGGTCACGATCCAGATATTGTTTTTGTTTTATTTATTTGGGGGGGGGGGGGGATCTTTGAAAAAGTTATGGTAGGAAATTTAAACTGGGACCTTCTTGTGATGGTCATAACTTCAATAAATTTAGCCAGATCTGTGTCAAACGTGGTAGGGGTGAACCTTTGACAAGTATCTACCTATTTTATCCAAAGTTCAAAGAATGTAATGAATGTGTAGGTCAGCTGAGCATGGGCTGTTCACACAGCTCTTTTGTTTTAAAGGCTTCTGTCAAGTCGACCACGACTTTCTAATATCATATTTCGCCCGATGGGCCCTCAATGATACTCTGCAGAATCCGACAAGACGTAATTATCAAGTGATTGTCACATCTTTTTCAGCATAGAATGTGAGACAACACAATTGTTTCGTGAGAATGCGCTAAAATGAGCTGGGACATAGCAACCTACTTATTATACGTATTTCTGTCATGCAAATAATCATTATACTTGGATTGACCATGTGTTTTGTTTATTGCGTGATGCCCATGAAATAATACACTGCCATATTGTACCAGAGGATGCGGATAATGTCAGTGACCATTTACCACTTCGCACAGTGTTTAAGATTGAGTTTCATTCTGTTGATACTGGGATGTCCAAACTAAATAACGATATATCATGTGTGGTAAAGCCTGACTGGTCTAATAATGCTCGTTATGAGAAATATTTTAATATTATTGCTGATAGACTCGCGGACGTGCCCCCGCTTGATGGCTTGCCGGGTAGCAAACGATCAGGCGGGGTAAGCGATCTGCAGTCTATGATTGATGAAAGACTCCATCTTATTAATACTACCTTACATTATGCTGCAAAGGAATATGGGTGTTTACCTGGGAAAATATTTAAACCAAAGGCATTCTGGTGTTCCGAATTGCGAAACTAAGAGACCGTAAACGTTTCTGGTGGCATATTTGGGTTGACATGGGACGCCCGAAAACAGGTGTTGTATATTTCTATTCATAAAGGTCTGAAAAAAGAATTTAGGCTTGTCTCACGGCAAAACATCCGTGTGCTGAGCAACCGGAATGTGAGTAAGGTAAATCGCCTATTTCGTAATAAGAAAATGACTGCCTTTTGGAACGGATTAAAAAGATTGAAGAAGAATAATGTTAATTCAGTATTAGAACCCCAAGACTTCGCTAACTTTTATGAAGGGGTAATGACTGATGATAATGTGGTGAATGCTGAACATGCTATGATTCTTGACTTTGTATCTTCCAAACTAAAATATATATATAATCATACTTCTAAGCAGGTTGTTGACCCTGATGCAATAATAGAACTGGTCGGGTCAGTGAACTGTGGCGGGTCACCTGGTAGTGACGGCATCACAGCTGAGCACTTACGGCATGGCCTCTTACCTGTTTTATGCCAGATTCTTGCTGATGTATACTCTGTTATATTATCAACCTCTACGGTCCCCGATATATTTAAGACGTCTATTATTATTATTATTATTATTATTATTATTATTATTATTATTATTATTATTATTATTATTACTACTACTACTACTACTACTATTATTATTATTATTATCATTATTATTATTATTACTACTACTACTACTACTATTATTATTATTATTATTATTATTATTATTATTATTATAATTATTCCTATTTTAAAGAAACCTACGCTAGACCCTGGTAGACCAATAAATTTTAGACCTATATCATCCCATCAAAATGTCAACCGTGTAAGTTTTGGTAATACTATATGGAAGAGCATTATCTTGCCGTCTATTTCACATGGTGCTGCAGTTTGGGTGTGTAACACGAAAAAATCTGAGGCGTTTGTAAAATCATTACAATATGCAATGGCTAAAGCCATTTTGCATGTTAACTCTTCACCTTCAATGGCCGCGACCATAGGTGAGCTAGGGTGGTTGCCTTTCACTGTTTATTTGGAACACATCCGAGTTAAGTACTTCCACAGGATGAAATTTGATTTGCCGGACACAAGGCTGTGTAAACAAATCTTTGATTCTTTTTTTGATCCTAATAGTGGAAACGCTCCTGATGCATGGCCGTATGTGGCTGAAATGAGAAAAACGTTTGATAATGTATGTATGGACCATGTTTTCCGATCGACAAATCCAAATTGGTTACGTCGTTTTGTAAAATTATCCATCGAAGAGTATAAATTACATTTTTTTCAGGAAATTGATGCGAAAAGGTTGCTTAATTGGTACCAAATGTTTAAACGGTCTACTTTCGGTGAGAAATATCTATTTAGTGTAGACAATTTTGCTGGTGTAAGATTGAAATTTCTGGCCAGAACAGGATGTTTGGGTTTAGGTGAAGATTTGAAAAGATGGAATATTTCTGATGGTAAATGTGTTTTGTGCAACAGTGCTGAGGAAGATTTACCCCACTTTTTATTTTTATGTCCAGCACTCAATCAAATACGATCCGAAATGTATGTATGTTTAGAAAGAGAGTGCAGAAAGCAATATTTTGACCACGTTTGGCAACGTTTTTCGGCCTCTTCCTTGAACAATGAAATTTGTTGGTTCCTTGGTGAGCATCTCTACGAATTTGGCCCTGAGATTGGCGACGCTTTTGATCGTATCTCTAAAGATTTTTTAGTTAAAGCTTGGCAGTTTAGGAGGCAGTCAATCAGTGACCCCCAGTCTGACCCAACTGTATAGTTCATGGCAGGAATCATATGTGAAGTTATTTATTTTTGTACGTTGTAAATAGCAGCTGTAAATAGACATTTATGTAGACATGTCTTTATGTATATTGAATGCGGGCGCAAGCAGTGACGCTCCACGTGACACTTGTTTGTGAATGGGTGTCTTTTTAACTTCTCAATATGCGTTTTATGCAAACTGTGAAAATTCTGTGTTTCAGACGCACCACGAGTTCTGCCCTGCTCGTTGGTGCCCCCGGTGTAAAGGGGTAGTTTGTTGAATAAATAAATAAATTATTATAATGTATCCCTAAGTTCGTCACATGCTAAGAAGGTTGAACTGCTGATGATGCCTAAGTATGAGGTGAGCGATAATCAATATGGATTTCACAAAGGCCGAAGTACTTCTTTCATTATTTCTGTTATCAACGATGTAGTCACTGAGTTAAATTCTAAGTGCTCTCCTGTATATCTTTGTACATTAGATGCTGAAAAGTGCTTCGACTGTATTTGGCATGACGGCCTTTTCTATAAATTATGGGGTCTCATTCCTGCTAACCATTGGTTACTTTTGCATAAATGGTACAAATCTTCTATGGCTGTTGTGAGATGGAAGGGCGGACTTAGCTCGTCTGTTAAGGTAACAAAAGGGATGAAACAGGGTAGTGTTTTGTCACCTTCCCTGTTTAATATATTTATTGGTGATTTGCTTAAGGAGCTGCAAAATGATCCTGATGGTATTCGCTTATTTGACCTTAAAATAAACTCTTGTACATATGCTGATGATGTAACGGTGATGAGCTCGACACGACCTGGTCTCCAATGTTTAATTGATATATGCGTACATTACGCTGATCAATGGCGTATGGAACCTCGGTATTCAAAAATCAAAATACATCACTCTTGGTAAAGCCCTACAAAAATTTGAATCCACTTGGTATTTAGGTAATAATGTTATACAAAACGCAAAGGAAGGGTTATATCGTCCGCGTATGCAAACGAGCTATACGTTTCTCCCGAGTGAGAACCATTTAATTGAAACAATAAGTCATGAATAAAAATATTGAAGAGACGAGGAGAGACAATGCTACACTGTCTCGTCCCACGTGATATACTTAATTCATTTCTGTAATTATCTTTCCACTTAACAACTGCTTTAAGAAGTTTGTAGCACCTGTACAGTACTATTCAGTGAGAGGTAGGCATGATGTCTACTAACTTGTAAAAGCTCCATTTTTGAACGAGTGGCATAGAGGTAGCGCCAAGACCAATAATGACTATGCACTTATAAGCTCCTTTCTGGAAAATAACATAGACAGTGTCATCATTGATGAAGTTGGTGATTATGACTTAGGCAGTGATCACAATACAATATGTGTTTTGTTTAACTCTTCCGAGTGTAAAAACAATGCCCCCCTGGTAAAAAATGTTATGAAGTGGAAAATCAATGAGGTAAAAGACTGGAGTGCTTTCAGACTAGCTTTATTTGCAAACTTCGAGTGTGACCTTTCCCAACCTATTAACCAAACATGGCTAGAATGGAAGCAGATTGTTACAGAAGTTGGTGAACAATATGTCGGTAATAAAGGAATAAAAGAAGATAAAAAGCATGTGTGTGACAAAGAAACTAAGAAACTCATTCAAAATCGTAGAACGGCAAATAGGTTCTACAGGTATTGGGCAGGCAAAGATACTTGTGACCCAGAAATTTTACAAGAACTTTGGCAAAAATATTTGCGTAGAAAGCGCGATGTTCGCGAAAAAATTAAAACCATTAAAGTCCAAAATAAAATAAAAGTTATCTCTTTAAATTGTAGAAAAGGAACGAAAAACACACTTTCATGTTGGCGAATGCTGAAACGTTTGAATGGAAATAATGGACATCCCCTAAACATCCGCGACCCTAATGACAAAAGCAAAATTATTAACGATCCGAAGAGAATCAGTGAAATATTAGGTACATATTGGAAAAATTTGGGAAATTCTGAGTCACCGACAGGTGATAAAGACCTAAACAATTCTTTGATGGAACATCTTGCTTGCCATACATGTCACATCTGCTGGCCATACATGTCACAGATATCCACAATCTTGTCCGAGGCTGGATTAGATAATGTAAATTGTAGAGATACTGGTGACTGGATCTATCCTTTTTGTAAGTTGTCCACGCAAAACTACGTATACGACTTTTTTAAAGATATCGATGAAATGTCCTCCTTGTCATATTACAAATTGATTAAGTATTCCACGCATGGGGAAAGATACATGTTTCAGGTAAATGGCTTAAAGGGCACTAGACTAAAATTTATGGCTAGAACAGGATGTCTAGGATTGGAAGAAACATTACAGAGATGGAATTTGTCCAACGGAATTTGTAAACTATGTAATCAAGGTATAGAAGATTTATTTCATTTCACTTTCACATGTGAACACTCCAAGGAATTAAGAATTAAGATTTGGCGAAATTTGGAAAAATGCCTGTTGGAACATGGTTATACCCATGTATGGGAACATTTTACTCGCTCTTCCTTAAGTACGAAATTTACGCTACTGTTTGGAATATCAGTCAATCATGACCATGCTGTTGATGATATATTTGACAGTGCTTGTAAAACTTTCCTAAAAGAAGCATGGCGTTGCCGTATGGTAGCTCTTGAAGGTGCTGGCTGTGACATTTCTGTGTAGATTATTAAAAATTAACTGTGATATATAAGCTAATGTGTATACATATATATATATATATATATATATATATATATATATATATATATATATATATATATATATATATATATATATATATATACATATCTTCAACTGTGCCTGTTCACAATAAAGAAATAGAGTTGTACAGTTCCCTGTAAGGTGCAGATTCCATAGATTTTAAATGGAGCTCCTATATTGTAGATAAGTTTTATCTATTTTGAAGTGTACTTTAATTTCATACATTGTAAATATGACGATGATAAACATTTATTTTCTACATTGTAAACCAAAAGTGCACAATGTACTTGTCCTTACGCTTTCTAGAATTTTCTCCCAATGAGTGGTTTATCTCTAGTTTAAGCGCGGGGGACAAAAATTATGATATTGATGATTGTTTACACCGGTTGAAAGCAAACTTTAAATGGGTAGGATACTTGGACGCATCATGGAATAAACCCTGTTCCATCGATGCCCCCGTTGTAAAGGGGTATTTTTCCTAATGAAATTATTTATTTATTTATTTATTTATTATTTACAAACCATTAGCATTGGGTGCGGAATTCGCGATTTGGTATTTTGAAGACGTAGCATCCAAAATGTATGTGTGATTAGTGTTAAGGGAAGGTTAATTTGTCAAAAGAATGTAATGGTCAATATATATGTATATATACATTGAGCTATGAGAAGCCTATTGATGGTTGCATGCGCATGTAAAAAGTAAATTTCAAATGGTAAATGGATGCTGTTCCACGTACGGCTCAATGCTGAACGTAGATACAGCCCTACCACACACAAATCTTTACTTTGTAATATAGACGGCTTATTGTAATATACTTGGACGCATCATGGAATAAACCCCGTTCCATTGATGCCCCCGCTGTAAAGGGGTAGTTTTCCGAATAAAATTATTATCATCTTCATCATTATCATCATCATCATCATCATCATCATCATCATCATCATCATCATCATCATCATACATTACCTTTAACCGTAAATATCAACATAAAGATGCGAGAAGAGGTTCTTGGGGCATTCTTGTATTATTCCGAAAGCATTTAAAGGAAGCAATCGAGATCGTAGATTGTGATGCAGACAGTATCGTTTGGCTTACTGCGAAAGGTTCCAACATTGGATCCGATCCGAGGATATTTACATAGGAAAAGTATATATCCCCCCCCCCCCCCGAGTCATCGTGTAGCTCAGCATTATCAAATACAGATCATTGGTCGATTTTAGAAAACCAAATTTTAAAATATGGTAACAAAGGCAAGGTACTATTGGTAGGCGATTTTAACGCAAGGTCAGCTTCTGAACCAGACTATGTGACAGGCGATTTGATAAAATACCCGCCCTTGCCAAATGCATATGTAAGTGACCATGGTATAATTAAAAAAATGAACTCCCAGGACAAAGTTGTCAATACATATGGAAAGGTCCTGTTAAATATATGCAAGTCGTCAAGGTTAAGGATCTTAAATGGCAGAACTCCTGGTGATGAATTCGGTAAATTCACTTGTCATAGGCCGAATGGGTCAAGTGTTGTAGATTACATAATATGCCATGGAATGACATCAGACTTTGTAAAAATCACTGAAAATCGCTGACTGTGAGCATTTAAAGAGTGACCATTGCCCACTGGAAATCACACTTCAGTGTAAAACTCGAGTAAAGACACAAAGTGCATCCTTGACAAAATTAGTGTCCCCTATTATAATTTGGAAAGATGAGTCCCCCGAACTTTTAGAGAGGCGCTAAGTTCCAGTTTAATACAGAAAGACATACAATACTTTGAACGTAACATAGATTGTATGTCTACCGACGAAGCGACAGACAAACTAGACGAAATCCTGAAAAAAGCCGCCAAAAGCAGCTTAAAGGTAATCACTTCAGCACGCAGAAAGAAAGAGCGTAAAAAAATGTGCTGTCGGTTTTGACGTTAGCTGTTATGCCTTGAAAAAGGAAGTGATGCACTTACGGTCTTTAGTCAACAGATACCCGAATGATCCATATACAAGTGGTAAATATTTCTCAAAGACTAAGTCTTTTAAGAAGCATATACGGGTGAAGCGAAGACGCTATAAACAAGGTGTAATACGTAATATGGAAAATATAAAAAATACAGGTGCGAACCAAAATGAATTTTGGAAAAAGGTGAAACAATTCATGGACAGTAAAACAGACCATACAGACTGTATAGACTCACAGGTTTGGTACGAACATTTCAAATCATTAAATGAGAAGCAAGAGCATGGATGTTTTTAACCTTTAGACCTCCGCCTTAATATTGACAAGTTTCTTAAAACATTATCGAAAGTATCACCACATAGGGAGCACCCACTTAATGTGAACTTCACTCCAGAAAGCCTGGATATTGTATTTGGACAGTTAAGTACACGTAAACAACCAGGCCCAGATGGAATTAAAAACGAAATGCTCCTCACCGCAAAGCCATACGTGAAAAATGTTCTGGTGAAACTATTTAACAAAATAATAGACAGTGATACATACCCTAAAGCGTGGAAAGTTAGTTATCTGACGCCAATTTTCAAAAAAGGCGAGCGGCAAAAGCCAGAAAATTACAGGGTATATCGTTGAAAATGCTACAAGTAAGGTATTTGCTAAATTACTACATAAAAGGTTATACACGTTTCTTACAGACAGCAATTTTTCCATGATGCACAAAGCGGTTTTATTGAAGGTAGACTAATCTCGGATAATATATTTGTTCTTAAAAAACTTAAAAGATTCTCGATTGTCTGAAAAGTAAAAGCTGTACACCGCATTCGTGGATTACAGACGTGCTTTCGGTACTGTCGATAGAAGTTATATGTTATACAAGCTCCACGAAGCTGGTGTAAATCTTCAATTTTTACAGCTCATAAGTGACATGTGTCAACAAATGTCTGTTTCTGTAAAAGTCAAGGAGGGACGTACCCCCTTTTTAATAGTAATATTGGTTTAAAACAAGGGTGTCCTCTCAGCCCTTTGCTGTTTTACGTTTTTATAAATGATTTAGATAATTACCTTGACTTATATGACAGTGACCCCGGGATCCAGATTGGTACGAAATAATTATCATCTCTGATGTTTGCTGACGATGTAGCTATTTTTGCTCATTCGCCAGAACAGCTACAAACGTCTCGATAGATTGGCAGGCTTTACTAAATGTTGGGGACTAGAAGTCAACTTGGAAAAAACGGTAATAATCATCTTTAGCAGAAACGGTGCATGCCACAGGGTGCCAGGCAAAAAGTCGCCATATCTTACTTTTACTTAAGGTGGAAAACCTATCAAGATAGTTGACTCATTTACATATCTGGGCATTTCTTTTTCTTCTTGTGGATCTTTCTCGCTGGGGTCAAATAATCTATCAGAGAAAGGAAATAAAGTAGCCCAAATGCTTCATAGCAAATTTAGAGGCGTTAGAGATGTTAACTTATCGCCGGCAACACAACTGTGCTTATTCGATATTTACGTTAAGCCGATCTTGCTGTATGGTAGCGAGGTTTGGGCAACAGCTAATGACCGCAATCGAGCAAGAATCTTAAAAGACCCACACACACAGAACATTGTCAACAATGCTTGTGCAAATAGGGTACAGACTGGTTACTGTAAATTTATTCTAGGTCTTGGCAGAAATGCTTCAAACTTAGCCACATTAGCAGAACTTTGAAGATATCCTTTAGGTGTTGACACGAAAATTAAAATAGTTAAATACTGGTTAAGAATTATCTCTTTACCCGACGATGATATTTTGAAAATGTTGTATTTCAATTTAGCTGAATTAGATGCTAGTGGTGTGGTTTGCTGGGCAACATCCGTTAGATTGATTTTATTAAACAATGGAATGTATGACATTTGGTTAAAGCAAACGTCTCCAGAAAATATTATCGCGGATCATGTACTTAACACTTTAAAATCAAGGTTGAAAGATCAACACCATCAAATCGTTCATGACCAGATGTGGAATGACAAAATGAGAATGGCACGGGGAATAAATTACGATTTTACCGAAAGTTTAAGGAAACATATGAAAGAGAAACAAGCTTTTAGTCGAATAACAGTAAGTAAACACCCCCTCAGGATCGAAACAGGTCATTGTACCAATGAGCCATTAAATATAAGAAAATACATATTCTGTAATCACGATAGTATCGAAGATGAGTGTCATATGTTACTGTATTGGTCATTGTATCAAGATATCCATAAGTCATTTTTCAAAGAAATGAAAAATGTTTATACTAATTTTACAAATCTATCAGAAACAGAAACACTTACACGTGCTATGAATCCGGAGAAGAGTGTCTCTCACCTCGTCACTAAGTTTGTATATAGTTGTCTGCAAACAAGATACTTGTATAAGAATATGGCATTTGTATGATCTGAGCACAATTAACTCTCTGTATAAAAATTACACTTTTTTATAGTTTATAGAGCTTTTATTATTGTATTATATTGTGCCATGAGCCCAGTAGGGCATAAAGGGAAATAAAGATTTGTAAAAGAGGCCGCCATTAGGGGTACAATCCAAACACGTTGTGGCATCAAGGCTACAAATTTAATCAGACGAGTTACCATATTGTTCAATGGTGCTTGGCAATTCTTTCCATGTAGCACATCGAAGTCCTACTACCATATCAAATGTACAAGCTTGATTGACAGGAGACATAGCTCTTCTTGGTTGGGATTTTATTAATTTTTGATTATTCACATATCCACTGGGCCTGTTGTGTCCATGGACTTAGGCCTACATCTGTATAATTGTTCGACCTGCAAGGGGACGGACCTTACAATGTTACTCCTGGTCAGGGAGGCACAACAGAAGTCTGTATTCTGTTCCTTTTAGGTTATTGTCAAAATTATATGTTTGCCAACCACGGATTTCACTGTTGTGTGCGCTCACTTACACCGGTGAAGTGAAACTAAATCACGTGACAACGGTTGCTTTCACTATAGCCTGCATTGAGTTTAAACATTTTTTTTTTCAAATAACGATTGGAAAACAGGCACCATGCCTATTGGAATTCCTCTAAAGGAATAAAAATGTAAACGATTACAGTTATTGCTGTTGAAAACCAATTAAACTACTGTTACAATCAGGAACAATAGTAGATGCATCGGTATAACTCAGTCACTCGGTAATAAAGTGTAATAATATAATGTGCAATAAGAGTAAACATGTAAAAAAAATAAAGGAAAGAAGCACAATCACGTGAAAACAGTAACACGGACATAACACTGAGAAGATTAGACGGGTGACATACGGGACAGATGGAGGGACTTCCAGTTGCTTTGTCAGAAATATAGATGTAATAACCTATGTTGGCATGGCAATATTGAAAGTTAAAAACTTTGCTCTGTTGATTGGGAGTATATATCGTTTTGTTAATTTAAAGTGGTTTGAATCTTCCTGACTGAAAAAATGAAATTTTGAGTTGTTTCGAATATAATTTTGTTGTTTGCTTTGGAACAGTTATTTCTTCCATACAATAAGGTATTTAGAGTGAAAGGTGCCAGTGGTTTGATTATTGATTATAATCTATTTCTTTGGATAATATAATTTGGGCATTCAAAAAAATAATAAAAAGACGTTTCAGCAGGCGCACCACATGTGCAGGCAGGTGAACCTAAGAGTCCTAATTTATACATGTCTTGCTACAACTGGATGCAACCCATCCTGATCCTAGCATGTAAAATATGTCCTTAGTTTTCGGTTTGTCTCTGTCCAGTTTAGGTTCAAGTGATTCTTCTTCTTCTGAATTATGAATGGCAGGCAAGAACATATTCCGATGTCGAATAGTAGAAAGAATGAAGGACTTTGCATACAAATTGATTCTGCATTGGGGTTCAGACATTATTTTTTTTATTTATTTTTTTATTTGGACCTGACGTTGTATCTATTTCTAGATGATACATTTCCAGGAATTAGGTAACATAAGTACGCGGATGCATATCCATGGACCATTTTGTAAAGAAGTTTTAATCTATGTTTTTGTTCTATTTTTCGAAAGAGTCTCCCACCCACTTTCACTGAAACGTTCAGAGTAGCTTGTAAAACGTATTGCTCCCGTCAGAGTACGCGCTGCAACCAGCTGAATACTCCCCAACAGTTGTGCGTCTGACTCCCTACCCACCCACCCACCCACTCTAAAATTGGTCAGATATATACAAAATATATCATTTCAAGAGAACGCCTGTTTAATTTATATTGCAACATTTTTATTACACCAAGGATTCTTTTAGCTTTGGAAACTATACAATTAATATGACTGGACCATGTTACATCTGAGCTGAGTGTTAAGCCCACATACTATTGCTGTTGCATTATCAAGTGTATTGCCCTGGAATTGGATAGGACAATGTGGCCGATTTCGTTTTCCACTTACAAGTGTTTTTGTTTTTTGGGGGGGGGGCTGTTAAAGGTGACCAGCCACCTTGAGTCTGTTTGAATGGGTGCCATTTACTTCTTACAGGGACGTTGTGGTTGGACTTCTGTAACAGTTCAGCAACGGCTACCACATCAGTTTGATACTTGGACATAGTTTTTCTATATTTTTACTTTGAGTAGATCCAGTGTGGCATAAGAGCATAACCAGCTGGTATTCCAAGAACAGTAGCAGTCAGCAGATTCTTTGTCCACAGGCGTACTTCTATGTCACAGTACATAAGATATAATTAATTACACAAGTTTTCATTTGTTTTGGAGAAAAAATCAGAGGTCTCCTTAAAGGCAAAGTGATATTAACGGGAAAATGTTCAAGTGTAGTAGATATTAATAATTGCACAAGTATTAACTTTTGTGAAAATCACAGGTCCCCTGAAGGTTGCACCATGGAATTTCCGATAGAGGGCACTAGCTGTGTACAACATCATTAAGCAAGGGCTGCAGAGTTTGGCTTTACTGGGTTAATGGACATTGTTTGAGGAGAAAATTCACAATATGTGTTTTAATCCATGTCCAACCGTAATGGAACAAAGAAACCTGTGTAGTAATAACTTTTGTGAAAAGCACAGGTCCCTTTAGGGTTGCACCATGGAATGTCCGATAGAGGGCACTAGCTGCTGTTCCCCAGAGTTAGAGCTTTCTCTTTCAGATATCCTGGAATGTGCTATAATGGTAGCCTGGGGAAATTAAATTTGTTGGTGCCATCAATATGAGGCGGGCGAATTGCCTCATGGTATGCCTGCAACCCATACCACAGCCACAGCCCATAACACCGCCACCGTCACAGTCACAGCCCATACCACAGCCACCGTCACAACTGCAGCCCATATCACAGTCACTGCCACATCCACAGCCCATACCACAGCCACTGCCACAACTGCAGCCCACACCACAGCCACTGCCACAGCCACAGTCACAGCCTCATAGAAAGTCTGCAGACCATACCACAGCCACCGCCACAGCCACAGTCCATACCACAACCACCACCACAGCCCATATCACAGCCACTGCAACAGCAAGCTCACTTTCATACAAACTTTGATTTCATGAACAGTGCAATACTTTTTAATTTGGTGGACTGAGTGGTAACCCGAAAAGTGCGTAGCGTAGTGTTGTTAAAATTTAGTGTTTAGCCACAAAGAGTGAAAAGAAATACTGTATAACTGTCCTGTTTGTGAGATGACCTCTGACCTGGGGAGGGAGGGGGGGGGGGACAACTGCAGCTATGATGCTCTTCCATGTTTGTGTCTTGGGCCAAAACATTAAACAATATTTTTACATGATGGATTTTAGAATCACTTTCTACATTTGTCAATTTGAACATGTTAATGCTCGATGAGTTGATGGGGCCTGGATGTCACTACAGATGGAGAGACACAAATATGAAAAAAAACACACAAAGATAGATAGATAGATAGATAGATAGATAGATAGATAGATAGATAGATAGATAGATAGATGGATGGATGGATAGATGGATGGGTGGATGGATGGATGGATGGACGGACGGACAGACAGACAGACAGACAGACAGACAGCTAGATAGATAGATAGATAGACAGACAGACAGACAGACAGACAGACAGACAGACAGACAGACAGACAGACAGACAGATAGATAGATAGATAGATATATAGATAGATAGATAGATAGATAGATAGATAGATAGATAGATAGATAGATAGATAGATAGATTGGTCACTATGTAAGTCAATGGACTTTGCAATAGAAACTTGCATTTTGGATTTCGTCTCCAAAACCGTCAACCAGATTCTGTTAAAACTTTGTGGGGTGTACCTTGGATGGGGCTCTACCGAATTTCTTCAAATGGTCGCACTTCGGTGATTTTTGGATTTTATTTTTATTTTATTATTTTTTTTTTAGTTTTAATATTCTTCTTTTTATAAAATCGTCTCCTAAACTGCCGAGTCAATACCTTCGAAAGGTTAAAATTAAAACAGAGTGATGCCAAAACATAAAATAAAGTAGCAAAACAGGTCAGTCTTAAATGTTTGAAGTGATTGCAGCCAAATTTCCTCCAACCATCTCTGGATATTAACAGCAAAATATATCGGGCATGTCAGAAAAGAATGACAGTCATTAGGTCCTAAGTCAAGAAAATGCAATAAAAATATAGATTTCCTTAACCAGATATCAAGTACAATCAGGCAAGCTTATAACTGTCGTAGGCCGCTGCTTGTTACCGATAGCCCCTTGGTGTCGGGGTTTAACCTGAAAGAGCACAAGCTAGCCTAAATGCCTGAAAATGAGTATTAAAACACAATGACGCCAAAAGATACCATTATGAAGCAAGCTAGGCAACTCTAAAATCTCTAAAATTATTGAAGTCGAGCTTTCTAACAATCTCTGGATATTTGCAGCACAATTTGTAGAAATATTTGACCAAAAATACATTTTTGAATACTCTTGACACAAGTTCTTTGTAAATAAATTGGATTCTAGATGCAAAGTCTTGAAATTTAGAACAAATGGGACCAAATCTAAAAATTTGTGACAAAAATGTAATATATCCAATAGCTTCAAATATTACTGTCAGGTAGAGGATAGTTAACTATTTTGAAGTTAATCTGATCCATTTTGCGACAGACTTTAATGCAAAACCTGTCATTAGTGACTCCAATATCCAAGTCTAAAAACATATCTCTGAAACCATCTGAATTGCTAACTTCCAAAGGGATGTCTTTTGGGTAAACTTCTTTAGCAATTTCACCGACATGTTGCATTGCACATTTACACAAACAATTTCGTCAATACAGCTTGCGTTGTTTGATAAATTTTGTAGCCATACGAAAGTCACTTTTGATCAATTTATCCACATACGTAAATTCAAGCTAGGCTAAATATAAAACTGCAAGTAGCGGGGAGCAGTTGCTAACCGTTGGAATGCCTTTTATTTGTGGAAAACCAATGGTCCGCATTGAACAAAGGTATTATCCAAAAGAAATTTTAAATCATCCATTAAAGTTTCAACAGTGTAAGATTTAATGTTACTTTTTGAATATTTATTATGCGACCAATATGCTTTCTTTGAATACAAATGAATATTTATGTATGGTTAACCATTATGTTTTAACGTTTTGCTGATTAATTCTGAAAAAGAACTTTTGACTGTGTTGTCCAAGGGTAGATTTGTGTAGAGTGTAAACAAAATCATAACATTTCATTTTTTTTTTTTTGCTTTAAACCTTTGATTTTAGATAGAAACTGGCAAGAATTGCTAAAACTTCTAAAGCAATGTATTTGTCAGTTTGTAAAAATCGCATTACAGTATTTACAGGTTGAATACAAGGGGTCGTTTCAGAAATTTAGATATTTAAATTCCTTTTCACCTCATCTTTATGTGCATCTATCAAATTTTCAATGAATTGTTTCTGTAATTTATAAACTTCATTTCCTCTTATGTATGAAATATTGTAATTGCCAAGTTCATTTTTCAAAACATCCAGACAATATTTTTTTACAGATGAACTCAAAATTGTTACCTGCCTTATCAATGCTGGTGATAACAAATCTTCCTTGCAGTACTTTGACTGCTTTGGAAATTTTAAGCTGCTTTAAATTTACCAGATTGAAAATTTTAATGTGCGATTTGTAACGGTAAATTTCTAAAGACTCTTTCCAAGTTTAAATATCATCCTTCAAATTTCTAAAATTCTATTTTGATTTGTTCATTTGTTGTGCATTCGTTATTTATTGATTTGCTTCTTCGTTTGTTTGTTTGTTCATTTATTATCAACGGAGCTGTTCTTCCGTGCGACTAAGTTACATAAAACAGCAAACACATATTAAAGCGGATTACAGTAAAGACGTCCCACAGTCAGGTTGTCCCTGACCATCTGTGACATCTAACTCGTCCCATAGAAAGTTGTCCTGTGGCTAAGTCGTCCCAATACAAGCTCGCCCCAATACCACCTCGTTCCATTACCACCAACTCATCTCAATACCACCTCGTCCCATTACCAAGTTGTGGCAATATTAGTTCGCCGGATTCTACTGAGGCCGTTTCTTAGAGCAGACACCAAATTCCATATCGTGAAATAGGGTGGATGTGGGTTCTTGAATTCAGTGTCATTCCCACAGGTGCATATTGTGTTTCAGACAAAATCCTAACTTTAAACAAATGGGAACGCAGACGTGAGTTACCAAGACGCAGGTATGTATGGAAGTATTCAAAATTTAACGTTGGTCATATAACCGAAATATGGTGTAGGTTTTTTCGGCAAACATTTAAATCCTTTCAATTCCATAGCTTATGCGTATTCACAAGAAAGTGTTTATTTCAGGCTGATGGCTGCTGAGTTAATTGCCTTATGCACACTTTATTTCTATCTTGCCATAGAGAATAAGGATAAGGCATTCTAATTTATTGTATTATGACCAAATTTATTTCAAAAAATGGATTACTCAGTTGCCACTGAGTGGCTAATCGCGGGTATTTCCAGACATAAATGAACGCAGATAAGAAGAACCTGAATTTCTTTGTATTCACTATGATTTAATTTCTTGTGTATGATTGAACTAAATTAGACTAGCATGTGCTAGACACTGATGTACCATTACCAGATTTTAAATCTCCTTATCGTCTAAATCGTCATAGGCACGAGGTATGTGCAGCAAAATGTTGGTGATAATGTTATTTCTAAGGAGAGACACGATGTTTATTATCAGTCAGCAGAATCTCTATGATTAAAGCTTTATTTCCATGTGTGTATACTTGTTCTCGGTACCCATTACAGACCACCTGGGGAAGACGTAAACCAGAGTCTAGTATTTTTAAATTGTATGTATGTATGTATGTATGTATGTATGTATGTATGTATGTATGTATGTATGTATGTATGTATGTATGTACCATAATTACTATTCTTGTGGGGACATTTATGGATGTCCCCACAGGTAAAACCTATCAGATTGCAAAGCTAGTTATGTTTTATACACAAATAAATGCTATGTAAGATGACCCAATTTTGATAGTAGTTTTTAAAATGTTTACACACGTATATATGCTATGTAAAATTTTATTCTGTAAGGTGGTGCCATCTGGTGGTAGTGTGTCCACAAATACAGTAATATCAAAACATATACACAAACATGAAACAAGGATGGTCGACAAAATGAGTAGGGAATGGACTCAACTTCAAAGAGATCTTAGATCAGAAAAGGCCAGCTTTATATCCGAACTATAGTCTTAGATGATCGATCCTGGGATGGACAAAATAGCAATCTGAAAAAAAAAATGTTTTACCGAACCATCAGCACGCAATACTTACCAGCAATAAAAGTTTTCACTTCCGTATTTTTTGCTTCAGATACCTTTGGCGAACGGCCAATTTAACAGTAGCCTACATAGCTTCATACAGGTAAGTTTCCTGACAAACTAAAGGTGGCGAAAGGTATCCCAATTTATAAAAAAGACGATGAATCTCGATTCACCAACTATCGCCCAATATCGATCTTACCTGCCTTCTCCAAAGTCTTTGAGAAAATAATTTATAATCAACTGTATGGAAATTTTCAAAGTCATAATCTTTTCTATGATAGCCAGTTCGGCTTCCAAGATAATCAATTGACAGAACTGGCAGCCATCGAATTTATTAGATTCAGGATACGTTTATTCGACCAAAAGAAACAAGTACATAATATTTTAACATAAAACAGTGACAGATATGTATGGCAAGCCAAACCTGCAAAAATTCACAAACAGACATATGTTAAATTCCAATTCACATATGTGTAATTGAAATACGGATGTGCTTAATTCAATTAGACATATGTCTAATTCAATTACACATATGTCTAATTGAAATCCGCATATGTCCAATTTAGTTACACATGTCTAATTCAAATATACATATGTCTAAATCAAATAGATATATCTCTATTTTTCCACGTTTCTGCCAAATCAAACATATCTCCAATTCTAATTCACATATGTCTAATTCAATTGCACATATCTCTCTATATATTGCACATATGTGAATTAGAATTAAAGATATCTCTATCTGAATAACACACATCTGTGTTTGAAATAAACATATGTATATTTAAAAAACCATTTCAACATATGTCTTATAGAAATTTAGACATGTGTACTTCAATTAAACATATCTCTCTTCGCCGCTATTTTCACAAGGGTAACAAGTGACATTACATAGACATATGTCCATTCAAATTGAACACATGTTGATTTTACTTAACATATCTCAATTTCTTCAGAATTAAACATATATTTATTTTAATTGCAGATATCTCTATTAGAAATAGACATATATCTGATTTTGATAAAGATATGTGTAATTTTTATCAAGATATATGCATTGTAAATACAGGCATGTCTATTTGAATTAGACGTGTATTTTCTCTTCAATTCAGATATGCTCAATTCATATAAAGATATCTTTATTAAAATTAGAGATATGTCTATTTCAAATAGATATGTCTATTTTAAATAGAGATATGTCTATTTCAATTAGAGATATTTCTATTTTAATTAGAGATATATGTATATTAAATAGAGATATGTGTATTTTAGTTAAAGGCATCTTCCTTTAAATACAGATATGTGTATTTTAATATACATATGTGTATTTGAAATAAAGATGTGTGCATTTAAATAGAGATACCATTATTTTAGATTGGACATAATGTCTATTTATGAATTTTTGCAGGTTTGACTCGCCATAGATATGATGGTAGGGGAGAGTCTCACTAAGACAGTTACTTTGTCGCTATCGTTAGAGCCACCCGGCAGATAGTTACAGTAGTAGCTGATGATGGATAGCAGTTCTGGAGTTAGAAATCAATTGATACATTTATACATTTATATTTCTTATGCCGGGGTCAGGCAAATTGGCATGACATTCCCAGTAAAATTTGCCTTGCATAACACAATCCTATACAGATATTAAACAGTAACAAAAATCTGTAACGTCTCTGACTCCAGGAGCATAATGTCCGTTCATGGCAAGATGAGTATAATAAATGTGGAGGAAACACGCAATATTGTCGACTGCATTGGTGGCTTATTAACAAATAAAAATTTGGACTGATAATGCTTATTTTTATGATGAATTTGAAGCCTCTATAGATGTATTTTTATGTACACTGACGTTTCATCGATGGCATGCGTTCCTCATTCCTTTTATTTAAAACCTATGTTCACCATAGACACCTTGCATAAGGGCATCTAGAATTGCCAGGTACGTTTGGTGTAACTTTGGTGCAGACAAAGTCGTTAATCTGGTATGAAATAGTTAAATTAATTGAAAATGTACAAATTATCCCGAAAAGTCTCAAATTGTAATGAGTACAGGGGCCGTTTTGACCTGTCTCTATGATTTTGATCAAGATTGACAAAAGAACAATTATATACCAAAATGTTTATGGAGTAAGGGTGCGGCAAGACGCTTCAAGCTTGGCAAAATACTTGGTAACGCTTTCTTTTCCAATATGTAACAAAATTGTCATCAAAAGTCATATAATCATCAGCACTAACACCTCATAAGCGTCCATAACTGTTGTTAAAGTACAACTGTCTGTTGTTAGCAATTTTGCCTTGAATATCCAATGTTTCTATGTGATCCTGATCAGCATTGCACCTGTTGTGCAGGAGTAATAAAATCCCTAATCCCAAAGCTTAATGAATTCACACGCATGTATCCCCTACGGCACTTCTTTCAGATGGAGAAAGATTATTATTATAGACTATGTTTACTGTTAAATACTTTAAACGTACACAATATCCTACATGCATTAAAAATGTACTTGGTCACAGCTTATTGTAGCACTATCACTTTTGATTTAAGGTGCCAGGATGGTTTGGTCTATGACGGCTGTGCCAAAAAAAATCGCAAAATGACTTTCTGTTCTCTATCTGAAAGATAAAGACCTAAAGTGTGTGGTCACCAAATATTGTTTTTTAAAAAATCAGTATTTATATGAGAAAATCGCTGAAAAACTATGACAAGCTTCAGCGGATCACTGCACGTGTATCTTCTGTTTATTTTGGTATGGTAATGGTCCACAATGTTTGAACAGCCATCAGCCGTGCTTGCCGGCCCCTGACAACGACGAAGTTACATGACCGCAGGGGAAAAAATTACGGCACGCTTAATTCGATGCACATTTCAGTCGAAGAGACACACCGAAGGAACAAGTGCCGCTTAAACACCTATTTCTTTTTGCGTTTACTGTGACTTATGACGTAATTGGCGATCTAGAGGTATTTTTGCACGATGTGATTTATCTGAATGGAGACTGAACTGCGTCACAGCAGCTGGTCAACTTGACAAGGCTCCATAGTTCCGACTTCTAAGCTTGTCAAAACTTAACAGGATTAAACACCTTACGTCACTAAACAATGGGCATTATTACGGTGTTTGCCAATGAATTTAATGTTTTCCAAGTTATTGTGAGCCATCTATTTGATGATGTTCACTGGGATTTATATGTAATTTCAGCTATTTTTGGCTACCCAAGGAGGCTACGCGAAAGGAGACTGGAGGGTCCACTCTGGCTTTTTCGCCAGGTCGATCATCTTTGCGGCAATGGGATTATTTGATAGCGATCTGATACTTTTTGTGATAGGCAGACAGCGGTAGGGGGGGGGGGGGCAATAAACCCGTGCATGATGAAACTTTATTGCTGCATCAAACATACAAACGTGATATTATGCAATAGGCTATATACAACCATCCACACATGTACACACAAGTTACATTAACATCACATTTTGACAAAATCAAACGTATACACGCTAATGCCAAATACATATTATACAGGCAAGAATAAGAAGAAGTATAAACACAAAGACTCCTGACTGGGAAAAGAAAAAAAATCACTGTTCCTGATGCGTAGTTTACGTTAAGAAATTAGAAGGGTCCCCTTTGATCCATGATAGCTGCAAAGAAAATTTCAATACATTTTATATATCGTCTAACTTCTTTAAAAAGGTAAATTTATCATTATTGTCTAGTGATGAGAATAAAGGGAAATATCGGCCATTTCCATAAATAGTTTTTTTCTCTCCTGTATATGTGTATTACGCGGTTAGGCCGCTTTCGGCTTTAAATTTCGCGCATACTCACGCAAACTATAGACCAGCTTTGAAACCTGAGGAACATATTTCAACTTAACTTCAAATGAATCAGTGGATTTGATGTTTCATAAGTCCCAGCACTACCCTTAGCACGTTGTAAGAGACTACATTCGAACATGGTCTGAACATCATTTGCCATCGTAAGACGTTTCCGAGTGTATTAGACCGCACAGCAAGCCAACATTCATCAGCTCACCGCTCGCCCGTATTGTCTATTTACCTGCAATCGCGTACATTTTATTGTAGACAAACTTCAATATTTGCTACTGATTATTTTCATTTTGTGTTTAAAAGAATTATATCCCTCTCACGCGGATCAAAATCTTACAACCGCCCTTTTTGTCGCAATTTGAAATGATCAAGTCCGAAATTTACACAAAAACCAAAGCAATTTTGTCCGTTTGCCGCCTTAATGTTTCTCTTCGACCGCCATAATATTTTATAGTGCTGGAAAGCTCAGGAGGTTGTCTCTTTGTGTAACAAGAGCTCCAATCGGTTAAAAATAAAGAATTTCTGGGATATCCCTTACAATTTGCGTAAAATTCGTCAGTGTTCGAGGGAAATTTCGAGGCCTGTCATTGGTAAATTTAGCCACGTGACACTCAGCATCCAATCAAATGCATCTTAATTCTAATCCAATGTGCGCCCAGCATGTCCCCAATTCAGAAGATGAACACGACGCGTGCATGTACAAATAACTGGATCTAGGACCTATTTTCTTTTACGTTTTAGTTTCACAAAAAAAAACAAACTTGAATTGAACAAATTTTGAACACAGAGTAAGACACGAGTGAAAAGCTGTAACGGAAAGCGAAAAAAGAAAAAAGCAAAAGAAAAATACGTAGATTCGTCACCAGACACTGATGAAGCGGTCGAAGCCACTGCGAATACAATGACGACTGTGTTGTTATCGTTCTGCGTGATCGCCATATGTCGACAAGACACATTAATATTGGAACAATGAACTAAAATTTAGTTTCATTAAAAAGTTCAAAGGGAACAAGTCTGTAACACAGAACCAGATACGCGTAAAATACATGACACATGACAAAAAAAAGAACACGGGATGTTACGGTAAATCATGCCCGTGATCATGCAGACGCCTTTATTCTGCCACCCATGTTGTTTCGAAAAACTGTAACCGCACTAAAGGCTAGACATTTTATATCCACAAGGGTGCCTTAACTTTGGGTAAACTGACCTGGAAACTGCACAGCAATATGAATCATGTAATTTGTGCCAAACTTCCTGGTGGTCACTTTCAGTGAAACTTGATACAAAAAAGACCCTCGCACGTTCAATGCTTGTTGCGCAAGTAATTAAACGATTGCCTTGTGGAACCTTCTTGGGCTAATACTACTTCGCACGATGTATTCTTGCAAAGATATATTGTTGTTTTGTGGTATAAAAATTAAGTTTTTTATCTGAAATTTTGTAAAGCCAAGCACAATGTTGGTTTTAGCGTTGTGGTGTCACATGCCGCTTCCAAGTTGAATGTTCTTATTTACTCCACTCGGATGCTTACTGAAAAGTTCGATCGGAGGGAATGAGTTAGGCTATTTTCACACGACGGTCCGTTCTTTGTAAAAATCAGAGCCCTGACCTTTGAAAGCTATTTTCTCGGAAGTCAATTTTTACAAGATCAATCAAATTTTAAAATGACGTGAATCATACACGGATAGATATATCATCTCAAAAGGAACGGGTAAAGGAAGATAAATGTCTAACTTAGGAACCTTTTTTTTTGAAATTTTTATTTTTATTTTTATTTTTATTTTTATTTGGCCTTTCCACTCTTCCCACGGACTTTTGGACTTCAAAATGAAGAAACTGTCTAACATCATGGTACCAACTTCAAAATTCTACAAAATTGTATAAAATCGATTTTACCCCAAGACAAAAATTCGGTTCCTGGGGAGTGGTCTATATAATCGTTTCAGACAATTTGCAGATCTTAAAGGTGAATATTGTGCTTGTGAATCTATACCCGCTGACAAGACAAGGGCAAAATGTCTGAAAATATCGCTAAATTGATTCGGTCTTCTGTTATTACAAATCTAGACATCCATACGATAATGAAAAGATATAGTTTTATGGGTGAAACGATCAATTTATGTGAGCTGGACGGGGTCAAAGTTGGCAGTCTGCAACGTGCCTGATACCATCCTGGCACCTTAATACATGAGATATGCTTTCAATTCTATAAATCACGCACTAGATTATGAGATACAGGAGTTAGGCCTATAGACGTCGCCTCCGGATCTGTATATAATTTCCGTATCTCGACGTGCGCGGAGTATAGCTTTTACTAACCAGTCAAGAAGATTTGCTTCAGAGCAAGTAGGCCCCTGTGTGCCTTCAAAATAGGAATGGTTTGAAATCCTACGTTTTCACTGTTCACTGGATGCACCTTGTTCATTTTATTCACCTATAGCCCACACATATAAACTGAAATGGGAACAGAATCCGATATCTACAACAGATTTGAAGATATTCAGGATTTAAATTTATGTACTCCCTAATGTGCATAAATGAAAATGCAACATCTGTGGTTCACCGACTGCTTATTGGATTTTCTCATAGCACAAACCTATAAGTTAAAGTTGGATTGGCATCTGTATCTATAAATGTGTTGACATTATCAAAATTTTAAACTTTGTATATTTGCTTGATTTACATTAATTAAAATGTACATTTTTTTTTCACTGTTCATTTGATGCACCTATAGCACAAACCTTTGAATTGGAATTGGACTGGCATCCCTGTCTTCGATGGTTTTGAAAATAGTCCATATTTACATTTGTATATTCAACTAATTTGCATAAATTAGAATGCTACAACTTTAGTACACTTTTCATTTGATGTGCCAAAAGCACAAACCCGTCAATGAAAAATGTATTGATGGGGACATTCAAGACTTAAAATTTGCAATGCACCCAGTTGGCATAAATCAAAATGCAAAAACTTTCAATCTGTTTTCAGTAGATGTTCAATAGCCAACAACATAGGTGAAAAGCCTGGATTCGCATCTCTGTCTATCATAGTCTTGAAGATATACAAGATTTAAGATTTGAAATGCCCCCAATTATCATTAATTAAATGCAACAATTGTCATACTGTTTTAATTAGATGCGCAATGGTCAATAACATAGGCATAACACGTGGAATCGCATCTCTATCATAGTCTTAAAGATATTCAAGATTTAAAATTTCAAATGTTCCTAATTTGCATAATTTTAATGCACTCACTCCTCTTTACAAAAAGACGCGACTTCATGTATGGACCTATAACCATACCAAGGCTGGAGTTTCTATGTTTATGAAACAGCGTGCGAATAAATTGTGGAACAATTTTGGTAGTATAAAGAAGAAGAATGAAAGAAAGAAAGATAAAAAGAAAGAATTACTTGAAGATGATTGCATGGTAGCCCATCACAGTAGACATACCAAGAAACAAAATAACTTTTCTCACCAAAATCTTCAGTTTTTTACGCTCAGCACATGTAGTGCCGGACGGTATTATCGTCCTCTGCGTCGTCCGTCCATCCGTATGTCCATCTGAGCGACGTTACCGTGATATCTCAAAAACTGTTAACTGTAGCTTCATCGTTTTGATGGTCCTTACAATGGACCAGATAACTATCGAAAACCGGCTTCATCTTGTCATTTTTGGATATTTTTTAAATGAATTTTAAGGAAATATTTTCCTTTCCTTGTCACCCCTATTCTTCCACGTTATTAGCTTGTGTCACAAAAACGATGCCTTTTTGGCCATAGTTTAAATACTATTAAACAAATAGGAAATCAAATATGTGCTTTCACCTTGTACTGTCCCCTTTGTCTTGAGTGACATTGAAAGGTCAAAGCATGGTCACATGGCATTAAATTCATGGTATATGGCAAACAATGCATCATGACGTTACATGGCAAACAATACATTGTGACATTAGCATCATATCTAAAAAGAAAAAATGACTGTAGTCTCACCAAACTGTTGTCAGAGATGGTCCTTACAATGGACCAAATATATATTAAAAACCAGCTTCGTCTTGTAATTTTTGGATTTTTTAATGAATTTTTTCCTTTTCTTGTTACACATATTTATAAAATACAATGACAAAATCGTCATCCAAGAAAACAATCGTTCCGCATACTTACTCTAAAGAAAAGGCTCATTTTACGCTTTATGTATTTTTGGTAACCTTGACTTTTTTAATTTACATCAGCCTTATCATTTCAGGAACCACTTGTGATTGAACATTGAAGTTTTTAATACAGGAACATCCTATTACCTTTTTTATTCATATGTAATTTTTGGTTGCCTGCTTGCCTGCCTAGGTGACATTTTTTTATCTGACTGGTGGCCTGACCCAGTTCAAGTCAAGGGACCAGAAGCTCACGTTGGAAAATTTGCTTTGTGATATTGAGGTCATAGAAGCAGTGTGTGTGTGGGGGGGGGGGGGGGGGAGGGGGGGAGAAGCACATAAGGGCGGATTGAACACCTCTGGGAATACATAAGGGCAGAAAGTTGAACACTACATAAAAGCAGAAAAGGTTAAATAAGGGCAGAAAACCAGTGTTTCAAAAGGGCAGAATGCAATACAAAAGGGCAGAATAAACAAATAGCAATATTATTTAAAATCAGCATACATTTCTTGAGACTCCTATCTTTTAAGTAATAATTGCGCCAGTTTTGCACATTTCACTTGATATTCGTGAACTTAAAACACGTTGTACTTCTAAAATAGACTCGATTGTCACTGTAAAAATAATACAAAATATCTGGACTTTTTGCATGAAAATGACCGTATTTACGTTATTTCAGGAGTCAATAAAATTATGGGGTAAATATATCATATCATAGTACAGGGCGATAACGGTAGGCCACAGATTTCAAGAAGCATATGTGGATAAGTTCCCTTGTACTCCACTTCTGGAACTGCAGACACAAATGATCAATCTTTAGCTGATTAGCAGCAGATTCCCTTGCTGGTCTGCTTCGCAGTTTCCTATAGTTTTTCACTTGTATATCATGCAATACGGTCAAAAACAAAAATGTTTGGGTGGTCAAAATAGAACTGTGCATTGTAGTGCCTATGAAAGGCTTCAGGTCCAGTTGTAGTTTTTTAGCGGCCTCTTCTGATCACGGGGAAGGTGGAAACCTTGCAGAATCATCTAAGTGTTGTAAACATATATATTTTACATGGATTGCCCTACAGTTACAGAAAACTAATCGAGGGGGTCTCCAGACAAGCAGAGAACGCACAGAATACATGTACAAGCTAAACAGGACAAAACTATATAAAGTAAACAGGTGCATAATACTAGATGACCTCTATTACACTATTAGACTGGGACACCAGTGGCTAGACAACAAATCGCCTTGATTCATTAATACATGCGTGCTCTGCTTTCCAAATTTTTTCGTTTGTGTTGGAGTCAAGATCTGGACTTCCTTCCAATAAAATTTGAACACAATATTGTCTATCCAGTTTTGGAAGAAGTAATGGACTAGTTCCTGGTGCCACAATTAATGTTACTTCTTGAAATAATTTCGAACGAGGGCCAGCATATTGGTTACAATCCAACAAATAATGTTCTGTTGATTCAACACCGTCCCCACATGTACATATAAAAGACTAGGCAAGATCTTTTCTTTAAACTAATAGGAACGAAGACCTGAATGACCAAAATGCAGTTGTGTATGACAAATATTCGGAAAACGTTGACCATAAGAATAATAAGATTTGGGTTTGTCCGCAAACATTAAAATCTTTAAATTTTGTATAAAGCGAGACAAAGTAGGTGACTGATATCATCAGGCAAGTCATTCCAGAGTTTTATGGTTGACGGAATAAAAGAGTTTTCAAATCTTGCACTTCTAAGTTTGAGTTGTCGAATATTTTGTGATTTTTTATATGTCGACTTGCCACAGTCTGCGTCACTGGTGGTATCAAATCAGGAAGATATTCTGGTACTTTACCAGTTACCATTTTATAAAATAAAATTAACTTAAAGTATATTTGCCTGGCAGCTAGAATTTAACACCCAAGCTCCACAAGCAATCTAACACAATCAGAATGACGTAATGCCCCAGTGCAAATCTGAGCAGCCTCACACTGCACGGATTCTAATAATTTAGACAAATTTTGGCCACAGTTGTCAAAAATAACACAACCGTATTCCAAAATGGGGCGTATCATGGACTTATATAATTTAGCCAGTGCATTTCGAGAGAGTCTGTACTTAAACCTTTTCAACAATGCAACTCTTTTGCTTGTTTTGTCAATAATTCTTACAATATGATCTTTCAGGACATATAACTTAAAGTACATTTTCTAAAAGGGCATGACCCAAGGATTTTAGATGACTAAAAATTTTAATTTCATGAGCTAGTTGTTGAAAAATTTACAGACTTGTGACAATGATGTGAAATTTTACATGCCTATAAAAGTATTGAAATCCCTTTTTACTGGCGGTCAATCATTATTTTCATGATGAGAATGACAATGGTAATATAAACATATATATTCATCAAGATACTTTGATTTATTATATTAACTCATTCATTCATTACTACCACATTCGACATGTCCGTCTTTTTTATGATGATTTCAGTATATATGTAAATGACTGTTACAGATAAACTCTTGTGGAGTGACAAATAACTCACTCATTAATAAATAATCTGCATACAAATAATGAAGGCGGTGATTAAAATGAACATATTGAATTAATGTAGTTATCGCCATATTATTTTGAAAATCTCATTCCAACTGAATGCTGCATACCCAAAGAAACAGGTTTACAGGCCTTAATTCAAACATATATTCCATTCATGCTAAATTTTCCGAAAGTGAAGCTTTGTTCATGAACTTAGCGCCATATGTTTACGATGAATGTTGCATAAAATGTGGTACGAAATTGTCGTTGGCACAACTTGAAGGTTATCATTGTATCGCACAAGGGTTAATTTGTTCATCTAAAGGAGGATTAATAATTTATTTGAACCTTGAGATCCACCATATGGGACATTCAATTTAATGAAGTTTACAATACGTAAAAGTATTGTAATTGGTAACCTCCATAGGCCTCCGAGAGACACCCTGGAAAACTATTCAACATTTATCGACGAATTCTCTCAAATGTTATCTAGCTATTGAAAGATCAAATCAGGAATTGCTACCCGTAGTGATTACAACATAGAATTTCTCAAGATAACAGAAAATAGCATATCCCACTCGATTTTCCAACACAAATGGAACATTGATTGATAATATAATCCATAAAATTAATGATATAGCACCTATTACTATCTCAGACATCATGGTTGCAAAAATATCTGACCATCAACCTTGTTTCGTCTGTTCTGATATATCTACTTAGGTAAATGTAGCATCAAAATGGTTAAGTGGTTAAAATAAAAAAAAAGCAAACTTGACAAACTTCTGTAATGAGTTGTCATAGTCTAATATTTTAAATTAAAAAACAAATGCGGATCCAAGCAATAATATTGACATTTTACTCATATATAATTGATGATGCAGCTCAGAAAAACATAACAATTAAATTTGTAAAATTGAATATACACAAACACAAGAAAAATATATGGATAACATAGAGACTTCTTTGATCGATAAAATTCAGAGATAATTTGTACAAAAAGATTAAAATCTACAACTATCAACTCTCCACTTTACTGCACTCTGAAACAAATTTAGCTACTTATAATAATAAACTAAGATACAGCATACGTGAGACCACACACGCTTATTACGATTCTTGCTTGAGGAACTATGAACACGACAAAAAAACATGGGTGACCATAAATGAAATATCTAAAACAAAATTAAAAATAGAAAGAAATTTCCTGAGCACCTCGCTGATAACGGACAACTAATAAATGATAAACTGACCCTTGCAAATAAATTTAACGTATTCTTGCAGTTCTGAACAAGACAAAATTGTCAGTATAACAAGAAAAAAGTGAAAATAACCAAGAGTACTTTCTATTCCTTATTCTTATGTGTATTCACATCACTAGAATCGTATTCACCAGTTTATTAGGTCGTAATTTAAAATATTTATTTGTATATACATGTATCAATTGATGTCCAACTCCAGAACTGCTATGCATCATCAGCTACCATACTGTGACTATCTGGGGTGATGTCCAACTCCAGAACTGTTACCCATCATCAGCTATCATACTGTAACTATCTGGGTTGATGTCCAACTCCAGAACTGCTATCCATCATCAGCTACCATACTGTGACTATCTGGGGTGATGTCCAACTCCAGAACTGTTACCCATCATCAGCTATCATACTGTAACTATCTGGGGTGATGTCCAACTCCAGAACGGCTATCCATCATCAACTACCATACTGTAACTATTTGAGGTGATATCCAACTCCAGAACTGCCATCCATCACCAACTACCATACTGTAACTATCTGGGGTGATGTCCAACTCCAGAACTGCTATCCATCACCAACTACCATACTGTAACTATCTGGGGTGATGTCCAACTCCAGAACGGCTATCCATCATCAACTACAATATTGTAACTATCTGGGGTGATGTCCAACTCCAGAACTGCTATCCATCATCAACTACAATATTGTAACTATCTGGGGTGATGTCCAACTCCAGAACTGTTATACATCATCAGCTACCATACTGTAACTATCTGGGGTGATGTCCAACTCCAAAACGGCTATCCATCACCAACTACCATACTGTAACTATCTGGGGTGATGTCCAACTCCAGAACGGCTATCCATCACCAACTCCCATACTGTAACTATCTGGGGTGATGTCCAACTCCAGAACTGCTATCCATCACCAACTCCCATACTGTAACTATCTGGGGTGATGTCCAACTCCAGAACTGCTATCCATCATCAACTACTACTGTAACTATCTGGGGTGATGTCCAAATCCAGAACTGCTATCCATCATCAACTACCATACTGTTACTATCTGGGGTGGCTCTCACGATAGCTACAAAGTAATTGTCTCAGTGAGAGTCTCCCGGCCATCATATCTGTCACTGTTTTATGGTAAAATATCATGGACTTGTTTTTTTTTTTGGTCGAATAAACGTACAGTGAATGCTATAATTCTGACGGCTGCAAGTTTTGTCGCATGATCTTTAACCGCACTGACGATTATAGAAAAGATTACGTCTTTGAAAATATTCATACAGTTGACTAGAAATTTATTTTCTCAAAGACCTTGGGGTAGGCAGGCAAGATCGATATTGTGCGATAGTTGGTGAATTGAGATTCATCGTCTTTTTTATAAATTGGGATAACTTTCGCTACCTTTAGTTTGTCTGGATAAAAAAACCTGTATGAAGCTATGTAGGCTACCGTTAAATTGGCCGTTCGCCAAAGGTAACTTAAGCGAAAAATAGGGAAGTGAAAATTTTTATTGCTTGTAAGTATTGGTAGCTGATGGTTCGGTCAAACATTTTGTAGATGAGATATTATATTCATACTTGAGATATTACCCAACCTATGATAATGATATATCTAGTAAAAAAAAAAACATTGAAGAGAGATATTTGTTTTTATCTATTTTATTTGAGCTAGAATTACCCCCTACCCCTTATATATTTGTTTCCTTAATCAGTTTATCCCTTTTGGAAGCCATGTGCATACAGTTTGGACCAGACACTACTTATTAATCATCAAAAAACAGAGAAACATTAGAATTATACATGATAAAAATATAAATGTTAGATATATAATATTCTTATCACAATGAATATGGTTTAAATGTGAAAAATGTCTTTTTTTTGGGGGGGGGGTCATTGCTAAAGGTGCAATTTAATTTAATGTAAGAAAATACTCGATCTGTAACTTTCAATCATGATGGTAGTCGTAATTGAGTTTGGTATAGGTTAAAAACAAACAGATTACCATGAAACTAGAAATTATGTACATTTATTGCAGTTTTCATTAGCTGGAATGACCCCATATCTTAATTTTCTTCACATTTTAAGCTATTTTGACGCTGTGTGTTTAATGAACCAAATCCATTTTATATAATATGAAAAAGTCATAACCTCAGATATTTGTCCTGAAAATTAAAAAAATAATAATTAAAAATGAAGGTGACCACATGCATGTCCCCATAAGTTTGCACCGAAATGCGTCCCCTCTAGCACCTCCCGTACTGAAAAAAAGGTAGTCCCCACATATATAGTTATTACTGTATGTATGTATGTATGTATGTATGTATGTATGTATGTATGTATGTATGTATGTATGTATGTATGTATGTATGTATATTCTTCATTGCCTCCATTCTCTGGAGAGGTACTTGAATATTATATTTAGCCAATCACGGAAAATTATAAAATTAATATATAATGCAAAGTTAGAAGATACATTGGACGATCACAGGTATTTCCCATTTTTTTCTTTCATCTTGGTATATTTTGTTTTTTATTTCTTGTTTCCAAACACTTTTGCTTGGAAATACTGACCTGTTGTTGAGTATTTCAAACACACGCTCAAAAAAGTTTTACTTTTAGATGCCGAACTATTCTTCCAGATACACAGCATGTTACCGTCAGGACCCCATAGCTAGATTTATATAATATGTCACCAACAGCTTTCTCTCGCGTTCACAGCCAGGTAATCTCAGCATTGTACAGCAAAGGGTTAACTGTTTCAACACAATTTCTCTTTCAACCGAGTACCACCCAAGCGTACTTACCATCCCCGCATTAGCTGCTTTCTTGGGCAGACTTTGTCCACGTCTAGCCGCCTGCCTGTGTGCTACACTTACTGAATTTATCTGGCGATTTAACAGAATTCTTAACTCACTTTCATATAACATAATCGATAAACATATTGACGTGTACATTTATGCACTAGTCAAAAGGGTTAGTTCCGCCCTCACGGATACCCAAAGCTGTTACAGCATACAGAAGTCGCCTACAACTGCATGCAGTAGAACTGTATAATGAAACATGGACAATACACTACCTTGTTTCATAACTTGTTTAATAGGGAAATATCTTGAGGTATGGTCCCCAAAACACACACATCCTTCCTTATCCTGATAGCTTTCTCTGATAAACGTCCAGCTTTTCCCTTTCAGACCCAAATAATATCACTGGTTTAGGATGCCATCAATCCACACAGAGTCGAAAGCTTCCCTCGTATCATAAAAAAAATTACAAAGAACTTCTCCCCTTTTTCTTTTAAGAAACCGGCGGATTGTTGAATGAAGTAAATGCATTGACACAATATGCGCCTTCTCTGATGGCGCACTGTAAGGGGTAAGGATAATTTATGTACTTTAATATTACTGGTTTAGCATGGCATCAAAACCACCGAGTCGAAAGCTTCCTTCGTATCATAAAAAAAAGTTACAAAGAACTTCTCCCATTTTTCTTTTAAGAAACCGGCGGATTGTTGAATGAAGTAAATGCATTGACACAATATGCGCCTACTCTGATGGCGCACTGTAAGGAGTAAGGATAATTTATGTACTTTGTTGTGGAAAATACGGTGAATTGTATGTGACAAATTGTGAATCTAATTAATTTATTTTCACTTGCGATCACAAACCATTGTTAATTTTGACTGAAATAGCGCTTGGAAGTCAACGCGTTCTAAAACATCACTTGGAAATACAATATGAATCATAGCGAAAAACTTCATTATTCTTTAACTTCCGATACCTGGGGTGTGTTTTTCATATATGAAAGTGTAGCTAATATAGGTTTAGCTGTTACAAAGTTTCTGAAGGTGGTATTTTCTGAACGTGTACTGCATTAAGAAGTAACAATGCGTCCCAGGGATAAGCCATTCATGACGAGTGAATTCAGGGGTAAAATTGATGAAAGGAACAGGGCTTACAATTAAAAAAAAAAAAAACGAACTGGTGATGATGATGACTGGGCATGGTACCATCATTTACGAAATGGTGTTTAGCCACTTTTAAAAAGCAAACTGTTACTATTTTAGTCAAGTGTGCAGTATTTTGTCCAAGTCCACTGAACCCAAGAAATCGTGGGCTGCCTTAAAAAGTGCCCACGGATGGGTTTCCGGACGATTTACCTAATCAAGTTTTACAGCGGGTTGCTCTTCATGTTGCATATTGCATAATAACTAATAGTCCATGAGCCAGACTGAAAATTGGTACCATATGAGGGCACCAAACGAAACCTTTATACCTGCGTTGGTACACCTTAGGGAATAACAAAAATGTATGATGGACTTTCCAGAAGCCCAGCTGGAGCCCGTCATTGCAATTTTAAAATTTTATACCTAGACGGCCCATAAATGCTGTATATGGTGAATCGTGTTTTGTTATAGTTGGCCTCTACATTATAATTATACTTGAAATATACATATTATGTTTGTATCCAGTTAACAGCTGGCACAATGAACGTCATGCAACCTATAAATACTAAAAGAATCCACACGGGTAAGAAAAAAGCCATTATTATACCCACATTGATTTGATTTTTTTAAGGGGGGGGGGGGTTGCTGCGCTCAGCTTGTTGATCAAGTATTACATTTCTGCAATTTCAATACCTCATGAATACATGGTGCAAATCTCTTGAAACATGGTGCAAACATGCCTCTGGGTCATCCTTTGATCCCTAGATTTTTTTTTGTCCTTAACCCTATTTTCAAGGTCACATCCTTGTGGAGGATATAACCGGTAGGCCTGCGGAGATTATTCCTCCATTGTAAGGCACATATACATCCTGGTGAATTTCACATTCTTTGCATCTATAATCTCACTTTGCTTTATTTTACTATTTGAAGGTGATTATGTACTGCATGATGATGACTAAATTTTGGTGACCTTGACATTACTCTAAAGGTCACACACTTGTGGGTGGGTACATTTAGGGTTTTTGGTATATAAAATTATATGAAAGGAGACAAAATTCGTTTTAAGCACAGTTATTCACGGCATTTATTTCTATTCTTACCAGTCCTCTATTATGTATGGTGACCAATATATATATATATATATATATATATATATATATATATATATATATATATATATTATAAGTATAAAATCATTTTTTTGCGTTTCAGACGCGACCGGTTTCAGCATTTTAATGCATTGTCAAGCTCCATAACGCATAGATGTTGAAATAATTTTCACTCCAGTATAATCTTGACGTTATCTGTTGTTATAGTGAAATCTGTTAGCATAGAAGCATGTTATGACGTTCATGTATTACGTTACTGATTTAGGCCTATTACATGACGTCATTGCCATATCAATCAATGATAAACGTCTAGTAATGAAAATAGGCATAATTTGTCCCAGATTACTATAATTTATTAGTAAATTATACTATTCAGTCTAGGCTTGTATTTACGTTGAAATATGAATTCTTTTTGCTCTCTCTCTCTATGTCAGAATCATTCGACATCTGAAATATGGGACATACAAAGAATTTAGGCACAAGATTGGAACAACTATCAATATGTTCACTGATCTGGATTTGCGGTGTCTGAGGCACCCGTATTGGCTGTCTGTGGACAGTCATGCGCCTGCGTAGTTCGTTGCCTGTAGATCCAATGTATACCTCATTGCGTCCTCTATAGACAATGGCATAAATCAAATGTTTACTGAAACAGTCCATTTCTGTTCCAATTTGAAAGTTTGGTAGCTTTCCTGTTGTGTCCAGCAAAATTGTGTCAGTAACTATCATGTTTATACAATTCTTACAACAAGGAAGGCCACATTTTTGCTCCCGCCTTGACTGTCCCTTGATTCAAAGTTTGTT
Source organism: Hermodice carunculata (assembly GCA_964020975.1). Classification (NCBI taxonomy): domain Eukaryota; kingdom Metazoa; phylum Annelida; class Polychaeta; order Eunicida; family Amphinomidae; genus Hermodice; species Hermodice carunculata. The sequence continues at coordinate 6,291,562 of OZ026618.1, forward strand.
CTCGTAAAAATTTGTTCTAAATTACGAGGCTGTCATTGGCTTGAAATAAAATTCAGATTTCTAATTACTTCTCCAAGTGAGGGATCCATTTCCAAGATTTTAAGGGTTTCACGTATTTGTGGTATTATGACTGGATCTTTAGGATTGTATCTTGTGATCATGACCAGATTTTTGTCATCCCCCTTGTAATTTTTGCGGTCCTTTCTTAATGATTGTTGAGTTACACTTAAAGCTCGCAAAATAACCATTGAAATGAGTGAATCTGAGTAGTCCCTAGCTTTTACAAAATTTCCCAGTTCATCCACAGGCGTTGCTTTTATATTTGTATTTTCTACAATTGTACAGATCCTTCTTGCTTCATTATATGGGATATTTGTTTTAATGTGCCGTGGTTGACATTAGTGAAAGACCTTCCACAATAAATTCTCTTGTGAAACGTTATTTTTTTGTGTCAGGATATTTGCTCAGCCAGTATTCAATCGCACGCTTTCCTAACTCATGATGTATGTTACTATATAAATTAACCACGTCAAAACTGACTAAATACCGATCCTTGACTTGCTCTCGTGATATTATATTGATGAAGTCGATATTGTCACACACGCAGCTGTTGACATGCAACAAGTACGGTTTTAAAATTTCATTTACGAGTTCACTAAGCCTGCTCATATTGCATACATGTCCTGCGACGATTGGTCGGAATTTTCAATATGTAGGTTGAATAATATGTACATATATATACCATCTTGTTCATTTATAGCTTTTTTGATAATATCAGACTTATGAACTTTCGGTAAGCCGTATAAATGACTTTTTTTGCACTGCAAGCCATCCAGATAATTTCTTTCTTTCGTTGTAAAGATGTTACGATATTTGTCAAAAAATTTTCTTAATTTATCACTCACCTTATTTTCTGTGTCTGGTTTGCATCGCTCATAAAATTGTTCATCATTAAGTAGTGATTTTATCTGTTCGGCATAATAATCTGTGTGCATAATGACAACTGCTCCACCCTTGTCTGCTTCCTTAATAATGATAGAATTGTCGGTTTTCAATTCATTCATAGCTTGTAGCTCCTCTTTAGTTAAATTATTTTTGTTGTTGGGTGAAGGTACTTTGTGGAGAGAGTGCGCAATTTCTTTCACTCTGTCAATACATTTTTCTAATGTCTCATTTTGACTTTTAGGAGAGGTGAAAGAACTTTATCCTTTGACCAGTGATTCATCCCTTTCCTTATCTGTATTGTGGAAAAATTCTTTCAGACGTAATGTACGACAAAATTTTGAAATATCACACGCGTGTTCTTCTGTGTCTTTTCTTGGCGTCGATGTGAATTTCAATCCCTTTTTAAGCAACTTTACTTGTCCTTGTGTCAATTGTTTGCTTGATAAGTTTATAATTTTAACAATAGATGTATTTGAAGTTAACATCTTCTTGGCTCCAGCTGTTGGGGGTATTGTTGCGCTCTTTCTCTCCATCTGTTGTATCCTCTCTCTTTTTGGTAGGTGTCTCCTGCTTCTCTTGATTGTCTCTGGTTTGTTGGTGGTCTTTGTCCTCTTTGATTTGTGTAGCCTTTTTGCTCTTGCAGAGGGCACTATCGTGTATTTGGACGTGGTCCTCTTTCTAAAGAAGGAAACTCTTCTTCAGTTTCTACATTTAGGCCTAGCTCATATCTCTGACCTTGGTTTTGTCTGTCCAATAGGTCTGGGTCATGTCTGGGTTGAAATACTTGAAATCTATTGTATGTAGGGAAGTCTACGTTTCTTCTGTTTTCATTCCTAGCTACCATTGCAAAAGTTCCTCGTCTGTTGTTTCTAGAGGGTTCCATACATTGGTTAAAAGTTGACAAAATTAATGTTATTTGTCCTTTAATTCTGATGTCATTTCCATACAATGAACCTACAGCTATTGCACATAATAGTTTGGTTTTGTAATATTTACAATCAAGAGTTATCTACATTCATTTCAACAACCTGCATCTAATTGATTTTATATGTTCAAATTTAAAATTCATTTTGGCCAAAAGGTGGTATCTACTGTGATATGCTAATCTGTGTAATGCAAATTAGATATATAGCGACAATAAAAAACAATATACGTACGTCGCGGTATATATTTTCTTCCATATGGGTAACCCTAGCTTGTCTATGGGTTCCAACTTCTCCAAATAGGGCGACTGTCTTATTTATTGGCACTTTCCTTACCATGAATAAATATTGATTAGCATTGTTTAGCAGTGTATGAAAGTTCCTCAAAGTTGATTAGTGGTTGTTTGGATGAGGCATATATTGACCTGTTCAAGTTACCTTATTCTACAATGTTTAGCACTTTCACTATTATAAATCTATATTGATTAGCAATGATTAGCAGTCTTTGCACATTTATTGAAATTGATAAGCACCTCCATTTCCTCAAGTTTTCATTTCGATTAACAAACTGTGATTCAAATCTTGCTACCTTTTGCCTTGTGACATGTACACTCATCAAACGAATCACTATGCAGAATTTTTTTCACCTCTTATGCAAAATAACATACATCTATTAAATTGCGCATACTGACTAAAAGCTGTGCCGCAGAAAAGTCCATCATGCTGTTTTGAGTTCCTGAGACATACACCAATCAAAAAAGCATTGTTAAGTTTCGTGCCCTCAGATGGTACCAATTGGTCAAAATTGGGCCCTCAGCTCATGGACTATAACTTTTTAACACGTCTCTCTTAAAATCATGCTTACCCAATAACTGGAAAGATGCTATTCCCATACGGTCAGATAAAAAGGTGAAAACTAGCTTGTTGAAACAACAGGCTGGTATATCTATTTCGTTCTTCAGAAAAATTGTAATATTCAAGACTTCATATTTTCTCAAACGAAAACAATCTTCTTGCACCGTGTAACTCTGTGTTTAAACAAACTTAACAGTAGCGTTAATCAACTCATTCATATAATGCAAGCGACAAGTGTAGGCTTAGATAGAAACAAGGATTTTAGATTAGTAATTGATTTTGGATGTGTCAAAGTTTTTAAGGCCAGCCATTAAAGGTTGAAATTTCATCGGCAAAACAATTAATAAGGTTCAAGAGCATAAAAATCTCGGCCTTATCCTTACGGATAATCTTTCTTGGGACTAGCATATTAAATCAGTACGTAACAAAGCTCCTGTACGCTTGGGAGAATAACACGTAGGTGTAGATTATCTCTGGAGGCCCTTGGAAGCATATGCGTTACATCTAGTCGGTCGATTTTGGAATACGTTACATCTATTTTTTTGTGAAATACTGTATTTCCTTGTGAAGTGCTGACAGGCCATTGCTGATATTTTGTCGTGAAATAATTGTTATTATGTTGCTTTTTCCATTTTATTTTCATATGTATATACTCTGTGTTGTTTGTATGTTTTCTTGTCTGTGTATTTGGGGTCTCAAACATTATTTGCAGCAAATTTTGTTTTTGGTTTAAACATATTTACTCAGGAAAAAGGCGATTGGAAAAGAAGGCGCAACCCTATATGAATTCCTTTCGCAAGACAAAGAGAAAGAGAAGTGGAGACAAGATACAACAATGTAACGCCACCATTAGAATGAACACCACTGCACGCAGACTGATAGAACTGCAATGACACATAATAAGAGCTGTGGACAAGACATGACGTCACAGGCAAGGGGAGATAATGGGGGTATACCATCATGAACAAGCATGATTTCACCACCCCTAATAACGACTATTTGTAAAAATCACGTAACAGTTCTGGGCCTACCTGTGGATTTGATGTACGATTATACAGCGTAAAATGTTTTCGTTTTCTTGAAAAGTACAATTTTCAGAGCCAAATGATAAAGTTTGTATTGTGAATGGATCAAACGAAATTACGTTATTTTGCAATCTCTCCAGTTCCACTATAAAATTTCTACATTGAAAAAAGTGATGAGAAACATCTTCATTTGCAGCACCACAGAAACACCTGGGGAAGTCAGCGAGGCCCTTTTAAAATAAGTCTACGTTGAGCTTGTCACACTTTATTAGTAAATGGGCATGTAAAACGGCTGCTTTTCTATACCCATTGTGAAAAAGTTGACTACTTTTATGCTTATTTTGATGTCATTTAAATTTTAATCGGTCTGGAAACTCGGCATGACGAGTGGCAAGAGGCAAATCGTACCAGAGACGAACTGCTGAAGGAAAGAAGCGTGTTTTGACTTAATTAGTTTGTGCCCGAATTAAAGACAAATTGCATCCAAATCTCACTTTATACCTGTTTCGTTGCCTGACGGAAGTTGGCAATAAATCTGTCAAATATTTGGGTGCATCATCCTTGATAATTTTGTGAAACATAAATAGTTTGCTTCTACTGTCTGACAATTTTTTAAACCAGATTCCTGATAAATTTGATTCTGACTCGTTCCAGTAGTGGCTCTTGTAACCACTCTTGCAGCTGCTAAATTGACTTGTAATCCTCGCAGTCGCTACTTGTGCACACATCCCACACGACAGACCCGTAGTTTAAAAAATTGCCGTATAAAGGAGAAATAAAGACTTTCAGATATTTTATGCTTAAATAATATTGTAGATTTTTCAAAATGTTACCCATCTTCGTGCCTTTGGTCAACTTATGAATATGACAGCCCAAGTACTTATGTTCTGGTTCATTCTGTAAAGATTCCCAAGTGCTTATGTTCTGGTTCATGCCGTAAAGATTCCCAAGTACTTATGTTCTGGTTCATTCTGTAAAAATTTGTCCATGAAAACCAAGTCCGGATGAATATATGGAAATCGTTTCCTTGATAAAATCATACTACTAGATTTAGAGGGATTGAATGATACAAACCATTTGTACGCCCAGTTTTCTACTTCATGTAAGTCAGAATTCAATGAATTTGCTGCAACTACAGGATCCTCGACAGTGACGAGAAGAACTGTGTCATCGGCAAATAATCGGATGGAGAAATTTACAACAATTAACAATATCATTAACATATATCAAGAAAAGAAGAGGACCAAGTAGCGATCCCTGTGAGACTCCTGCAGATTTAGATTCAGATTCATTTCATTCGACAGAGAAGTCATGCTTTCATTCGGATTTTGTTTTTCCGTTTCCTGACAACTTTCAGCAATAGTTACACACCTTCGGTATCCACCATTTTTTTCATTATCAGTTGACAAAAGCAGCATTGACACACGTATATTATCTTTTTAAATATATGAATTTTTCATACCATGATGTATGCTTCATGGATGGTACCACAACTTGCCACTCAGCCTCTCTGCGACAAAGCTGGGCAAACATATGAACATACAAGGATAGATGGTGATTTCCTGGTCATCTTGACCGATGAAATAGCAAAAACACTGTAATATATATTATCTATATATATATATATATATATATATATATATATATATATATATATATATATATATATATATATATATATATATATATATATATATATACATATATATATTTCCCCTCCTTTCATTAGAGAGCTATTTGTGTACCAGTCGTACTTGTACAATGTTCATTTACCATTGTACCTTCTGTGTACAAAATAAAGATATATATCACCATTGTACCTTCTGTGTACTAAATAAAGATATATATCACCATTGTACATTCTATGTACTAAATAAAGATATATATCACCATTGTACCTTCTGTGAACGAAATAAAGATATATATCACCATTTTACCTTCTGTGTACTAAATAAAGATATATATCACCATTGTACCTTCTGTGTACTAAATCAAGATATATATCACCATTGTACCTTCTGTGTACAAAATAAAGATATATATCACCATTGTACCTTCTGTGTACTAAATAAAGATATATATCACCATTGTACCTTCTGTGTACAAAATAAAGATATATATCACCATTGTACCTTCTGTGTACTAAATAAAGATATATATCACCATTGTACCTTCTGTGTACAAAATAAAGATATATATCACCATTGTACCTTCTGTGTACAAAATAAAGATATATATCACCATTGTACCTTCTGTGTATTAAATAAAGATATATCACCATTGTACCTTCTGTGTACTAAATAAAGATATATATCACCATTGTACCTTCTGTGTACTAAATAAAGATATATATCACCATTGTACCTTCTGTGTACAAAATAAAGATATATATCACCATTGTACCTTCTGTGTACTAAATAAAGATATATATCACCATTGTACCTTCTGTGTACTAAATAAAGATATATATCACCATTGTACCTTCTGTGAACGAAATAAAGATATATATCACCATTTTACCTTCTGTGTACTAAATAAAGATATATATCACCATTGTACCTTCTGTTTACAAAATAAAGATATATATCACCATTGTACCTTCTGTGTACAAAATAAAGATATAAATCCAATTGTACCTTCTGTGTACAAAATAAAGATATATATCACCATTGTACCTTCTGTGTACTAAATAAAGATATATATCACCATTGTACCTTCTGTGTACTAAATAAAGATATATATCACCATTGTACCTTCTGTGTACTAAATAAAGATATATATCACCATTGTACCTTCTGTGTACTAAATAAAGATATATATCACCATTGTACCTTCTGTGTACTAAATAAAGATATATATCACCATTGTACCTTCTGTGTACAAAATAAAGATATATATCACCATTGTACCTTCTGTGAACGAAATAAAGATATATATCACCATTGTACCTTCTGTGTACAAAATAAAGATATATATCACCACTGTACCTTCTGTGTACAAAATAAAGATTTATATTAACTTTATGCTGGACACACCCAAGGCAGCAGATTATTCATAATGTGCAAGCATAGACAAATGTGCCCAGTGGAAAGAGAATACAAATTGTATCTCGGTGAATTTTGTTGTTTATGTAGTTCATACTAATGTACGGATTTTTATGATATTGTCATTTTTTTTTCTTCTTTCTTGAATTGACCCCTTAAATTGACACAAAACATTGATTTAAATACCAGTCCATATCATAGTAATCCTTGAATTACTTACAAGCCAGTACTATGATAATGTATCAAAGGATTTTTATCGAATGAGTAATTCACTATATACTGATGTATTGTATTTGTGTCTTTTGGTCCAGAACCACTTCTGGTAGTCATTACCTTATTCCGCACTCTGAACTTTACTCCCCATAAGTTAACCTGTCACGGTCTAACCTATACAGAGAGAGAGAGAGAGAGAGAGAGAGAGAGAGAGAGAGAGAGAGAGAGAGAGAGAGAGACAGACAGACAGACAGACAGACATAGATAGATAGATAGATAGATAGATAGATAGATAGATAGATAGATAGATAGATAGATAGATAGATAGATAGATAGATAGATAGATAGATAGATACATACATACATACATACATACATACATACATACATAGACAAGAATGCCGTCGATTATGGTGCCTTTATATCTTTGCCCGGAGTCGAAATATCGGACCAAGATACGGGAATAAGACGACAGTAGAGGAGAATCAACTTTAAAAATACGGTGAAATAGCGACAGAATCATATAGGCCTATTTTGCACTATCAGATATGGTTTGAGTGTCACAGGTTTCAACAGAGCACTTACCTATACCAAGGTAGCGCTTGACCAGAGTATTACAAATGTTTACAGTTCCAGACCATAGGTGAGAACAGGGGAACACATTGAACTCCAAAGATGAGTTTTAACGTTCGCATCTGAACCCAATATATATATAATAATAATTATCACAACCTTTGAATTCATACTTGGTTTGTGGACTTGCACCAGACCACCTGCATAAAGAGACCATTTCTATATTAAGACCGGGAAAATACACAGCCGTTTATGTTTATCCTTACTTAAGTTATATCCTCCATTAACACTACCACATCTAAAGACCACTTTTTTCAGTGCCTTAGGTAGTATTGTAATACCGAGATTCCTCTGTATATCTGGAAGTACAGGATACATTTCTTAATAAAACTGTTAAAAAACATGAAAAAAATTCTGAAGTCAATGACGTCACGAAAGTGTATTTGAATTGAACCAATGATATTTAAAAACTATTGCGTTGAGTCGGCTTGTAACGGCACGTTTACACCTTTCATGCACTCACTGTGAAGTTATTATGAGGATCCAAACTGGAATCGTCTTCTCATAAACCTTCCATTTAAGATTTGTAATCAACACAAATTTTTATCTATTTTTACGGTGAGTTTTCAGTGCTCAATGATAGAATTATGACCTAACTTTATCAAGACTTACACAAAAAATTAAATTGTTTAAGATTCCAATTTTACACGCTCCATGTCGCTTTTATATTCCTTTCAAGCACCTTGGTAGCTTTTCTCCCCCCATCCTGGGCCTGAAACGAACCTCTTATTGCAATACTCTCGGAAGGTATTAGAGATGAGTTGATTTCAAATTCCGAAAATGGATCTATTTATAATAATCAATGCAATTTCGGAAAAGCGGACATCTTGTCCGCCAAATTTGCGATTTCTACATTATTGACCCCGCGTTGAAGCCATAGCCTTGCACTCCAACAGTGCCCATCTGGCACATATTAAATGGCGGAAGGTTAAGGCTGTGACTAGACAGAGGGGAGAATTTGTTTTCTGAATAAAAATATAAAGTGTTTGTATTGGCGGCATGTGTGAGAAAGAAAAAAAACTTGCGTGCTTCTCGCTAAGTTTGACCGTTTGTCTTTCTAGATGTATGTATGTATGTATGTATGTATGTATGTAATCTGTATGTCTGTACGTGTGTATTTATGTTCGTGTGTACGTACGTGTGTATGTATGTGAGTACATACATATGTATGTGAGTACGTATATATGTATGTATGTACGTATGTACGTGTATGTGTATGTATGTACAGGGGAAAGAAGAGGGAGCAATGCACTTCCATTTTAGCGACATCCATACAAAATGGATGATGTGTTGAATGTCATGGAGGCAGTTCGATATGAGCGCTGTGTGTAAAAGTCAATCTTTGAATTGCTGTGTCTATTTCCTATTTTATACAGGAGACAATTAGTTTGATGGTATTGACAATGCTTTACATGTCTCTTGCAGACATACAAAACATAATCGATGTTCAGTACATCTACAAATCACTTCCCACAAACAGAAGTCTTAAAAGTAACGGCCACCACAAGTAAGCTGTTTGCCTGCACCGTGCTATTGTGACTCCCAGTACACTTGATATGGCCGTAAAGGCTGTATGCGTACTTGGCACCAGGTGCTCCATTGAAGTTCTGTTTGTGGCAGGTGCTTCAATCTTTTGTGTAAGGCCTATATCAAGATCTAACTTGCATCGGTCGAAAATGCTGGCCGGGCAAAATAATGTATTGAGCTTGGAGAAATGTCATGGTCGCACGGGCTGTGTGCAGACGCGAGTCATTGCCATGTTGAAGGAATGTCATGTCTGGGTGGTTCTGTAGAAAGGGAATGAGATCAGGCCGTGCATCATTTCCATGTTGAAAGAATATTATGTCTGGGTGGTTCTGTACAAAAGGAATGAGATCAGGCCGTGCTTCATTTCCCTATTGAAAGAATGTCATGACTGGGTGGTTCTGTGGAAAAGGAGTGAGAGCAAGCTGTACATCTATTCCATGCTGAAAGAATATCATGATTGGGTGATTCTGTAAAAAGGGAATGATATCAAACCGTACATCATAACCTTCTTTTGAAGGATGTCGTGTCTGGATGGTTATGTAGAGAGGGAATGAGATCAGGCCAGGATCATTACCATGTTAAAAGAATGTCATGTCTGGGTGGTTTTGTATAAAGTGAATGAGGCCAGGCCGTGCTTCAGTGTCATGTTGAAACAAAAAGGCTTGTACGAAGAGCCAATGCTCAGCTGGCTTCTTTATTCATCACACTTGCAGCTCTGTGAACTTGGGATAGGATCAAGGTCACCCATGTACTGACTAAGTCTGACCTTTATAGAAGAACCCTAACATGTGCAACATCAAGGTCTTAACTCAAAACAGATCTCAAGTTATCAAGTGAACGGTAAATTTCGTGTCGGTTGTCCTGTGTAGTTGTCAAGTTATAGTGAAGAGTAATATTCATGTATGTAGCACAGTGACGCCAGAAACGAGACCAAGAACACTCATGTACTGTCTAAGCATGACCTTCATAGAGAAACATTAACATGTGAGACATCCAGGTCCTTACTCAACACAGATCTCAAGTTATCAAGTGATCAGTAATTTTCATGTCAGTTGTCCTGTGACCTTGGGAATGAGGTCAACGTCCAAAAATCACTGGAGCATGACCATGCACCAAATAGGTAGAAACATATTAGAGGTACATTCCTTCCAAGTTTGGCATAAATCTGGCCAATAGTATTTAGGTTATAGACATATAATTTATTCCGCAATAGGCCTAACCAGCCCATGAGCAATGCAAACATATATAATATACAACAGTGAAAATCAAGGCATGATACATGTACGTGTAGCATAATAACCAAAAGGAATATAAAAAACTTATATCACAATGTACATTTTGTTTCATGGAACCAGTTAAAATGGAGGAAGTTAAATGAAAGGCTTACTTCAACAAATTGGCTCGTAGCTCAAAAGCTTTGCAAACAAAGGCTGCTAGACTAAATGACATTCATCTTCTAAGTTGTCACAGAAATAACACTTTCTACTTGCAACAGCAAGCAGTGGCCTTTCCCATCTCCCCATTTCGATACGAAGTCTATGTGCGCTAACACGCAGACGTGATAAAGCTATCCTGTGTTTTTACAATATAAATATCAGACAAATAAGTATGGTATTTTAAGCTGTCCACGTAGTGACAATAGCTTCTACATTTTGGCTTATTATAAAGAGTTCCACGCCAATCTTGCATATATATGTCACGTATTCTCTTAAACTGCTTTAAAAATACACTTTCATTAGCTACACTTTGTGCTAACCACACATCACCAAAGCCTGTAGTAAATAATAAATTTTTCACATTAACTGCCCAATTTGATAATCTAGTATAAGTAACCTTAATAAATTTGTTATTATCACTGTTAACAACTTTTAACCAGAACTTAATTATCATTCCATATCTAGTTATATATACTGGAAAGCGACCTAATTCACCATAAGCCATCTCTCTTACTGTGTTACTCCGAACTGAGAGAATGTTTTTACAGTATTTGAGGTAAACTCTCTCAATGTCTTTTGCAGTATGAAAACCCCACACTTCACAACCATAACATAGGATAGGAAGTATCATTTTATCAAACAAATCCATCAGAATCTCAGGACCCACATTCACATATGCATACAACGTCTTCTGTAAAGCAAAAATGGCTTTTTGAGCTTTGCTTGCCAACACCCCTTGCGCCTCACTAAAAGAGCCAGACGATGTGAATGTAAGACCGAGATAAACAAACTTATTTACAACCTCTATCTCCTTTCCATCATAGTGCCATTTATCGAGTTCAGATAGCCTACCCACTTTCCTAAAAACCAATATTTTCATTTTATCGATATTAACAGTTATTCTCCACCTGAGACAATAATCGTACAAAGTATCCAGGCCCTTCTGCAGCTCTTCCCTAGACTCTGCAAAAAGCACGGCATCATCTGCATAAAGTAACAAAAATAATTTAAGCGCTCCAACAGTTATGCCGTTATTACCAGTTTCTGACAAAAATGTCTCAATGTCATTGATGTACATTGCGAATAGAAAAGGCGATAGACATACACCCTGACGCACTCCTAACGCACAATCAAAACTTTCAGAATATTCACCATCGAACTTAACATTTCATTTAACAATCGTGTACATACTACGAATAATTGCTATCATTTTTCCTTTAATTCCCAACTGTATCAACATGTACCAAAGTATATCACGCACGACATAGTCGAACGCCTTTTTAAAGTCAATCATGGCACAATACAGCTTCTTGTTGTTAATAAGGGAGCTTATTATATTATGCAGAATAAAAATGTTATCAGTTGTTCCGTGACCTGAACGAAAGCCACCCTGTGCTTCAATGTACACTCCATACTCTTCCGCCCACGATGCTAGTCGGTTATTCAACACACCAGTGAACAATTTACTTAATACACTGAGCAATGTAATCCCTCTATAGTTGTCCACTTTGTTTATACTTCCTTTTTTTATGCAAAGGCATAATAACACCAACGGTCCAGCTTTTAGGAAAGATGCCGCTGACAAAAATACCATTAAATAATTTGACCAAATACGGTAGCAAGATACACTTTCCGTGCAGAATGAACTCGTTCAAAATCAAATCTAACCCAGCCGATTTACCCTGTTTTAATTGCCCAATGACAAAGGTTACTTCATCTGTACTGATTTCAATATTAAGGTCACCACAAGCAGATTCTATATCATGTAAATTAACAGAACGTAGGTACTCATATGCATCATCATCTGGTTCATGAAAAACACCTTTTTATATTCTTGTAATAACCATTACAAGAAATTCTCATGTTGAACTTTCCAGTTAAAATTTTTTTAAAGATTGTTTTAAAAAACTTAAAAAATCCTAAAATCACTGGCAAGTGACGATTTGAACAAACTTGGAAGAGACAAACCCAAGGTACATTGCCACCAAGTTTGAAGTAAATCTGACAGACAGTTTATTCAGAGAAGTCCAAAAGGTGAATTACCATTAGAATGCATTAGATTGTCCATTGACTTGCAAAGTAAGCAATAGAAAAAGTGCATTTACCGATAAGTACTCGAGATTTTAAAAAATTGTTAACAGTGAGAAATCCACAGTAGTGCTACTTAGTAAACATCTTTACTTCACGCTTTCTCAAGGAACATATCCACAAAGTTTTAACTTAATCTGAGAGACAGTCCTGGAGAAAAGTGACAAGTAGCGAAAACACACAAAAATTCATAAAACATTTGAAAAAAATGCAGCAGCACCTGGTGAAAAAAATGAGAACTAGGTGTCCCTATGAGTGTTCACATGTAATATCAAAGCAATTAGGTGAGCGGTTTTTAGAGCAGATTTTGTTAAATTTTTCCAAAATAGAAAAAAAAAACTTCATAAAAAATCCAAAAACCAATGGAGCACGACCATTTGAACAAACCTGGTAGAAACCTACCCAAAGTACATTGCCACCAAGTTTGAAGTCAATGTGGACGACGGTTTTGGAGAAGAAGTCCAATTGACTTACATAGCAATCAATAGAAACGGTGCATTTACCGATAAGTACTCGAATTAAAAAAATCGTTAAAAATAAAAAATACACTGCAGTGCCACCTAGTGAACAACTTTGTTTGAACCTTCCACAAGGAACAAATCCTTTAGGTTTCACCTTAATATGACAAACGGTCCTGGAGAAGAAGTCAAAAACAGCAAAAACACGCAATATATATATATATATATATATATATATATATATATCACGAAAAAAGACAAAAGTTGCAACGCCACTTGGTGGACAAATTCAGAACTAAAAGTCCCCGGAAGTGTCCCTGTGCAATATCAAAGCAATTGGGTGAGCGGTTTTGGAGAAGAATATTTTTAAGATTTTTCCTAAAAAAGTACAAAAAATGCATATACAATCCAAAAATCACTGGAGCGTGACCATTTGAACAAACTTTGTAGAGACCCACCCAAGGCACATCCCCACAAAGTTTGAAGTGACTCTGGCTGACGGCTTTGGAGAAGACGTCGAAAATGTGAATTGTGGACGACAGATGGATGTATGACAGACGGACGTCTCTAGTATGATACGCTTATGTAGAAAAACATGACCCATATTTATAAATATCAAACCCAACTATGACAGCAAAGAGATTCCAGAGTTACCAAAGCATCAACATTTATCTTCCAATACCAATGTGAAGAAACAAATTTCACTCCCAACTTGAGACAGGCAGTAACCCACAAAAGACTACTGGTGGTTTTAAACCGGTTATCTCAACCTTTGAAATAATCTTCATTAAATACAGACTATAGTGTTTCCAATATGTATAGGCCCAACTACTCAAAGTCTAAATTTTATCACTACTGCCAAAAATAAAAAGAGAATTGGTAGTATCACTTTTTTGGTTCTTGTGACTAGTTCGTCAGCTTAGTTTAAAGCAAAAGTAGAAAGTAGGCCTATATCGTTTTCGTGATATCCATGAATCTGGAACATTCTGTAACTAATAAGTTAAGTAATTGAATCACTGTTATAGAGTATCAAATGCAATGAGCAGACTTCTGACGGACAGTGGATGGCTAGTCATAACATAAGCTCAGCTGACTGACAAGTCAGCTGAGCTAAAAATGCAATTACGTAATGCTTGGTCATTACTTACAGTAATTTATAGAATATTAACTGATATTTCAACAGACTTTACAAAGGATGAGTGTATGGCATTTAAGCAAGAATCAGTTCGTATTATCTTCTTTACAAATATTTATAACTCCAAATTCAGAGAAGTAATTTTCTTAGCAGTAAACGGAATGCACCGGAACAAGGTATCAGTCTCATAATTTAATTATTTTGAGAAGGGTTTCTATCAGTTCTGGTGTATGTAAAATACTTCATTGGAAGTAAGATGAAAAAGTAAGCACTACCCTACATAATCAAAAAGGCATCAATGATCTCGAATAACGTATTTCATATTACTTACTCTTGGACCATATGGAATGACTGCCAGAAAAAAACTGGTGAGTGGAAAAAAGGTCCGAAAAAATCAACTGCGTATCTGATTCTTTCTTTGTCACAGTATAGATGAACATTTTATTATAAAATAAGAAATCTCTGATTCCAGCAGCAACATTTGTGGCCATCTTTTGAATTTGCAACAGTTTCATTCATATTACGAACTCAAGGAAGAAGCGTGAATTCACAAAAACAGTCTCCAAAAAAAGTGTTTTTCCTCTTTTTCATTTGTGTTTGGTTTGTTTGGTTTTGACATTTTTGACAAAAAAAGGTGAAAGGAAAACATATAAAATACAATTATATTTCCCAAGTGACTTCAGATAGAATTTGTATATGTATTTACATGTGTGCTTGAACTTTATCTTTCAGGAAAATGGGGAAATTGGTTGTGTCCATACTCGTGCAGCACAGATCTCTATTTTCTGCCCTAGGATCGAAGTTACCCCCATGTGACGCTTGTGCGTCGTACCGATTACGTGAGGTAGGGAAAGAAATCAGCGAGGAAATAATATGATTAATTTGAAAAATAAAAGAATAAAATTAAAACCAGAATAATTTAATATCAATTATATTAATATGCAGAGACTTTACCAAGGAAGAGAGTGTAATGTATTGGATTATATATAAATAAAGTATGTATAGAATTAACAAGATATGCTTGAGGCAAGAAATTAGATATTGTAGACATAACAATTCATGATTGTGCATACATCAGAATATTGACCAGCGAAATATTGCTTGACATATCTGGGAAAAGCTTTATAAGATTGGGTATGCGGTTTAGTAAAAATAATATTGGGTGTGTTGTGGGTCGTGCTTGTTGCGTTTCCAAATGTTTCAGAAAGAAAGAAAGAAAGAAAGAAAGAAAGAAAGAAAGAAAGAAAGAAAGAAAGAAAGAAAGAAAGAAAGAAAGAAAGAAAGAAAGAAAGAAAGAAAGAAAGAAAGAAAGAAAGAAAGAGGAATAGTACTTTCCCAGAATAAATGCATACTTAAGGAGCACACAAGCTTGTAAACGTTCTCAGAAAGGACAGAGTTCATGGTTTTTGCTGTCGGACTGAAGGTTTTTTTTCCACACTGCAAGAATCCTCTCTGAAAAATCTGGGAACGACTGTATTGTCAGTGTATGAACACATACGCTGACACAACGGCTCCATCTTGCGCATTAAAACACACATAGTAGCAGCGTTTACTTCACTAATTAGCTTATCTGCTCAAATATCGCCATCAGGCAGATGATGATATTTGATCAAATAAGTCAATTGATGAACTAGAAAAAAAATTTGCTTCACATTAAATCTGTGTGGGTGCTTTCAAAATCAAAACAATTTGAAGTGCTTCACTTTGTCATTGCTCTCAACATAATAAAAATTTTGGGTATTAGCCTAATTTACTTAAACTAAAATGCTACACCTTATACAACGTTGGTTCTTGGTTCAGTTGATGTGGCAATGTCACAAACTTATAAATTGAAGTTTGAATGACCCACTATCTACAGAAGTTTTCAAGCTGTTGAAGATTTAAATTTTGTGCATTCAACTGATTCGCATAAATTAAAATCCTACAACTTTGATTCATGATTCCTTGGATGCGGCTTTGCCACAAACCTCTAACATGAAGTTGGAATCGCACCTCTATCTATAATAGTTTTGAAGCTATTCAAAATTTGAATTTTGTGCATTCACCTAATTTGCATAATTTAAAATCCTACAACTTTGGTTCATGGTTTATTGGATACGGCTTTGCTACACACCTGTAAACTGAAGTTGGATGGCATTTCTATCTTTAATAGTATTGAAGATATCCAACTTTAAAAATTCTGGTCAGCATAATTTGAAATTCTGCTAGTTTCATTTAGTGTCCGTCATGTTGGCAGGTGTCACATAGCTATACATGCACATTGATATTTTGTCTCTATCTGTAATAGGTTTGAAGATATGGAGCTCTTAAAATATTAATTGCCCCTAATTTGCATCATTTTAAACGTCATGACTATTCCAAACCAGGAACACAATTTCATTGCTAGGTCAGTCGACATGGCAAACGTCATGACTATTCCAAACCAGGAGCACAATTTCATTGCTAGGTCAGTCGACATGGCAAGTTTGGTGGTTGTGGGAATAATAGTGTCCCAGAAAAGCTCCAGACAAATTTGGTTGTAAACAAGAAAGGGAGAAAGATAGAAAGAAAGAAAGAAAGAAAGAAGGAAGGAAGGAAGGAAGGAAGGAAGGAAGGAAGGAAGGAAGGAAAGAAAGAAAGAAAGAAAGAAAGAAAGAAAGAAAGAAAGAAAGAAAGAAAGAAAGAAAGAAAGAAAGAAAGAAAGAAAGAAAGAAAGAAAGAAAGAAAGAAAGAAAGAAAGAAAGAAAGAAAGAAAGAAAGAAAGAAAGAAAGAAAGAAAGAAAGAAAGAAAGAAAGAAAGAAAGAAAGAAAGAAAGAAAGAAAGACGTATTTACCGCGGGGGACCAAATGTATTTACCACAGCACTTGGGAACAATTGACAACCAAGTACTGAACTCCCTGTCAAGTAGCCTAATTCGTATAGGCTGCTAACATTCAAGCGTGTATAAATAAATATTACATGCAAAAGGATTCCAGTAGATTTTTTAACAGTTGAATAACTCTTTCTTTAAAAAAAAGTAATAATAACAATCCATAGTTAACCGTCACCTATAAATTACCTGCGTACAATGACAGTAATGTGAAACATTTTGGTCTTGTTTTCAAATCAGATTTAAAATGGACTGAGCAAATCAAACAAATTGCAACAAAAGCCAATAAACAGTTGATGGTTCTGATATCTTTACAGTACGTACTTGACCGGGCATCAGTGATGTTTATGTTTATTGGAATTTTAAGTCTACCCGATCATGAAACAAGAGGGCTGTATGAACAGTATATGCTCAGCTGACCTAGACACTCATCACACTTGCAGCACTGTGAACTTGTGATAGGATCAAAATCACTCATGTACTGATTAAGTTTGACCTTTATAGAAGAACACTAACATGTGCAACATCAAAGTCCCAGTTCAAGTAGTTCTCAAGTTATAGTGAAGAGTAAAATTCATGTATGTTGCACTGTGACCCCAGAAACGACGTCAAGGTCACTCATGTACTGTCTAAGTATGACCTTTATAGAGAAACATTAGCATGTGCAACATCAAGGTCCAAGCTCAAAACAAACCTCAAGTTATCAAGTGAACAGTAAATTCCGTGTCAGTTGTCATGTGACCTTGGGAATAAGACCAAGGCCCAAACATCACTGGAGCGTGACCATTTGCACAAAATAGGAAGACACTTATAAAAGGTACATGCCTGCCAAGTTTGGCACGAATCTGGCAAAAAGTACTTAAGTTATAACCAATTACCAGAAATCCCCGTATTAAATTTTCCCATTAAATTTTTTTTCAAAGATTTAAAAAAAAATCATGAAAAAGCCATCCAAAATCACTGGAGCGTGACCATTTGGACAAACATGGTCTAGGCCCACCCAAAGTACATTGCCACCAAGTTTGAAGTAAACATTGACTTGCATAGTAAGCAATAAAAAAGGTGCATTTACCTTTGTATGTAAGTTCCCGAATTGAAAAAAAAAATCGTTAAAAATCAGGAATCCACCATAGTGCTACCCAGTGAACACTTTTGCTTGTACCTTTCACAAAAAACATCTCCACCAAGTTTCAAATTAATCTAAGAGACGGTTGTGGACGAGAAGTGACAGATAACGAAAACACACAAAAATTAAAAAGAAAAAAAAAAAAGAAAAAAAAAAAAAAAGAAAAAAAATGCAGCCCCATATGGTGAAAAAAATAAAAACTATGAGTCCCTAGGAGTGTTTGTATGTTATATCAAAGCAATAGACCAGTTCATAGGACTCGGGTTTATACGGTTCACTTCGGGCAGCGCACCCTTCTTTGTTCACATTTTGTGCTCGACTACGCTGGCCGGATTACACGTGGAAGCATAAGAAAGTAAAACACATGATGTACTTGGATTTAACGAAAAATCAAACCGTCAGCAAACTATAAATGCACGTTCCACCACTGATGTGACATTTTAGGTAAAGGATTGCACTGTTCAACATAACCCATGCTGTAATCACTAGCGTTAGCTGTGGCATCCTTTGTAAACATATGACGCCGGGGGCCCGACTCGGCTACTTGCTGGTTGGACAATCAGGCCCACAATGGAATGCATAATTAATTACGGTCCGCAAAAGTTCGGTGCGAACAGGTCTATTGGGTGAGTGGTTTCAGAGAATAATATTTTGTCAGATTTGTCAAAAAAAAGAAAAAGTACGAAGTTCATGAAAAATCTAAAAATCACTTGAGCGTGACCATTTGAAAAAAAAAAACCTTGTAGAAACAAACCCAAGGTACATTGCCACCAAGTTAAGGTGCATTGCCACCAAGTTTGAAGTCAATCTGGATAACGGTTTTGGAGAACTCGAAATGTGAATGAGCATTAGAATGCCCATTGACTTATATAGTAATCAATAGGAAAGCTGCATTGACCAATAAATATCCGAATGGAAAAAAAAGTAAAAATCAAGAATCCACACCATTGCCACCTAGTAAACAACTTCGTTTGAACCTTGCACAAGGAACATATCCAGCAAGTTTTAACTTAATCTGAGAGACGGTTCTGGAGAAGAAGTCTAGAACAGTAAAAAGCACAAAAAATCATAAGAAATTAGAAAAAAAATTGCAGTGCCACCTGGTGAACAAAGTAAGAACTAGGTATTCCCAGGAGTGTTCCTTTGCCATACCAATGCAATTGAATAAGCGGTTTTGGAGAAGTAGATTTTTTAAAAGTTGCCTTAAAAAAGAACAAAAAAAATAATCATAACAAATCCAGACTCACTTGAGTGTCACTATTTGAACAAACTTGGTAGAGACCCACCCAAGGCACATCATCACCAAGTTTGGAGTGAACCTGGCTGACGGTTTTGGAGAAGTCGAAAATGTGAATTGTGGACGGCGGACGGACGTAGGACGGACGTAGGACGGATGGGTAGTCAAAACATTAATAACGTGACTCTTTTACGTCACATCGTTACATTTACGTTTTACTTAAAGTTAAAGAACTGGTTTAAATTATTTGATCTGATCACTCCGTCAGGTTGGCCTAGTCGGGTCTGTTGTAAGACCAAGCGCTGTAGGTAGGCCTAAGTGTGGAGTTTATTATTTCATGATTCAATTTTGTTAGGCCTTATCATGAATGTCAGCTGTAGCTTTAAGTAGTTTCATTATATTTATGTAATAAGTAGGCCTAATAACAAAGGAGCATCATATTCGCTTTATTCCGTAACACATCAGCTAAGGATTTTTGTATTGGAAATCTAAACATGGTGCCGCCAGTCAGCAGAATGACTTGTCCGGGAATTAATGGCACCGAAACAAGTCTTGCGCTGGATCGCCGCTGACGACCTGATTTTATAAAGGCTAATAATGCCTAAAATTATCTTCTAAATGTCAAATTTTTGATTAATAAGACTTGTTCCTTTTATAAATTAACTTGCTATAATGATTTACAACTATGCAGTTTTTTTAGTGAATGGGACGGAATAGGACTTTGCTCTTAGAATATCGGACTTGATAGTGTTCAAACGATACATGAGCTTACAGAATGAGGTTTGTTAAATTTCTCTTTGTATTAGATGAGCTCAGTTGACTGACAAGTCAGCTGAGCTAAAAACTGTGAGTGGCGCAATTGTAAAATTTCATGCCCAAGTAACAAACATAAATTAGGCCTTAATGTTGCAAGTCAATTCTCATACAGTATCATTTTAATTATTGTTGTTGGCAAAGATAAAATCAGACATTTGTGCGAGCTTGATGAGAGTTTTTATAATGGGCTTTTATGAAAAAAATTAAATACTACAGTTTTTGTGATAAAAACAGAAATCTGAAAAAAGTCACTTTTATACACCAAGATGCCGTTTTTAGAGAGACATTAAGTCCCTATGCACTCGTGAGCAACGAAGTCTCCACCTGAAAAGACAAATGTTTATGAATTATACCACCTTGAAGGACAAATACATATACACTATATTAACTTGAAAGCTTCATAAAAGTTACTCCTGGTGGATTCATTCAAAGTTATATTGCAGACAGTATTAAATATTGCTTTTAAGTTGACCTTGTCGGCCTGTTTGCTTTTTGTTTTCTTTTATTTTTGGTAGCCAATCAGTTCATGGCAAACCAAAATAGGTTTTAAGTTTCTAAGTCGACATTGGGGGTGAGGAAGCCCCCCCCCCCCGCTTGCTTCGGAACCTCCCCTATTTTTTTCCTCCAATTTATCGCCCGGCTAGGCAGCAGAAGGTAAAAGTTACGGTGAGATGTCATCATGGTCACTTCATTAAAATTTTCGAGATCGAGACTTTTGTGTGACTGAAGCCTGAAGGTTGTCTCCCCTAAGAAAAGATGAAAAAGAGCGGGCTACCATCCATTATTCAAGACTGTATCAATCATAATGCTGGGGGAATTCACAAAAAAGCACATGGCAATCATACAAAATAGCGCCTTGTACAAGTAAAAATATCAAAAGCAAAAGTGTGACATTGTAGAGCTTGATCGGAAAAGTTGGGTTTGTTGGGCTTCTTTGGATTTAAATAGGCACGTACATAGTTTTGGCCGTCTTAAACGAGTCACTTTCAATGTCGACATGTTCTTACACATAATGTTACGTCGGCATTGAAAAATAAAGAATGAAGAACATTTACAGGGCACGTTTTCGCTTGTCAAAACGTACCTTGGGTACATTCGAAGGAAGGTACGTTTGGACCAGGGTACGTTTTGACACGGAACCTTCCTTCATTTATGCTGCATTTTACATGTTTCATGTGTCCCGAAAAGACAAAACCGAAAAAACTGCTCGAATTTGCTAGATTTTTTTGCGTTTGTCAGGCGATTCTTCTTATTTGTAGTGATAAAACAAACCCCCAAAATGAACAAACACAACCAGCATTTTCTAATGCCAGATTGAATTATCTTTCCAAAACAATGGATTGTGGTTTCTTCTACCGTGGGGAGGAGAACCGGCACAGTTTGGGGCCTTGGCCGCCAGCTTAATTGTCGTTTTAACAGATTGGACTTCTAGCAAAACCAGGTTGTTCAAATAATAAGACTAAGATAACATAGATAATGACAGTTTTAGGCATGTTTTCTTATGTCGGGATTGATCTAGTTTTTTTAAAGAAAATTGGATACAAAGCTTATATGTAGCAGTGGTACTATTAGTTACTACCTGTCTGTTCACAAGAAAATATCCACGTGAAAAGATTTGTATCCCATTCAGCCTTTGGCTGCATGGGATACAAATCTTTTCGCGTGGATATTTTTCTTGTATCCCCTACACAGACAGGTAGTGACGATTTTATCCTGTAATAGGACTATAAATGAAAATTTATGAAAACTACTGAAAAAAACATCTGAAAAGCACAACAATTCATTGAATAACATCAACCATTTACAAGATGTAGAATGTTAGATTTGGCAAATATGTTTTTTTTTCAACTGACGTACGCCTGTTTTTTATTGATTCATGAGCCTGATCGCAAAACGGGTATACAGAATTTGTATACCTGTTTGATGATCAAGTTCAAAACGAGGCTAAATAATGTATACCCCTGACGGTGCTCATTAATATTCATGAGCCTGATCGCAAAACAGGCAACAGAATTTGTATATCAGTTTGGTGATCAAGAAGGAATACCAAATAGGGAATACAGGGAATTCTCTCGTATTTTTAACCAATTAACAAACCTAAATTTAATCGATTACAGGATAAAGCTTATTCACTATTGGAGGCACTGCTTGTTGAGGTACTATATCATTACGCACAATGACATCTTGAACTCACTTTCTGAGAGAGCAGATTTCCAGGTTTAAATCATGTTAATAATCGACAATGCCAGAGACGAAATAGCAGCATGTGTATGAAAGCATGTGATAGAAGGCGAGTGGGTTTGACCCAAGCCAGAACGTTGATATTTACAGTATATTTAAACACGTACCTGCTGATATATTACTGTAAACGGTTTGTATTCACGTTATTATTCATTAAAATTGTTTTCCCCATTTTAAATAGACGTGTCAAGAATTTCACAAATGAAAGAACATTATACAGCAAGTATCAAATTGGTTTTGCAGAAAAATCGAGAACGAGTGACCATATTTTTGTATGTCTGTTTCTTTGACTTTCAAAAAGCATTCGAGTTGGTATGGCATGAGAGATCACTGTATAAACTACTGACTTATGATGTTGGTGGATACATGTTTAATATTTTGAAAGATATGTATAATGATTCACACTTTCAGGTAAAATTGTCTGCAAGTCTATCGAGCAAACTTTCACTAAATGATGGGGTAAAACAAGGGTGTGTTTTAAGTTCCACTCTCTTTAATTTGTATATGAACGATCTAACTTACATATTTAATGAAGATTGTGACCCTGTGACGTTGCATAACGAAAAGTCTTCGTGACTTGATCCTCGATATATTACATGAACTCTATACTGTTTTGAATTGTATTGCATGTATAGACACATTTGTTTTACATGGATTGTGAAAGGAGTCAAGTATTGACTTATCGAGTCACTCTCCATGGCACAGATGTTGGCGTATACTTCCTACCTTGCCTAGTGGAGGAAACCGAAGAACTCGGAGAAAACCACCGTGCACGGTTAAAGTGGTAGGAACTTTTTCCACATGCTGCCCAGGACGAGAATCGAACCCGGGTCGCAGGGGTGAAAGGCGAGCGTCTTACCGCTCAGCCAACGGTGTATGGTGTTGTTTGTTTGCTACTGTGTTGTTTCATGCTTTCGGGAAAACGCCTCCACTGTATGTATATGTGAGGTACAGCAAAATAAAGTTCATTTACTCATTCAGTCACTTTTCACTGGTTAATGAAGGATTTCTTTTTCTTTTAATATTTGTATTGTGACCCGAATCGTGGCCAAGACCAAGGCGGATTTGAGCCAATGTCCCGTGTCCACAGCTTTCACTTTGTGTATTTCTGGCGTTCCCATTGTATGCCCATGTAATTCTAACCGATCCAGCTCAAAATTCGCAACCATCCTTCAGTTCTTCAAGAATTTCGTTTTAAGTCAGTTTGATATTTTTTCAAACCTGAATAGGTGTTGTTTTCTATGGTAATTGTATTCATGTGATCTGTCAAATAATATATGTTTCCATGACGCCAAATATCAAAACGCTAAGCGGTGTTAACCCTCACGGGCTCCAGTCGCCCAAAAAAATGCCCGGATGGGACTTCTCGTGTGTCTTGAAGCTATGTCGCTAATCAAACTATTTCTAATAAGAAATGTAAACAAGACTTGTCGGGATAACACGCTTTAAAATCAGCCGTTTTTCAGGCGCTGATTAGCAAAATGGGCGGGATCCGAGTCTTGGAAAGGTGTGGACTGGGTAATCACAGGAGAGTTAAACCAGAGGCAAGAGATCTGAAACGCTGCCAAGCCTCAGTAGAAACTGGTTGGCTGACGTAATTGTTGGTTTCATAATATTCTTTCTGTGGCGTGCCGCTTGTTCGCCACATTAATGACATGCCAGACAGCGTGCAATGCCAGCTCATCCAGTATACTGATGACAGCGCTTTGCCTGCATCTGGAAACAATCTCTTACAGCTATCAGAAATATTAGAAACCAATCTGAACCAATGCGATCACTGGCTTGTCGAAAATCAACTTCGCCCAAATATGGGCAAGACAGATTTAATTCTTTTTGGGTCAAAGCGCAAATTAAAATCCATTAGGTATTTCAAATAAACACATAGAGGCATCACCATCCATGCTTTTTTCGGATGTCTCCTATTTAGGTGTATGTTTAGACCAATGTTGGAGTGGTAGTAAAACTGCCAGTAATATCAAAAACAAAGCAAACTCTCGCTTAAAATTTTTGTACCGACAGGCCGGAAATTTGAATAAGCATGTAAAGAAAACATTATGATCTGCTCAGAGCAGCTGTCATTTTGATTATTCTATTTCCTCTTGGTACCACGGCTTACCACAACAGTACAAAAAAGCTTCAAATTACACAAAATAAAGTCTTGCGCTTCATAAAGGGATGGATCAATGGAACACGTAGGAGTATCTGAACTGGCACCAGAAGGACTACTTAACATTGAAAACAGGGCAAAACAGCTGTGTCTCATTCATATGCACAAGGTATATAATGACGATTGTCCTTCTTATCTTAACCAGTTTTTTACTAGAACCTCACAGATCCATACTAATAATACACGCAATAACCAAAGAAATTTCTTTCTCCCACAGGTAAAATCGGTCCAATCAGCTAATTTTTATAATGTAGGTGCTAAACAGTGGAACTCGCTCCCTTTGGACATTAAGACAAAATTTCATCCAGCCACATTCAAACAAAAGGTAAAAAAATTCTTACAGCAAAAAAGCATCACAGACAAGTTATCTTTATTTACCCATTAAATTGTCAATTTAAAGCTAAATGAAGCTAGCTGGATAAGCATCTTATTCAAGTCATTCATCATAACTTCTCATTTCAATGGCTTACCCGAACCTTCAAGTCCCATCTCCATTCCATTGCATACTTACCATCTGGATTATCAACATATAATTTTTTTTTGTTCAAAATCTTCATAATTCATTGATATCTATATCTACATATATATATATATATATATATATATATATATATATATATATATATATATATATATATATATATATATTCTACATAGCTACGGTTTTTAAGGTATTTTAGTTTCATTTCATTTAGTCACATATACACTGGATTTTATGCATACCTTTATATATATTAACTAATTGTGAAACTATGTTTACGTCAGTGTTATTTGCCAATGTACTGTAAAGGCAGACTTTTTATGGGGCCCCCTTGGAAGTAACGCAGTAGGTTTTAGGGGCTACCCCAGCAAAATCAATGCTTTTAATGTTATTAAAATCACACCGTTTTTATATGTATTGATTTTGTGAAATAAATCAAATCAAATCAAATCAAGCCACAGTCCTGTAACGAGGAAGCCATTAAACAAACAAGCAAACAAACAACTTTCCCACTGTTGCATCTCTTCCACTTCTTCAGTTGCCCGCTGTGGCCTCTGTCTCCCTAAAACCCAACACACCACATCTTTCACAGCATCCCAACAGGAAACTCTCCCTATGTCTTACCCTACCCTATTCTACTTCCTGGCAGCCCCCCCCCCCCGCCCCATAGTCCATGCTGATCGATCACTTTCTGCTCTATTTTGATTTTGTTCTGTGGTCCTACATGCATCATCTTTTACAATCAACCTCTAAAGTCCTGGTAATCTGAAGGCCATAAAAGCAAATGATCCACAGTTTCGTGTACATCTTTCCTAAATATTTTGAACTTCCTATCACTTCCCTCTGTCCACTTTTGCTTCCGTTTCTTAAGATTAACAACTCCTGCTCTCCCGTTGAACAGTAATCTTGAACCCTTACTTCCATTCCAACATGGCGCCTTCACTGGCTTCTCTAATGCTTGGTAAGCTTTGAATGTCCTCTCTTCTTCACCCCATTTTTTCACTCCTCGTGCTTTCCTGCCACAGAATTGAAAACATTTGCCTTCCATGTAGTGTCAACCTCATCTGGCTCTTGAGGTGATACCTTTCTGCTAACTATCTATGTCTAGCACCCACTTTGTCCGTTCTTTAACTGCCTTAAAATACATCTTCCTGCACCAAATACCCTCTCCTGTCTCCTGCAAGTAGCCCCAATAACTGAATTTTGCCTTTGCTAATCTATCCCGGACATTC
This sequence comes from Hermodice carunculata, assembly GCA_964020975.1. Classification (NCBI taxonomy): domain Eukaryota; kingdom Metazoa; phylum Annelida; class Polychaeta; order Eunicida; family Amphinomidae; genus Hermodice; species Hermodice carunculata. The sequence continues at coordinate 6,317,993 of OZ026618.1, forward strand.
AACCAGCCAAGTTCCCCAAATACTGCTTCTGCTGCCATGGCGGGGCCCCTGGTATCCTTTTGCTCATCTCTTGCTTTGCCTTTCCGACAATTCCAGATCTTTCTCACTCATTGCATCTAACCCACATAGCATGCCTTGGACTGCTACCATATCCCAAGGCACCGAATTAAAACCTTCCCTATAAATGCTCTATTGGAAAAGATGCTGCTGTTAGTGTAATCATTCTTATTGTTCTATTGACTTTTCTGTCTGATCTTATTGACACAATATTGAAACACTCCTTGACCTGTAACTGTGATCCTAACACCCAAAAATTCACAATCATCTACCTCTCCTATCTTATTGACCTTCTCGTGCCCCTGTGGAACCTCAAGCCCAGCAACCATTCACTTCTCTCCCTGTCTGTGCATCTGATCCAGAATCATGACCTTCTTCTTTTTAGCAGTTTCCCAGCCTCCATTTCTCCCCATAGTCCCGTGCTATTCTGGACAGATTTTGTTATTCTTCTTTCATGTTACCCATAGGAACAATGTCATCTCCAATAGTGGAGCAGATTAATCCCATTTTTGGGCCGAATCGTGCACTTCATGATACAAGCATGAAATTTGGTGGAAATGTAGTCTCCAAGTCACTTTTCAAGAAAAAAGTGCTAGCCACCCAAAATTCTAATATGGCGGCCATTTTTTTCAAGATGGCCGCCGGTGAGCTAAAACGCCTACAACTTTGGAACTAAGACAGATAGAAATGTTCTGTTTGCTGCTATCCCCCCATTTTAGGGTCAGGGAATATCATAAAACCAATTTGAAGTCCGACAGATGTCCGCCATATTGGATTCCAAGATGGCCGACATGCGTGATCTGGTTTGGCCACTAACTGTGAAACTAATATGGTGGCCATTTTTTTCAAGATGGTCGCTGGTGACCGCAAAAAGCGGCCAATAACCAGATAATCGTTTTGAACAGCTAGGGCTAATGCAAGTTATTGTTTTGCCCCTAAATGGACTGCTAATGCCGGGGTGGCAAAGAGGATGAGCTCTTTTTGTCTATAAAGTACCCCAAATGGCTTGCACAACCACAAAGCCTCTGGCGGTCAAGTACCCACAAATACCCAGTCTAGCCTTCTCGTGGCGGGGGTGATTTCACTGATAGTGGTGGTGTGAAAGGCGGGATTCTGGCGAATTAAAACCAGTAGCTCTGGGTAGATGAAGCTCATAAGCCGGGCAATGGCAATTCATCTAGGAGAAGGAAAACTCCGAAATTAAACCAATCCACAAAGTCAAGTAAAGAGTGAATGTCGCTCACTACCAGGGCACACTGGTGACAATCACTGCTGTGGAACTCAGCATGGGGTTCAATATCAGCTAAAGGTCAAGTTTAGTATCCTAAATGCTATCTATAATCAGCCCCAATGACATTAGATAGCCGCTCCTGAATCGACAGGGTGTGCCAGCGCGGCAGAGCCGAGCCAAGGATAACAGGGGCAATGGATGTTATCCGGATGGTGTACAGATCACACGGGATTTAAATGGTATTCGATGAACGATCGGGTTAGGTGTAGGGCTGCAAAATTTTGTGTAGCTCGAACCTAACTGTATCCCATACAAAAAAGTGAGCAAAGGTGGTAAAAAGATAAACCCTCGGCCTATGCCACTATGGATGCAGGAAGTATAGGAAAAACTAACTGGAGTAAATGTTGCCTTTGCCAGGAGGACAAAGGCATCGAATCACTGATTTCACCACTCGGTTCATTCCAAAGGAAACAGGACTATTCGGGTTACAGTAATATAGCAAGAAATATACCACTCTTTTATAATATCAATGCTATGCCAATCCTTTTTAATCCAGCAAGGTTAGATGAAGGTGAGGGTATACAAGCAACATTGGTAAAGAATCAAGCAAGATATCACAATAGCTGCAGACTGTTATTCAATAACACAAAACTAGCAAGAGCACAGGAGAGGACCAACCAAGGGACACCCAGCAGTAGTGCAGATGAGGACCGTCTGAAGAGGAGGAGAACCTCAGAACCTACAAAAGCACAATGCTTCCTGTGTGAAGAAGATGATGTAATGCCGAATTTGAGAGAAGCAATGACTATGCAGCTAAACGAAAGACTTCATCAATGCGCAATGACCCTCAACGATGGAAAGCTCCTTTCAAAGTTGAGTGCAGGCGACGTTGTTGCTCAGGAGTTCAAGTATCACCCACGATGCTTGGCAAATTTATACAATGCAGAAAGAGCACATCTTAAAGCCATACAGCAAGAAATGGACACTTGTGCGAACCCCGCAGAGAAGGTGTATGCTGTAGCCTTTTCAGAACTTGTAATCTACATCATGGAAAGCAAAGTTACAACCACCGAATCATCAGCAGTTGTCTTCAGGCTTGCTGACCTTGCGTCCATGTACAGACATCGCTTAGAACAACTTGGCTTTGATTCACCAGATGTCCACTCTACAAGGCTAAAGAAAGAGCTACTCGCTCGAATCCCTGAGCTTGAAGCCCATAACAAAGGACGTGATGTTCTATTAGCATTCAAGAAAGACATTGGCACAGTGCTCGCTGATGCTTGCAAATACACTGAAGCTATTCACTTAGCTAAGGCTGCAGATATCATCCGCAAAGAAATGCTTCAGCATAAGACATCATTCAGTACAGAGTTTGAGGAAGGGTTTGGAGAAGAAGCCGTTCCCTCTGCACTTCTTCAGTTTGTTTGCAGCATCGAACACGGTGGAGACATCAGATCACATCTGAAACATGGTGTTGCGAAATCAGACTTGGCTATTGCACAGCTTTTACAGTATAACTGCTTCTCAAAGTCTAGCGAAGTAACAGAATCAAGCACCAACAGGCATTCAAAAACCCGTGAGACACCATTTGCTGTGTATGTCGGAATGAAGGTGTTTGCCAAGACCAGGAAAAGAGAATTAATTGACAAGCTTCATGAAAACGGAATCAGCATTCCATACGATAGAGTGTTGGAAATATCAGGACAATTAGGTGAAACTGTAGTGAACCAGTACGTGCAAGATGACATTGTGTGTCCACCAATTTTGAGAAAGGGACTGTTCACTTCATCTTGCTGTAGATAACATTGACCATAATCCAACATCCACCACAGCGCACACTGCCTTCCATGGAACAAGTATTTCTATGTTTCAGCACCCGAGTGAAGACTGTAGTGGTGAAGTTCGCCCATCGCCTACAATTGTGGAGACTCGGGTTACAAAGGTTCCTGAGCTTCCAGAGACTTACACCAACGTCCCTCCTGCCTTTTTGAGCAGAAAGAATCCAGAACCATCTATCACGAATAACACTTCCCTCCCAGATCCAAGTCTTTTCCGAAGTGAGCTCAGACTCGAATACGAATGGTTGGAAAGGGTTCATGATACCACAGACGAAGGTGACTCATCCAATGTAACATGGTCAGCTCATCATGCAAGCCAGAAAAGAGCAAGTAAAGCTGAGACCAGTATCGTTTCTCTCCTGCCTCTGTTGCGAGACCACGCGCATAGTGTTGCCACCATCAAGCACGCCATGGACAAAGTAAAGGAAGCAGTGGCTTTTCTTAACCCGGGACAAACGCTGGTTTTGACAGCTGACCAACCACTGTATGCGCTGGCAAAACAAATCCAATGGCAGTGGCCCGAACAGTACGGAGAGGACAAGTTTGTTATCATGTTTGGTGGGCTACATGTCGAGATGACGGCATTCAAGTCCATTGGCACATTGCTTGAAGATAGTGGGTGGACAGGAGCACTTGTAGAAGCCAAAGTGACTTCTTCTGGCATGGAAGACTCATTTCTGTCTGCTTCGAATGTCTCAAGGACCCGGCAAGCTCACCATGTGACAGCATGCAGCCTATTCAGTCTGATGATGAAAGCTTACAACGCTTACCTTGCAGATGTGTCAGAAAGTGATGACAGAGGCATGAGTTTGGATGAATGGTGTGATGCCCACAGGAAAGAAAGTCCACAGTTCCAGTTCTGGTTACTAGTCCTAACCATGGAGCTCACCATTTTCACACTGGTACGAGCATTTAGAGAGGGATGCTTCACATTGTACTGTGTATCACTATCGGAACTGATACCCTATCTATTTGCCAACAACAACATCAACTATGCAAGATGGCTTCCCATTCATCTTCGAGACATGCTGAACCTGGAGAAGACACACCCAGAGGTCGCCAAGCAATTCTACCTGGGAGCGTTTGTTGTTCACAAGTCAGGCAGAGATTTCTCCTCAATGGCTCTTGACCAAGCCCATGAGCAAAACAACGCAGTTATCAAAGGGGATGGGGGAGCTATTGGCCTGACAGAGGATCCTTCAGCTCTACGATGGTGGATGGCAGCTGGACCAGAAGTAAGCCGAATGGTTGCAAACTATGAAAAAGCATCAGAGAAGAAAGATGTGAAGAAAGATAGTCGTCACCATGAACAGTCGCCAACAGCTCAAAAGAGGTTTCTTGACAAAGTAAGGCGACTCACCGCAGTCATAGAAGAAATGGGCAATTCATTTGCGGAGGAGACAACAGACCTTCTCACACTTGATATGAAGGACATAGCCGATCCATCTGCTGCTGAACTCATTGCGACACATCATGAGAGGGGCAAAGAGCAATTCAAGACATTCATCGATAAACTCCACACCAATAAGGGCTATTTCTACAAGCCGTTCAAGAAGAACAATACAGACTTCTTCAAAAGTGGGCGAAAGACAGGAAGCCAATCCGAGACCAAACTACTCAAGGAGGACTGCAAACTGTTTTCTCGCCTCTTCATCTCTTGCCAAACCAGAGGATGCGACCTTGAAGAGTTTTTTGCTCATGAGAACCATTCTTACCTGCCTTCACTGAGCAAGGGGGGTGAACTACACGCAAGCACCAAGGCTGACCTCGTGGATGTCCTCCAAGCTAAAGTCAAACTGCCTAGTTCAAAGCCCAAATCTGATGTACTGATTGTGGATGGCGCATCTCTGGTGCATGCGATTTCCCCAAAAACACCAAAGACGTTTAAAGAATATGCAGAGAAAGACATTCTTCCTCAAATAGAGAGATACAGTGACACGTACCAAAAGACAGACATCGTCTTCGATGTATACCAGCAGTCCAGTCTGAAGTCAGAAGCCAGATCTAAGCGAGGAAAATCCATCAGGAGGAGGGTAACAGACAAGAGCAAGACACCTACAAACTGGAAGAGCTTCCTTCGAGACAGCACTAACAAGGCGGAGCTCTTCCACTTCCTCGCTGATGCCGTAGCTGCAATGACTACAGCAAATGCAGTTGTTGTGACAAAGGAAGAAAACGCGGTCACAAGTGCCAACTTTGCAAACATGAGCCTTGAGGAGTTGGCACCTTGTACACATGAAGAGGCTGACACTCGGCTGTTCTTGCATGTGTGGCATGCGGTACGGGAGGGGTTTAAGTCGCTCACGATTGACACAAACGATACAGATGTCGTTGTTATTGCGGTGTCTTTGATGCCAACACTTAGAAAGATGGGCCTGGAGAAAATGTGGGTTCGGTTCAGAAAAGGGGAGCACACCCAATGGATTCCCATCCATGACTTGTCGTCCACCCTAGGCGAGGAAAAATGCAACAGACTGCTCTTCTTCCATGCATTCAGTGGCTGTGATGTCGTATCTGGTTTCAACGGAAAGGGGAAAAAGAGCGCATGGCAGACGTGGAGCGTTTTCGATGACGCCACGGGCACATTTGCAAAACTCAGTCAAACTCCAATTGGAATCGAAGACTCGGACCTACACATTCTGGAGAAATATACAGTTCTCATGTACGACCGGTCCAGTGCAGCATCTTCGGTAGATGAGGCAAGGCTTGATTTATTTGCAACGAAGCAGAGATCATTTGACTTGATCCCACCAACACAAAGTGCACTGAAAGAACATGCCAAACGAGCAGCCTATCAGGCAGGTCATATTTGGGGACAGTGTCTTATTCGTCAACCAGAAATCCAGTGTCCTTCCACGTGGGGATGGGCAAAAGAAGGGGATGACTGGAAGGTGGTCTGGACCACACAAGAACCCATTTTGAAAAGCTGTCAGGAACTGGCCAAATGCGGATGCAAAAAGGACTGTAGCGGAAGGTGCAAATGCCTCAAGAATGGACTAAGCTGTACCTCACTTTGTAGCTGCCCTTGTCAGACATCTTCATAATGGACTCAAGACATTGAACATCGAACGTCGAACATCGAATGAACTTTACTGGTTAGTGCCAGTATTCGGACACTCAATGCCCATATCTTTTTGGGCTCAATGGTGGAGCTCTGTGTAGTTTCAATCCAGGAAAATGGTCCAGCCATGTTGGCAGGTGTGGATCCAGTACAGTCAGACCTGTTTAATCGACACTGAGACCCTTTAGTCCAGAGGCCTCAGTATCGGAAATAAAATTCAGAAAATCAAAATGCCAATTTCAATTCATTAGTGGCCAAACAATGCCACATTGTCATGCCAAACAACATGCACTCACTGTTACATGTGTAGGCCATCTTGGAATCCAATATGGCAGACGTCTGTTGGACTTCAGACTGGTTCTACGAGATTCCCTGACCCTGAAAATGGGGGGCAAGCAGCAAACAGAACATTTCTATCTGCCTTAGTTTCCAAGTAAGTTAGTGGCCAAACCAGATCACGCATGTTGGCCATCTTGGAATCCAATATGGCGGACGTCTGTCGGACTTCAAATTGGTTTCATGAGATTCCCTGACCCTAAAAATGGGAGGATAGCAGCAAACAGAACATTTCTATCTGTCCTAGTTCCAAAGTTGTAGGCGTTTTAGGTCAACGGCGGCCATCTTGAAAAATGTCCGCCATATTAACATTCTTGTTGGCTAGCACTTTTTTCTTTAAAAGTGGCTTGGAGACTACACTTCTACCAAATTTCATGCTTGTATCATAAAATGCACGATTTATCAATAATCTGCTCCACTACAAAGCAAAAAACCTGGTATACTATCATCTCCGACCTTAACACCTCTTCCACTCTCTAGCAACTGTTCACATTACTCAGATAGAAAAAATGCAAACAAAACAGGGGATAACACAGCCTTGTTTTAACCCAATACACAGGTCCGTCCCTTCTCCTCCGATCACCCGCAGACTCACCGTACATTTTACATTCTCATATAAAGCTTTCAACACTTCTAAAAACCTGTTCCCAAAATTTAAAAAAGCAGGTAGGTTTTTTCCTGTTACTGCAACCCAAATGAGAGGTTATTATAAGATAATAAACCGTAATCATAAATGGTCACCACTCTCATGTGTTTGAGGCGCAAATGTATTATAGGAGCACAATAAGGAGGCCTGTTGATCCATATCAAGAGTGAATAAATGCCATAACTTATGGGTCGTTTATCAGAACCAGGGAGCTGGATTGAGACATGCACCCTGTCAGAACCAAAACCTCTGTATATAAATATGATTTATTTCTTTAAATATTGTTGGTTATCATAATGTTTGGACTTATAAAGGGGAGACTGCGGAGAGTTGGAACACGGGGTAAGACGAAAGTTTAATGATCACTACTCACCATAAATGTATTTCCAATTTGTGCACCTGTGGATAGTACTTTTGGTTCTAAGCCAGTTTTACTGTCTGAAGCTACGTTTGGTATCAACTTATGTGTTTGGATGGGAACGCGACATTTGTTTCTCTCCCTCCCCATTAAATATTTCTTTTCATATAATTTTTGTCCCATTCTTTACACAATAACATATTAAGCTCAGTTACCCAGTGGTATAAAATCCTCAGGTCACATAAAGTTAGCAAAATAAAGTGTGACAGAGAAAAGTTGATGTGTATTCCTACAGTGTTGATAAATGTACATTAACAGTCAAAGGGGTGAGTTGAAACATAGTGCAAGGGGAGTGTTGAAGCATGTTTCACCTCGGCTTATTTTCAGCTTGCCCTAGGGTAATATGGACCATGTTTCCACCTGCCCCTGGGGTTATATGAAGCAGTTTCAACCTACCCATGGGATTTGGTGGAGCAGGTTGGTGTCCCACGGGGTTCAATTTTGGGACCTCTACTGTTAATACTTTTTATTAATGACCTGCTATCATCTAAAAAAAATTGAACACTCTACACTGTATATGTATGCAGTGACAGCACTGCAGAAGTATCTAGACTTTCAGCTCAAGATATTAAAGCTAAGTTGACGGCAGATTTTATCAATATACAGAACTGGATGTAAAGGAACAAACTGACATTGAATGTTGGAAAAACAAAATCCCAACTGATCGGTCCTATGAAATCGTTACTTCCACCACTAAATTAAATGTTGATGCTGGGGGCAATGAAATTGAACAGGTGCAAGAAGCAAAATTGCTTGGTGTTCAAATTGACTCCAATCTCAGTTGCCCCCCCCCCCCCCCCAGCATGAGACAGTATGCATGAAGTTATCTCAAAGGATAGGCGTTCTTAAAAGAATTCGGCATTTGATTCCAAAAGATGTTGCAGTCCAACTTTTTAATGCATTGGTCCTACCACACATGGAGTTTTGTTGTACTGTTTGGGGTCGTCCTTCCAATTCAATTTACACTGAACGTATTACCAAATTACATAAGCGGGCGGCATGTATGATTCTCCAGTGCAGCATTTTAGATTTTTCCCGCCAAAAAAATTTAGATGGATGCCTTTCTATGAGCAAGTGAGCTTCAAAAGAAGTGTACTAATGTACAAGTGTCTAAATGGTTTGGTTCCGACATATCTGTGTAACTCTAGGTCATTCTCACAGCAACACACTTATGGTACAAGATGTGCTAGTCGCAACAATTTAATTACCACCAAAGCAAGGCTCACAAACTACACTCGCAGTTTTAGGTATGATGGTGAAAGGCTTTGGAATGCCCTTCCCTCTGATGTTCGCTCAGCAAAATCTGTTGAAATATTAAAATTTCTATACTGTAAGAGGTGCCTGCAGAACTTTTTATCAAAATTTGTTTTGACACATTTATGCTGGTTGTCATTGGCATAATGGAAAAAGGTAATTGCTGGATGCTGATGGGGCAGTTTTCATGTTAATTTAGGTCGTGTTTTTACTGTACTTTGAAACATTGCTATATCTTTTGTATCTTCACGGTTGGCCGAGCTACAACACGCTCGCCTTTCATCTCTGCGGCCCGGGTTCGATTCACGGCCGGGGAAGCATGTGGAAAGAGTTCCTACCACTCTGACTGTGCACGGTGCTTTTCTCCGAGTCCTTCGGTTTCCTCCACCAAACATGCAGGTAGGAAGTATACGCCACGATCTGTGCCATGGAGAGTGATTAATATAGGCTTGGCCTGCTTCGCAATCCATGTAAAAGATATGGGTCTATACCTTTTTTTTTTGTATATTTTCTATCACTTCTGGGCCATGATGAGAACTAGCAGGTATCCGCTAATCATGCATTATCCTGGGTAAATAAAGGATCTAAGTAACTAACTAACTAAGGATCAAACTGCGCCTGGGGTAGAAGAAACAGGTTCAACCTACCTCTAGAGTCGGATGGAACCTTAACCAGTGGGTTATAGTTAACTTTTATTTATGCCCACATATGCATATTTATTTACGCAAACATGCATACAGTAATAAACAAACACACAATAAAGATTAGCAAACACACAAACATTAACATTTCAAGAATGTGTCATCTTTGATGCGCTCAAATATGAAATTAAAGTTTATTGTCGTTGTTTTGTATACATGTTGTCGTGTTTATTGCGTAAATCATTCTACCGTCTTGTAGTCTGTACTTGTACTTCGTCGACAACCGGTGAGTTTTCCTTGTTCCTGTGACGTAGTTCGCTGTCCGGTTTGTCTTGTTCATTGCCCATCCATGGGTGCTAGAACCCCTTTGACCGAAGGTATATGAAGAGAGCCCTTCCCCACAAGCGGGATCGCTGGAAGAATGGAGACGGGCGTTACACTAGCTTTCACGGAGTCCTTTCCTGTACCGCACATGAGCGATCGTTGCCTACGTGTCATAGCATTGAGCATGGTCCATTCATTATGGACGTTCACGTCTGGGATACGGTGTTTCCCTCGTTTTCACTTCTGTCACTTGCTGTTGCGAATCACTATATGTAGGATAGGCCACCAAATTTCCATGTAAGATGTTTTATATATAATATGATGTCTTGTGCAATATTTTACGCCGCGCTTGTAAGTTCAATTAACGCGCTGATATATATATGCGTAAACTTGCGCACATTTATAGTTTTATGCATGCAATAAAGCTTATTATTCATATCAAATGAGTCTTGATTCAGTGGTAAAATATATGTGAAATAGCACGTAATATTGTATACGGGTGTATGTATTTCAAGTATGAAAAAAGTAATATCGTATCAGCGAAACTGGTGAATATTATTTGATATGTATGGTGCAATGGCAAATATATAACAAAATGCTTATGAAAGTTTAAATGTTAAATACGATCATGATAATTTATGATATGAAATAATTATATATGTGTGTATGTGTCGCAGTACAAACTGTTATATCTGCGGTAAGTGTCATGGCGTGAAAATTATGCAGGTTTGGATGAGGCCTCTCTAATAAATTTGTGAATCAAACGAGAATAATGTAAATGAGTATATGTATTATTACGCGTCAAAGTACGTTGAAAAGATCAGAATTATCTGAATCTACGCGTTGATCAAGTGCTTTTCATAAATGTTAAGTGTAAATTATCGCATATTAAATATTTCTCGTTAAAAGTCAGAGAAAAGGTAATGAGTAATGTTACGCGAATTATTGTAATTGCTTAAGAGTTCTCAGATATTGAAATGTTAGTAAAAAGTTTATATGCATTTTTAGTTCAATGAAACTCACAGACGTGTGCTGAAGTGCTAAGTTTGTTGGAGCTCGTCGGTGACGAGTCCATATCTGTGTCAATGTGTTCGTGCATCCAATAAAAATTGGTGGTCAACCTACGTGTTCCCGGGTTTTGTGTCAACTCTAAATTTCGCAATAGTGATTGACAGAATGAAGAAAATTAAAACCAGGAGAGACTGGGGAGAGTTGGAACATGTAAGAGTCCAGGTCCTGTATCACCAAATATATTCTGTAAAATATTCTATTGTTACATGTAAATGGCAGACAGGTCTGGCTAGAATGAACATTAATTGGCTTATTTATGTATTAAAGCTAGTTGTATTTCATTTTATTGCGAATGTTTCAACTTACTCAATTGCATGTTCCATCTTATCCCTTGTATGGGTTGATATGAAACATTTGACTTGTCGATAGTTTTCAATAATATCTTGATAATGCTCCATAATATCTGAACAAGACAGTGCCCATATTTGCAGGACTCTCTTGTCATTTACATGTTATCTTAGAAAAAAACGGTAATTAAATACTTCTGAAGATAGAGAGCCTTTACTCTGAAGTGTTCTAACTCTCACCAGTCTCCCCTATATATTTTAAATGCAAAAATTGTATAATCTTTATATCTTTACATTTATAATCATATTGAATTTATGGGGCTATAAGCAACAGAATGAAATTATCAAAGTATGAAGTTCTCAAATAAATTCCACCGTCGACAATCCTCGTATTTTGATTACACACGTCAGTTTCATAAATCTGTTTTGAAAACTGCTAACGTCACATGGAGAGAACTGGTCTCCAATTCAGCTCTGGTGGCCGCACAGGTAACTTGACCATAGCCCAGAACAGAGGCAGGGTACGGTTGTTTGCCAGGAGTACTATTTTTATGTGACGGGCTCTTATAAATGATTTCATGGTGAGAAAACGACGAATGACATTAAAATCATACTGTGTCGATCAGTGTACTTCAATTTAAGAAAGACGTCATATTTTGTAATTTTGTTTTTGTGGAAGCATTTATATAATGTGTAAATCAAAGAAGAATGAAAAAAGGGTAAAAAAACAAAAATTACGCAAAGCGAAAATAACGGAGTGGGGTAATATATACTCATCATATTCCATTGGGGGGGGGGGGGAAGGAATAAGCTGTTTTTCTTTCATATACATTGTATAATATCCCGAGACCTTTGCGCCCCCCCCCCTTTTTTTTTTGATGCATAAAGCAAGCATAAGGTTGACAAATATGGAAACTTGTTACACATTTTGTGTCTGGATCTAGATAATGCTCGCAGCGTTTTTTGCAAAAAAAAAAAAAATAATGAACAAAAATGTGAATAATTTGAAATTTTGCACATTTAGACAACTGCAGCCAGACTTTTTATCCTTTGTTTACTTCACTCAATGCATCCTGCATGCTAGAGGCAAGTTTTTGGTAGTGCCAGTAAAAGTTTGTAGGGTCTTTGAGCTAAAACTTCATTTTTGTGAAATTCTCCAAACATAATGGCCATTTTTTTGCATTTGTGTCAATAAAACAGTCCTGTGATCAAACAGACAACCACAACCATCACTTTCTGATGTAAAATATGTTAATCTTCCATACAAAAGTAGGGCGTGCCTTGTTCTACCGTGTGGGGGGTATCTCCTTAACCAAGCCTCTTTTTGTGTGCTTGCCGCTTTACTATTAATTTGAACTTGACGGGTGTCTTGAAATGCATATCAATAAAATATACATTGTATTCCGTATGTTCATGGTTTGCTGCATTCAATGATCTATTTATTTGGCACGCAGTCAGAAAATATAACATTGTAGGCAGGCTTTAGATCAACGTTTATCAATACTGTTACCCACAACTTGGCACAAGGGAGCCTCATCACACATCAGAAGGGGTTGCAGATCCTTACGAAAAGATATATTGCTTCAGATGTGTTATTTTAGGCGTTATACAATTCTTCAATGTTTTTCTTTCCTTTTTTCTTTTTTCTCCTTTTTTTTCTTTGTTTTTTTCAAGAAAACCAGAAAACAACTGAATGCCATCAGGCTTCATATTCTGAAACAACAATGTAAAATACATGTAGATCAGGCCTGCATGTTCCAAGACTGGCTAATAACACTTTTACTGGCCTTGACGACATCACTTTATCGTGTGGCTGGTTTGAAAATGTTGTCACAAGAGAACATATTTTATAAGTATGTTGTAGACCTGGCTACAACTTCTCCTTTCTGGGTACCATCATGTCTGCAATTCTCGTGAGTGATACACTTACCTGACAAATGTTAAGCTATTTTTTTTCCTGTGAGTCCATTAAAAAAAAGTCATTTTTTGCTCCAATGTTGTGTAAAGACTTACATTAATTGCATGTATATGTATAACGCCTAAAATAACATATCTGAAGCAATATATCTTTTCGGAAGGATCTGCAACACCTTGTGATGTGTGATGGACTTGCAGTCATTATCAACATGACAAGTTCTTAACCTTTAACCGGGGACATGTAAATACGGTCGAGTCCGTGCATTGTCTTTACCACATAAAAAATACTAATTACCACCTTCATCACACTTTACAGCATAGCACCAAATAGCACAGTCTATTAACACCATATAAAAGTCTGCAACACCACATAACAGAGTCCAAAAACACCATATAATAGTCTATCAGCACTATATCACACAGTCCACCAACACCGCATGACACAGTCCACCAACACCATATAATAGTCTATCAGCATTATATAACACAGTCCACCAACACCATATAACACAGTCCACCAACACCATATAACACAGTCCAAAAACACCATATAACACAGTCTACCAACACCATGTAACACACTCTACCGGCACTATATAACACAGTACACCAACACCACATAGCACAGTCCACCAACACCGTATACCACATCATACAAACATCATATGACACAGTCTATCAACACCATATAACACAGTCTACCAACACCATATAACACAGTCCACCAACACCGTATAACACAGTACACAAACACCATATGACACAGTCTATCAACACCATATAACACAGTCCAACAACACCATATAACACAGTCTACTGGCACTATATAACACAGTCTACCAACACTATATAACACAGTCTACCAACACCATAAAACACAGTCGACCAACAGCATATAACACAGTCCACCAACACCATATGACACAGTCTATCAGCACTATATAACACAGTCTATCAACACCGTATAACACAGTCCACCAACACCACATAACACAGTCCACCAACACCGTATAACACAGTACACAAACACCATATGACACAGTGTATCAACAACATATAACACAATCTACCAACACCATATAACACAGTCCACCAAGAGCATATAACACAGTCCACCAACACCATATGACACATTTTATCAACACTATATAACACAGTCTACCAACACCATATAACGCAGTCCACCAACACCATATAACACAGTCCACCAGCACTGTATAACACAGTACACAAACACCATATAACACAGTACACAAACACCATATGCCACAGTGTATCAACAACATAGAACACAATCTACCAACACCATATAACACAGTCCACCAATAGCATATAACACAGTCCACCAACACCATATAACACAGTCCACCAACACTATATAACACAGTCCAAAAACACCATATAACACAATCTACCAACACCATGTAACACACTCTACCGGCACAATATAACACAGTCTACCAACACCACATAGCACAGTCCAAAAACACCATATAACACAATCTACCAACACCATGTAACACACTCTACCGGCACTATATAACACAGTACACCAACACCACATAGCACAGTCACCAACACCGCATACCACATCACACAAACATCATATGACACAGTCTATCAACACCATATAACACAGTCTACCAACACCATATAACACAATCCACCAACACCGTATAACACAGTACACAAACACCATATGACACAGTCTATCAACACCATATAACACAGTCTACCAACACCATATAACACAATCCACCAACACCGTATAACACAGTACACAAACACCATATGACACAGTCTATCAACACCATATAACACAGTCCAACAACACCATATAACACAGTCTAACGGCACTATATAACACAGTCTACCAACACCATATCACACAGTCCACCAACACCGTATAACACAGCATACAAACACGATATGACACGGTCTACCAACACTATATATCACAGTCTACCAATACCATATAACACAGTCGACCAACAGCGTATAACACAGTCCACCAACACCATATGACACATTGTATCAACACTATATAACACAGTCTATCAGCACCATATAACAGAGTCCACCAACACCACATAACACAGTCCACCAACACCGTATAACACAGTACACAAACACCATATGACACAGTGTATCAACAACATATAACACAATCTACCAACACCATATAACACAGTCCACCAAGAGCACATAACCCAGTACACAAACACCATATGACATATTTTATCAACACTATATATCACAGTCTACCAACACCATATAACGCAGTCCACCAACACCATATAACACAGTCCACCAGCACTGTATAACACAGTACACAAACACCATATAACACAGTACACAAACACCATATGACACAGTGTATCA
This sequence comes from Hermodice carunculata, assembly GCA_964020975.1. Taxonomy (NCBI): domain Eukaryota; kingdom Metazoa; phylum Annelida; class Polychaeta; order Eunicida; family Amphinomidae; genus Hermodice; species Hermodice carunculata. The sequence goes on from OZ026618.1 coordinate 6,333,456, forward strand.
ACAACATATAACACAATCTACCAACACCATATAACACAGTCCACCAAGAGCATATAACACAGTCCACCAACACCATATGACACATTTTATCAACACTATATAACACAGTCTACCAACACCATATAACGCAGTCCACCAACACCATATAACACAGTACACCAGCACTGTATAACACAGTACACAAACACCGTATAACACAATACACAAACACCATATGACACAGTGTATCAACAACATATAACACAATCCACCAACACCATATGACACAGTACACAAACACCATGTGACACAGTCTATCAACACCATATAACACATTCTACCAACACCAATATAACATGCTCTACCAACAACATATAGTAGTGTACCGACACCAGACAATAGTCTACCAACACCATATAACGTAGTCTATCAACACCATATAACAGACCATCAGCATCATATAAAACTGTCTATCAACACCATATAACACAGTCTATAAACATATAAAATGATACACCATAAAACAATCCATCAGCATCAAATAACACTGTCTATAAACACCATGCATATTATAGATCATAGTATGCTGTGTTGACGATATGAAGTATATCAACGAGCACTGGATGCCATATTGCAGAACGATTGAGCGAAGCGAACGAATTCTGTTATATAATATCCAGTGCGAGTTGATAACTTCATATCGTCTACAAAGCATGCTATAAAATTTTTATCTCATGTTTGGGTCGATTTGTACATTTCAATACACAAAGCAAAAAATAAGAACGACATTTGCAGAAAGTTTTACTCCTAATCAACATAATCACAACCCTTTGCCCTTGCCCGACCTTGCCTTCCGAACTGAGGCCTGCCTGTCCATATTTCAAGTGCGAGTAAATGATGTGGAAAAGATTTCAAAATCTCTGAAAACCGGTTCTGCTTGTTGTCCTGACGGTATAGGCAACACCCTTCTTAAATACTGTGCCCCCTCAATCTCACGTTCTCTCACTGATCTGTTCAATCTCTGCTTATCCAACTCATATTTTCCAGATCCCTGGAAGAGGTCCAACGTGTGCCCCGTTTTTAAGAAAAGTAACAAACAGTCAAAGGAAAATTATAGGCCTATTTCACTTCTCTGTAATGTCTCTAAAGTACTCGAGCGTCTAGTTTATAACGTTTTCTATGAGTATCTAACCTCTAACAATTTACTTTCTGCTAAAAACTCTGGCTTTAAGAAAAACAATTCCACCATAAATCAACTTGTTAGCATACTTCATACTATTTACAGTGGCCTTGAGTTGGGCCATGAGGCCCGTATGGTTTTCCTGGACATATCCAAGGCCTTTGACAGAGTCTGGCACGCTGGTCTACTTTTTAAACTGAAACAATTGGTGTTTGAAGATCCTGTGTTACTATTTATAGAAAGGTATCTCTCAAACCGACTTCAACGTGTTACTATTGGAGGACAGACCTCACCTTGGCTCCCTATTGAGGCTGGAGTGCCCCAAGGTTCGATCCTTGGTCCCCTACTTTTCCTCGTTTACATTAACGACATCACTGTCAACATCACCTGTGACATCCGTTTATTCGCAGATGATACCAGTAGTCTTGAAATTGTCCACGAACCAATGGCCACAGCTGAAAACCATAATTATAATCTTACACAAATTCATCGTTGGGGCAAGCTCTGGCGTATGACATTTAATGCCATAAAATCCATCTCAATGACCTTCTCAGCTAAACGACATAAGCCAGATCATCCTCCCCTACTTCTTGGAAACACACCGATACCTGAGGCCACTCTACATACTCACCTTGGAGTTACACTCTCAAGTAACTTGTGATGGCACCAGCATATAACACGTATTGTTAAAAAGCCAGCCAACGGCTTGTTCTTTTACGCAGACTCAAATACAGACTCTCCCGCCAAACACTCATACGGCTGTACAGTACAATGATTCGTCCTATCCTCGAATATGGGTGTGTCAATACGGGTGTGTCCTGTTTGACAATTGCACTGAAAACCTGTCACAATCCATAGAAGCTGTTCAGTATGAGGCAGCCAGGATCTGCCTTGGCGCAACTAGATACACTCCACGTGTCTCACTTCTCGAAGAGCTTGAATGGCAAACTCTGGCAAATCGGAGGAAATACTTTAAACTCATTCTTTTCTTTAAAATGTACAATAGGTTAACTCCACAATACCTACATGATCTCGTTCCTCGTGACGTTGCATTCACTACTGGGTGCCTTTTGATAAATCGTACTGAATTACGCCAAATTAGGTTCACCACCAATCGCTTCGGCGATTCATTTCTCCCGTCTGCTATCAAATTATGGAATAACCTCCCGGATGATGCTCGTCTCACCAATTCCCTGCCGCAGTTTAAATCTAAATTAAATCTATTAATCTTAAGTGTTGACAAAAAGCCCGCATACTTTAAGCATGGAAGTCGTTTTCTGAACATATGCCACACGCAGCTACGTCTTAACTTCTCTGTTTTAAATGCCCATCTACATCATGTCAATATCCTTCCAGCCTCAACGTGTGCATGCTCTCATACCACTGAAGATACGAAACATTACCTTTTGTTCTGCCCGAAGTTCACTGTGCAAAGGGTCCGTCTACTGAACACTGTGTGTCACTTACTCGCTCCAGGTGTAAATCCGACTTTAATAGTTCAGTGCTCTAGTGATATTTTACTAAATATTCTCTTGAAAGGTAGTGAGGACTTGCCAGACACCGATAATGTATTCATCTTTGAGGCTGTTTAGACATTCTTATCAGAATCTAGACGTTTCATCTATTAATTTAGTATATGATCTAATTATAAGTCTCCATTATCTGGCATCAATTGCATTATTCGTGTACAAGCCGTGAATTTAGTCTTCTGTTCTCGTCCAGTGTGTATTGTATATATTCCTGTGCGTCCTTTTATGTACTGGAGAGCCTCCAGATTAGTCTTTGTGTACTATTAGGGAATCCAGAGAAAATAAATATGTTTATACTATTACCGATGAAACCGGAAGAGTACCGATACCACCGGCCGAGTACCGATACATCATATCGCGGCACTGTAGCTTTTAGGCCTATGGTACGGTATTTATACAAGCCTTTTATAGTACTAAAATCGACCCAAACATGAGATAAAATACTGTGCCAGCACCATATACCTATGTACCAACACTAGATAACAGTCTACCCACACCACATATCACAGTACCCCAGCACTATATAACATAGTGTACCAACACCATATAACAGTCTGCTAGCACCATTTACGCAGTCTACCAACGCCACATAAAACAGTCCACCAATACCATGTAAGACAGCCTATAAACATCACGCAAGACAATCTATCAGCACCACATAACAGACTGCTAGCATCATGTAGATCTACGGACATAATATAACAGTGTACCAACACCGAATAAGAAAGTGTACCAACACCATATAAAACTGTCCACCAGCACCATATAACACAGGGTAGCAAAACCATAGAACAGTCTACGAACACTATTTTACAGCCTACCAACACATTCCGCCAATAATGCTCAACTGTTTATATTATGGACATTTCCTGAAAAACTTTTATAAACTCTTTGTATTCAGTGAACAAGATGTCCTGTACAGACATCAAGCATTGAGACCCTGAGCAAACATTCCTATACTTTTTAATATCGTCGGGATTGCAGACAACAGTTCCACTGTCAAGGAAACAGTAACAGCTTTAACAATGATGTAACTAGAGCCTGAACAGACCCTGTCTGCAACAATGAAAGCAGGGGACGAAGTATGCATCAGCTTGGGCCTCAGAGCCACGCCCCGTCATGAAGATGGACACAGGCTTTCTTAACCTTTAGACCAAGAGCAAATACCATTGTGGACAAACTGTTGGACAACACAAAGGACAGATATTTGTTATACTTTGAATGTGCAACACCAAACGGATTATATGCCAAGGTACTGACCAGTGACCACTTTACAGAATGAGACAAGAACTTTAATATGTTTCCAACGGAAAATCTAAATTTAAAAAAAAAATGAAACACTTACCAATAGTTGGCCCTAAGTTTGATACTGTCAGGCTACGCGTGAATATTCACTTAGACCTTTCAGGTTTGCTCAAGGGGATAAATCTCATAATTTACATACCAAAATGAAATTTCAATCCATATGGGGAGACAAAAAATAGGCTAGGAGACCACCAGGTGAGTTTCATTCTACATTCTGTTTTTCAAGAACTCCGAAGACCAAACGCATGACGAGACTTAGGACTCAGGAATTATTTATTTAGCCACAAAGGCCTACACATCCATACATAATAAACGAATAATAAAAATCGCGTGACCCTTATTAAGATGAAAAAAAAAAAAACTTTGTTGCTGTAACGATGGCCACCCACTATATTAAAACGGTTACGGAGTAACTTGACTTGCATGAAGAATAATAAAACGCAATACTTATTTATGTTAGCTTTGTCGGGATCATGTTAGGGTCGCGCTGGTTTTCACTGGTTAAAAACAGCTGCCTTTTATGTTAGCACGCTCGTAGGCCTGTCAGGTTCTTGCTAGATAGGCAGATCATGTCGGGGTTCACAATGGTTTTTACTGGTTAAAAACAGCAGGCTTTTTTTATGTTTTTGGCTAGGCACGCTGGATTTTGCTGGGTAAGCCTGTCGGGTTTTTGCTTGATATGTAGATCATGTTAGGATTACGCTGGGTTTTACTGAGTAAAAAGTCTTGTTTTTGTTCCTGTGTTGGAATTTTTCTGCTTACCCAGGATTTTGCGGAGTAAACGTATCGGGTTTTCATTGGGTATGCTGGAATTTGCCGAGATCACACTGGTTCTCACTGTGTTAAAATTAGATAAATTATTTGATTCGGGGCATAGAGACAACAGTCTCTCATTTTGCAGGGAAATAATAACATCTCAGCAATGAAACTGAGTAAATACTGGAAAATATCGGGGATCTGACCCATGATGCTTTGCAATCATTCCTATCATGCTTTGAATTTGAGTGAGTGTGTGGTTTTAGGTCCGTTGGAATCATGAAGAGTAATTCAGATACTTGGCAAGTTTTCAGGACAAACCGGGCCAAAGTAGTATGTTGCCACTCATACAAATTATAAGTAAGTTTGTTGCTAATGTTATTGTGCGCACATGCATCATTCTTTATTGCATATTTCCACTTTTGCATATTGGAAAGCAGCAGAGACTGGGGATAGAAGAATGGAGGCTGGTATAAAAAGGAATTCTCGAGTAAATGCTGGGTAGATGTCCAAGGGAATCCAGCGAAGCCCTCACAAAAATCGGCAAAACACACCATTTTACCAAGCTGGCTTAGCTTGCTTGGCAGCGCACCATGTGACAGACCGACTGACTGACTGGCTGGCTTACATTGTGAATAAATAAATAAGGCAGAGGATTTAAAGATTGACTGGACTTGTGTGTTGTTTTGTTTTGTTTTTGTTTTTGTTTTTGTTTTTTGTTTTGTTTTGTTTCTTTTCTGTGGTTGTTTTTTGGGGGAGGGTGTTTTTTGTTTTTGTTTTTGTTTTTGTTGTTGTTTTTTTGTTTTAACCTAGTACTACCTGAATATAACAATTTATTTTCTGCTGTAAATTTAAAATAATAAATACTCTAAACAATACCCCAACCTCTGGTGACTTTGACACTCAAACTAGAAGCCAAATCCTGGTCTAAAGCTAACCAGAAATTTTCCTATACAATTTTGAAACAACTGCGCAAACGGTTTTGCAGAACAAGACCCTCTCAAGTTAAAGATTTTGTTAAAACAAAGGAAAAAGGCATACCCCCCGTGTCACCTATTCAACAAAACAAGGTCTAGGGGTCCCTGAAGTGTTCTAATATAATGCAATACCATTTTAAATAGAATTTTCAACGCTTTTTAAATAAGAAATTGCAAAAAAACAATAACATAAACAAAACTAAACAAAGAAATTCTTTTAAATTAGAAATCCGAAAATCAGTATAGCAGTTTGAAAAAACTTGGCCCAGACTCGCCTAAGGTACATCCCTACTATGTTCGATTGACAGTTTTGGAAAACCCCAAAATGTTAAAAAAAAAAAAAAAAAAAAAAGTGAATTACCAGTGCAGTTACACAAAAAAAGAAGAACTGTACTCATGCAATTTGAAAGCAATTGGACGAGCGGGTTCGGAGATTTTGTTTGTTTGTTTGTTTGTTTGTTTCTTTGGCTTTGTTTTGTTTGTCATTTTTTTTTTTCTTTTTAAAGATTAGATCAAAACATCTTTAATGTAGAAAATCCACAAATCGCTAGTGTTTGAAAAGACTTGGTGGAGACCCACGCAAGACAGATCCTCACTAAGTTTGAAACGAATCTGGTCGACGGTTTTGAAGAACTGGAAATGTGAAATGTGAACGGACGGACGCCTGGTCATCACCCATCCAAAAAACCTCACCTGATTGACACGTGAGCCAAGGTAACAAAACATATTTTGCCGCAGAAGAATTTTTAAGAAAAAAACACTGTATCAAAATATGAAAAGGCACATTTGAAAATTCCATATTTTTCACAGACGCATCCTTTAAAATGTATTTATACAAGAGAACTGTGACAGTCCTGCGCTGAACTGACCTTACATGCACAGACTGAAGTGGTCCCGTGAACTTCAGAATATTAAGGTCACCTTTTTAAAAGATCACCATCATTGTTGCTAGCATAAACGTATCCCTCACAAACTTTTCCCAATTTTGACAACAAATTTATTAAAACTTAAAAATGACAGCACCATAATGAGGTGAACCAATTTGGTGGAGATCAAGTTCACACGTATTCCCAATACGTTTGAAGAGGATCCAACTTACAGTGTGAAAGGAAAAGTCAACAACAGTGAAAATAAGCACAGCGCCATCGGTTGAACAAATAAGGGGTACGCAGCAGTGTTTACTTCAATTTCAAAGCAACAGGCCCGGCAGTTCTGGAGATATTTTTAAAAATTTTACTGAAAATGCACAAAAATCATGAAACTCTAAAAATCACTGGAGCGTTACTAATCGACCATATAAGGTAGATACCCTTCTAAGGTACATCCACACATGGTTTGAAGTGAATCGGGCTCACGGTTTTTGAGAAATCAAAACTGTGAATTACCATTTCAATCCCCAATTACTTACATTCTGAATTACCCGAATTGGACTGTTTTGTTTGACCCTTCCACAAAGAACATATCCACCAAGTTTCAGCTTAATCTGAGTGATGGTTGTGGAGATGAAGTCGAAAATAGCAATAACACACCAAAAATCATTTTAAAAAAATAGAAAAAATCACAGTGCCACCAGGTGTACAAATTAAGAACTATGAGTGTCCCTGTGTGATATCAAAGCAATCGGGTGAGCGGTTTTCAGAGAAAAAGATTTTTCAAACATTAGCCCCCACCTCACCCCCCCCCCCAAAAAAAAACATGAAAAATCTAACAAGAGGGCTGTGAACAACCCATGCTCAGTTGCCCTACGTATTCTTCACACCTTTGGTTCTGTGAATTCGGGATAGGACAAAATAGGCAGACACTTATCAAAGGTACATCCCTACCAAGTTTGACACAAGTCTGGTCAAATTATTGAAGTTATCACCATTACAAGAAATTCGCATGTTGAACTTTCCTATTCAAACTTTTTGAAAGATTTACAAAAAAAGAAAATCAAAATTCAAAAATCAAAAATAACTGGAGCGTGACCATTTGAATAAATGAGCTAGAAACCCACTCAAAAATATGAATTAGCATAAGAATGCGTATTGACTTACATAGTGATCAATATGATAGGTGCATTTACGTAAAATCGTAAAAAATCAGGAGTCCGCAGCATTGCCACTTAGCGAACAACATTGTTTGACCCTTCCACAAGGAACATATCAACCACGTTTCAGCCTAATCTTTGTGACGGTTCTGGAGAAGTAAATGATAGTAAACGCACACACACACACACACACCAAAAACACACACACACACACACACACAGAGACAAACACACACACACACACACACACACACAAATAATAAAAAAATAGAATTAAATTGCAGCGCTACCGGGTGACCACATTCAAAACTAAGAGTATGTAGGAGGGTTCCTGTATAATATCAAAGCAATTGGGTGAGCGGTTTTGGAGATGATTTTTTAAGATTTGCCCTAAATAGAACCCCCCCCCCAAAAAAAAAAATCAATAAAATTCCAAAAAACCCACCAAAGGTATATTGCCACCAACTTTAAAGTCAATTTTGAGGACGGCTTCCGAGAAGTAAAAAATGCGAATTTGCATTAGACTGCCCGTTGACTTATATAGTAATCAATACGGAAAGGGGCATTTACCGATAAGTACTCGAATTTGAAAAGTCGTGAAAAATCAGGAATCGACAGTAGTGCCACCCGGTGAACAACTGTGTTTGAGCCTTCTACAAGGAAAAATATTCACCATGGTTCAACTAAATCTGAGTGACGCTAAGAGTGTTCCTGTGTCATATCAAAGCAATTGGGTCAGCCGTTTTGGGGAGAAAGATTTTTTAAGATCCCCCCCCCCCCCAAAAAAAAAAAAATTAAAAAAAAAAAAAAAAAAAAAAATCACTGGATCGTCACCATTTGAGCAAACTTGGTAGAGACTCACCCAAGGCACATCCCCCCAAGTTTGAAGTTAATCTGGCCGACGATTTTGGAGAGGAAGTGGAAAATGTGAATTGTGGATACCCGACGGATGACGGACCCTCACAAAAGCTCAGCTGACTGACAGGTCAGCTGTGCTAAAAATCAATGAAGCATGACCATTTGAACAAATCTGCTAGAGACCTACCCAAGGTACATATACTGAACCCCAATGAAAAGTATCCACATAAAAAAATTAACACATTAATTTTGTAAGTTACTAAGTACTGTGTGTGCATATATGCATGGTTTGGAGCCTACATCAGGGTCATTCAGGACAACTTTTTAACTTTTGCTGGGTTGTTACATAATGCATGTGACTTTTGTGCACCGAATATGGCTTCTGACCACCACTCCTATTGGATGGCTAAAATGACCTGTTGTTTTCAGTGGCTTTAAAAAGGGATGTTCAGCCAAGAAAAAAGCCAGTGGTCTCAGGTGTGTTGAGGCGATCATGTCGCGTCTGAGCCAAGGTCAAAGACACCATGCTTTGGGGCTTGCAGAGGGTGGAGTCCCAATCACTCAAATCGCACAAAGAATGGGGTGTACTCGGCGCACCATCCAACGACTAATTGAACGGCAACAAGAAACTGGATCCGTAGATGATCGGCCTAGGCCTGGCCGAGAAAGAGTGACAACACCTGGCCAAGACCGTCACATCCGGCTGATGCATCTGCGAGACCGCTTCCGTACAGCAGCCCAAACAGCCCGTGAGACTCAAGGGGTGAATCACCGTCCTGTCAGTAGTTCTACTGTGGAGAGGCGACTGAGGAGCAGTGGCCTAACAGCCAGAAGACCTTACAGGGGTAACCTGCTGACCCAACCCAGAAGAGAAAGACGACTGCAGTGGTGTAGAGCACACTCCAGGTGGACTCGCCAGCAGTGGAATACCGTCCTTTTTTCTGACGAGTCCCGTTTTTGTGTCAGCAGAGCAGATGGCAGAGAACGTGTGTGGCGCCGGACTGGGGAGAGATATGCAGATGCCTGTGTCCGTCAGGCAGATCGATGGGGTGGACCCTCTGTCATGGTGTGGGCAGGCATCAGCAACCGCTACCGGACACCCCTAGTGGTCATTCAAGGGATCCTCAATGCTAGGCGGTACATTGATGAGGTGCTGGAGCCGCACATGATCCCATTTATGGAGCAGCATCAAGATCTGGCGATCTTTCAGCAGGACAATGCACGTGCACACTCTGCAAGATTAACAATGAACTTTCTCAATGAGAACAACATCAATGTCATGGAATGGCCAGCGTTCTCACCCGATCTGAGCCCTATTGAACATTTGTGGGATCAGTTAGGCCAAGGTATTCAACGGAGGACACCTAGGCCTACTACCCGAAACCAGCTGATCCAAGCTCTGCAGGAAGAATGGAATAATGTTCCCCAACACAGAATTCAAACCCTGGTCAGCAGTATGCGCCGCAGATGTATAGCATGTGTTGATGCTCGAGGTGGCCACATCCCATATTGAACAGAAAAATTTGTGTGACTTTCAATTAGGGCAGTTAATGACATTTTTTGCCTGTAAGTGACGTTAATGTCGGTAGAGCGTGACATTATTTTTACGCCAGAAAAGTGAATGCTTTGTTAAGTTCTAAGCACGTCTAGGTATGAAATGTTTCAAGTATAAACAATAAAATACTTCAAAATTGGCATGTGGATACTTTTCATTGGGGTTCAGTATAGTACAAGTTAGTAGTCAATCTGATTGACCGTATCGTATACGAAGTGAAAAATGTGTATTTCCACAAGAAAAATTCCTGCGGCATTTCAGCAAAATCTGAGTCATGGTTTTGAAGAAGAATTGGAAAATAGTGAAAACACACAAAAATTCACAACAACAGGACTATGACAGTCCTATGCTCAGCTGACTAAGTCGCCCTGTGGCCTTGGAAATGAGGCCCAGGTCACTGACCTATTTTGAATCTAACTTTCACGGAGGGCCATTCCGATGTGCAAGATCAAAGTCACAGTACAAATAGTTTTCAGGTCATCACACGACCTGTAGAATTCATGTTAGTGGCCCTGTGACCTTGAAAATGAAGTCAAGGTCACCAATGTACGGTCCCAATCTTTCCTAAATAGAGGACCACCAACAAGTTCAACATCAACGTCCTACACTCCACAGCTCTCAAGTTACAATGCGAAAAGTAAAATTCACATAAGTGTCTGGGTCCCAGTGACCTTGGGAATGAGGTTTAGGTCACCCATGTACTGTCTAAGTCTGGCCTTTTCTCAGGACAACCATCAGTTTTAACATCAAGGTCCAAGTTCAAATAGCTCTCAAGTTGTCAGGTGAACAGTAAAATCTGAGCAAGTAGCCCTATGACCTTAGGATAAAGTAAAGGTCACTGATCTAATCTCTACGTCTGGCCCTCATTAAGTACAACTAGCATGTGCAATACGAATGTCCTAGCCTTTAATAATAGTTCTCAAGTTACCATATACACACTGCATTTCATGCACCTCGCCTTGTGACCTTGGAAATGAGGTCAAGGTCACTCACCTACTGTACATGTATCACCCTAATAGCCAGGAGTGTCCCTATGCAATTTCAAAGCAATTGGCTGAGTATACAATGATAAAGACTTTGGACGATTTGGCAAAAAAATGAACAAAAAGTCGTAAAAAATTCCAAAATCATTGGACTGTGACCATTTGAAAAAACTTGGTAGATACCCATTTAAGGAACACCTCCACCAAGTCAAAAATTGTCCATTAGCATTCCAAACCCTAATGACTTTGCAATCCCCATTGACTTGGATGGTAATCAACATGATTAATAGGCATGTAAAATCAACAAGTAAAATTCCTAAAAAAAACCCCCCAAAATCACTGGACCGTGACCATTTGAATTAATTTGGTAGAGAACCACCCGAGACACATCTCCACCAAGTTTGAAGTGAATTTGGCCAACGGATTTAGATGAGATCGAAAATGTAAACTATCATTGCAATTCCCATTGACTTACATTGTAAACGATAAGACTGTATGCATTGACCAACAAGTACCCGAATTGAAAAATTTGTTAAAATCAGGGATCCATAGCAACGCCACCTGGTGAACAAGCTTGTGTGACCCTTCCACAAGAAATATATCCAACACGTTTCAGCACAATCTGAGATATGGTTTTGGAGATTAAGTCGAAACTAGCAAAAACGCACAAAAATTTATTTTAAAAAAATCGCAGCCCCACTTATTGAATAACTTAAGGTCTGGAGGTCCCCAGAAGTGTCCCTACACAATTTGAAAGTAATTGGCTAAGCGGTTTTTGATTTTTTTAAAGACTTCCCTCCAAAATGAACAAAAAATTTCATTTAAAATAAAAAAATCACTGGACCGTGACCATTTCATCAAACTTGGTAGAGACCCACCCAAGGCAGATCCTCACCACGTTTAAAATGGATCTGGCCTGCGTATTTGGAGAAAAAGTCGAAAATGTGAATTGTGGATGGACGACAGACAATGGACAGACAGACAGATGGACGACAGATGCCTCACCCTCCTAAAAGCTCAGCTCAACTATCAGCTGAGCTAAAAAAAATGGGGAAAAAAATGCAAGACCACCTGGTGAGCATATTAAAAACTAGGCGTTCCCAGAAGTGTCCCTGTGTGGTTTCGAAGTAGTCGGCTGAGCAGTTTCGGAGAACAAGATTTTTTTAGCTTTGGCCAAAAAAAGGACAAAACAATTCGTAAAATTGCAAATATCACTGGACTGTGACCATTTGAAGAAACTTGGTGTAGACCCACTAGAGGAATATTGCAACCAAGGATGAAGTGAATCTGGCTGATGGTTTTTTGGGAGAAGTCGAAAATGTGGATTTCCATTAGAAGCCTATTGATTTACATGGTAAACAATAGGGATGCATGTATTTACTGACAAGTACCCAAAATGAAAAAATCTTTAAAAATCAGAATTCCATAGTAACACCACTTAGCGAAAAAACTTGTTTGCAGCATTTCAGCAAAATCTGAGTCTTGCTTTTGGAAAAGAAGTCAAAAATTAAACACAAACAAACAAAAATCCATCAAAAATGCGCAGCGCCACCTGGTGAACAAATTAACAACTAGGGATCCCCAAAATTGTCCTATTTAATTTCAAAGCAATTGGGTGAGTGATTTCAGCGATGAAGATTTTTTAAGGTTTGGCCAAAAAGAGAGCAATATATATATATATATATATATATATATATATATATATATATATATATATATATATATATATATATATATATATAATACAAAAGTGATCAGACCGCAACCATTTTAACAACGTGGTGCAGACCCACCAGAGGAACATTGCCTCCAAGAATGAAGCAAATCTGGTTGACGGTTTAGGAGAAGAAGTCGAAAATGTGATTGCCTACGACGGACAACAGGTCTCAGATATGTGGTGTAAGTTCAGGTGATATGGGTCACCTGAGCTAAAAGTTTAAAAAATAAAAATTGCATCACCACCTGGTTAACAAATTCAGAACTAGGAGTCCCTAAGAGTGTTCCTGTGTTATATCAAAACAGTTGAGTTTCAGAGAAGATTTTTGAAGCTTTGCCCCCCCCCCCAAAAAAAAACAAACAAACAAACAAACAAACAAAAACAAAAAACAAAAAACAAACAAACAAACAAACAAACAAACAAACAAACAAACACACAAGCAAGCAAACAAGAGGCCCATAGGCCTAATCCTCCGCTGGCATCGTGGTTATACTGCACCTGTTCATTTCAAAGCTGTGAGTCCTCCAGTGGCTTCTGAACATATAAAGCTTCATGTAAAACTTGTCCACCAGATGGCATTTCGCTCCACATGAAATCATGGCTTATTTGTGCAACTCCTGTGATGAATATTGTAGCATGTGCCAAGACAACAATGAGTGAGTCCTGAACTTTCTATCCCCATTGACCTTGGGACAGAAGATCAAGGACATCCAGATTATGTTATACAAGAGGTCTTAGCCCTCCCTGGTGCTGTGAAGTCCAAGCTACACCCTGCCATTACAAAAACACCTCTTTCAACTTTACAGGCATAGTGACCTTACAAAAATAGGTCAAGGTCACTGATACTATAGACAATTTTAGGTTTGGGAATTGTTTATATATCCGATAATTTCGGCGAGTCCAATTCAATTACTTTTCAAGATGTGGAATTTTAGATCTCACTACATATTTTGGCTTATAATTTCCATCAAATTACAGGTGGCACCACTAGTATAGTTACCAACTTAGACTTTGACCGCACTCCCACAAGCCCACCAAATTTGGTGAAGTTCTGCCACAAATTAAAAATGCTAGAGTGTTCACAAGGTTTTCATATTTTCACCCCTATATTGCATATTGTAGGTGGCGCCACCAATATCGAAAGGAACCTAGATTTTTAACCCCCCTGTAAGTCCTGAGAGTTACATTCGGCAAACTTGAAAACTGTGGACAGTACTGTGGTCACAAGATTTTCATATTTTGACCTGAATATTACATAATACTATAGGTGGCACCACCAACACTGATGTCGAAGAAGATTATTTTTACACTTTAGTAATCTTAAACGTTACATGGACCTATCTCAAGGATTGTGGGGTGCAGAGCATTTGAGAGATGACCGCAATATTCAAACTGGCCATTTGACCTAGATCTTCAACTCTGATTAAAAAATTGTTACATTCAAAATATGCGCGCAACATTCAGCTTTTCATATAGAGTCTGTTTGTTCAAATCGGGTCATAATTTTTCGAGGTTATTGAGGAAAAACAATAAACTTGGACAAGCACCATACTCCATAATTACTAGGTCACACTGACCCAAAAAGCAGGTCACCGAGTACAGTTTTATGTATCATGTAATTAAGTGCAATTTTGATCTGAAAGCTCTATTGTCCTTGCCATTGATGTCCAAGCTACACCCGGACATTACAAAATCACCTTTTCAACTTTACAGGCATAATGAAATCACAAAAACAGATCAAGGTCACTGATATTACACAATATTCTACCTTTGGCCATGGTTTATATATCATACAAATTTGGCAAGTCTAATACAATTACTTTTTCATTAATTTTACATATTAAAACACATTTTGGCTCATAATTCCTGTCAAATTACAGGTGGCACCACTAGTAGCATTAGCGACTCAAGACTTTGACCTCCCCCGCAATCCAACCAAATTTGGTGAAGATTCGCCAAAAATTATAGATGCTAAAGTGTTCGCAAGATTTTTACATTTGACATTATATTAGATAATAATGTAGGTGTCGTCACCAATATCGAACTGGGACTAGATTTCCATACACCATATAAGTCCTAGAAGGTATATTGTGCTAACTTTGAAACTGTGGACGGTATTGCACTAACGAGCAAAAGTTTACAGGCGGACGTATCTAGTATGATTCACTTATGTAGAAAAACATGAGACATATTCATAAATATCAAACCCAACAATGACAGCAAAGAGATTCCAGAGTTACCAACGCATCAACATTCATCTTCCAATACCAATGTCAAGAAACAAATTTCACTCCTGACTTGAGACAGGCAGTCACCCACAAAAGGCAACTGGTGGTTAAAACCGGTCCTCTAAACCTTTAAAATACTCATGAAATACACTATAATGTTTCCAATATGTATAGGCCCAAACACTTAAAATCCATATTTTATCACTTGTTCCAAAAACAAAAAGAGAATTGGTAGTCCTATCACTTTTTGGTTCTTCTGACTAGTTCGTCAGCTGAGTTTATAGCGAGAGTAGAAAGTAGGCCTATATTGTTTTGTGATATCTATGAATCTGGAACATTTTGTAATTATTAAGTTAGGTGCTTCAATCACTGTTATAGAGTATCAAAATGCAAGGAGCAGACTTCTACAAGACCCTCACTAAACAATTGAAGTACGGACGGGCGGACAGATATGAGCAGTCGCATAAGTTCTCCAACCTTTGGTCAGCACAGCTAAAAAAAAAAAACACAAAAAATCTAAAAATCACTTGAGCCTGAGCAATTGAAAAATCTTGGTGCAGACCCACCAAAAGTACATTGTCACCAAGTTTGAAGTGAATCTGACAGACGGTTTTGCAGAACAAGTTTAAACTGTGAATTATCATTATAATACCCATTGACTTACATGGTAATCAATTGGAAAGGTGCATTTACTGATAAATACCCAAATTAAAAAAGAAAAAAAATGACAAGAGGGCTGTGTGAACAGCCCATGCTCAGCTGCCATTGACATTCATTACACTTGCAGCTCTGTGAACTTGGGAAAGGATCAAGGTCACCCATGTTCTGAGTAAGTCTGACCTTTATAGAACACTAACATGTGCAACATCAAGGTTCAAGTAGTTATATATAGTGAAGAGTAAACTTTATGTATGTTTCACTGTGAACCCAGAAACGAGGTCAAGGTCATTCATGTACTGTCTAAGCATGACCTTCATACAGAAAAATTAACATGTGCAGCATCATGGTACTAAATCAAGACAGATCTCAAGTTATCAAGTAAACAGTAAAAATCGTGTCAGTTGTCCTGTGAATTAGCATTAGAATGCCCATTGACTTACATAGTATTCCAACAGGAAAGCTGCATTGACCCATAAGTACCCGAACTGAAAATCCTTAAAAAATCAGGAATCCAAAGCAGTGCCACCTAGTAAACCACTTTGTTTGACCATTCCAAAAAAACATATCCATCACATTTCACCTTAATCTGAGTGACGGTTCTGAGAAAAAGTGAAAAAGAGCAAAACCAAGTAAAAAATTCATTAAAAAAGTAGAAAAAAATTGCAGCGCCACCTGGTGAACAAATTGGGAACGAGGTGTCCCCGGGAGTGTCTATGTACGTATCAAAGCAATTGGGTGAGCAGTTTCCGAGGAGAATAGTTTTTAAGGTTTGCTCCAAAAAAGAACAAGAAAAAATCATTAAAAAAAAATCAATAGATCGTGACCATTTGAACAAACTTGGTAGAGATCCACCCAAGGCACATCCCCATCAAGTTTGAAGTAAATCTGGCGAAAAGTATTCAAGTTATTACCATGGCAAGAAGTTCCCATGTTAAACTTTCCTATTAAAACTTTTGTAAAGATTTTTAAATAAAAATCACAAAAGAAATCCAACAAAAGGACTGTGACAGTCCTGTGTTCAGCTGAATGACTTACCCTACGACATGGGAAATGACGTCAAGGTCACTGAGCTATTCTGAATCTAATTTACATAGACGGCCATCCCCATGTGCAAGATCAAAGTCACAGTACAAATACTTCTCAGGTTATCACGCGACCAGTAAAATCCATGTTTAGTGGCCCTGTGACCTTGAAAATGAGCTCAAGGTCACTAATGTACAGTCTCAATCATTCCTAAATAGAGGATCACCAACAAGTTCAACATCAAGGTCCTATCTTCCACAGCTCTCAAGTTACAAAATGAAAAAAATAAAACTCACATAAGTGTCTGGGTCCCAGTGACTTTCTTAATGATGTTAAGGTCACTCATGGACTGTATAAGTCTGGCCCTTGCTCAGGACAACCATCATGTTCAACATCAAGGTCCAAGTTCAAATAGCTCTCAACTTGTCCGGTGAACAGTAAAATTCGAGCAAGTAGCCCTATGACCTTGGGAATGAGGTCAAGGTCCCTTGTCTACTGTCTAAGTCTGGCCCTTATTAAGGACAACTAGCATGTGCATATGAATGTCCTACCCTTGATAGTTCTGAAATTACACTATAAACAGTGAATTTCATGCACCTCGCCTTGTGACCTTGGAAATGAGGTCAAGGTCACTTACCTACTGTACATGCATCACCCTCATGCCCAGAAGTGTCCCTATGCAATTTCAAAGCAATTGGCTGAGTATATGCAAGGATAAAGACTTTTGAAGATTTGAACAAAAAAATCATAAAAACCCCAAAATCATTGGACTGTGACCATTTGCACAAACTTGTTAGATACCCATTTAAAGAACATCCCCACCAAGTTTGCAGTGAATCTAGCTAATGGTTTCGCAGAAGAAGTCAAAAATTGTCAATTAGCATTGCAAACCCTAATGACTTTGCAATCCCCATTGACTTGCATGGTAATCAATAAGCATGTAAAATCAACAAGAAAAATTCCTAAAAAATCAAAAAATTCACTGGACCATGAACATTTGAATAAACTTGCTAGAAACCCACCCGAGACACATTCCCACCAAGTTTGAAGTGAATCTGGTTAACGGTTTTCAGATGAGATCGAAAATGTAAACTACCATTGCGATTCCCATTGACTTCCACAGTAAACAATAGCAATGTATGCATTGACCAACAAGTATCCAAATTGAAAAAATCGTTAAAAATCAGGAATCCACAGCAATGCAACTTAGTGAACAACCTTGTGTGACCCTTCCACAAGGAACATTTCCCCCAAGTTTCAGCACAATCTGAGAGATGGTTTTGGAGAAGTCGAAAATAGCGAAAACGCACAAAAATTGATTAATTTTTTTTTCAAAATTACAGCACCACCTGCTGAACAACTTAAGGTTTGGGGGTCCCCAGAAGTGTCCCTATACAATTTCAAAGTAATTGTCAACTCGGTGTCGGAGAAGAAGATTTTTTAAGATTTCCCACAATAATGAACAAAATAGTTCATTAAAAATCGAAAATTCACTGGACCATGACCATTTGATTGAACTTGGTAGAGACTCACCCAAGACACATCCCCATCACGTTTGAAGTCAATCTAGTTCAGGGTTCTGGAGATGAGGTCAAAAATGTGAATTACTATTGCAATTTCCTTTGACTTACATTGTAAACAATAGGAATGCTGCGATGACCAACAGGTACCCGAACTGAAAAATTCGTCAAAAATCAGATATCCACAGCAACGCAAC
This sequence comes from Hermodice carunculata, assembly GCA_964020975.1. NCBI lineage: Eukaryota > Metazoa > Annelida > Polychaeta > Eunicida > Amphinomidae > Hermodice > Hermodice carunculata. The sequence continues at coordinate 6,351,952 of OZ026618.1, forward strand.
CTGGTGAACAACCTTGTCTGACCCCTCCACAAAGATATTATCCACCAAGTTGCAGCACAATCTGAAAGATTGTTTTGAAGAAGTCGAAAATAGCCAAAACGTACAAAAATTCATAAAAAAATAGAAAAAAATTGCAGTGCCACCTGTTGAACAAATTAAGGTCTGGGGGTCCCCAGAAGTGTCGTTATACAATTTCGAAGTAATAAGCAACGCAGTTTTGGAGAAGAAGATTTTTTAAGATTTCCGCCAAAAATGAACAAAAAAATTCATTAAAAATCCAAAAATCACTGAAATGTGACCATTTGGACAAACGTCGTAGATACCCATCCAAGGTAAATTGCCACCAAGTTGGAAGTCAATTTGGATGACTGTTTTGGAGGGGAAGTAAAAAATGTAAATTAGTATCAGAATGTCCATTGACTTACATAGTGATCAATAGGAAAGCTGCATTGACCGACAAGTACCTGAATTGAAAAAAAAATCGTTAAAAATCAGAGCCCGTATGCATAAAGGTGGTTTAGCTGTGGTGTTTAGCTTATTCCAGGGAACAAACATGGTGTAAAGTCTAATCCATATGCATAAAGGTGTTGCAATGTTACCCCTGGTGTAAAGTTACACCAGGTTTAAGAATCCGTATGCAAGAAGGAAATATAGCTTAATCCATGGTGTAAATAGCCTTAAACTACCCTAGATCTCTAAACCTGCCAGGGAGATAGTTTAACGGAGGTGTAAGTCCCAGTGGAAGTCTGTTTCCTTGTATACGAGGGACCTGTTATGATATGTAACGTAAATAATCTTAACGCTGTATATTAAGTGAATGTTCATATATGGTAAAACGTCAAATAGTGACACCAACAGTGCGAAAGATCAGCCCCATTTTACATGCCTTGTGCTGTTACCATTAATAAACAAAATTGTACTGTGTGTACGTTAGTCAAACATACAAAATGTACGCATTATCTGAATATTAAATGTGTTTGCTCTACTGCAAATCTACACATGGAAATACTGTAATTACAGAAATCCACACTGTATCCATTACTAGTATGAAAATCAATGACAGTTTGTTTGAAACTAATTATCTTATTGCCTGCAAACCAGACCAAGTTCCGTCTTACTACACTTAGAAACCATGTATGTCTTAATCAAATGCATAGAAAAACAAACGTCAATAAATGTTACCCTTCATTGGTCAATGTAGCCGCCCAGGAAAAAACAGAGATAAAACATTTCGAATTACATTATTTGGCATAAACACTCTGAGAACCTGTGTTATAATAATAATAATAATAATAATAATAATAATAATAATAATAATAATAATAATAATGATGATGATGATGATGATGATGATGATAATAATAATAATATCAATAACAATAATAATAATAGTAATAATGATAATGATGATGATGATGATGATGATGATGATGATGATGATGATGATGATGATGATGATGATGATGATGATGATGATGATGATGATGATGATGATGATGATAAATAAAATAAATAAAATAAATAAATTTACAAAACTCATTGCTGAAACTTCCTTTAAACTTGAAATCGTTAATAAATTTAGAGTGTATATATTGAAGGTCCGACCTAAAGTGACTGAATACCTGCAGTGCAACCGTGCAAAAAAAAAACCAAACAAACAAACAAAACAAAACAACAAACAAACAAACAAAACCACGTGACCATGCTCCGCACCCCTTCTACTTACTTCACCCCTTTTTCGTCGCGTAGGCTACTTTATTGCGTAACACATTCAGAAAAAATAATTCCCGCTTTACTTCGATACGCGGGAATATTTCAATCGTGTTCCATAAAACCTGATCCAAGGCCGTTTCGCTGCTGTATATTTCACGGGATAGGCCTGTGTCATGCACTTATAATTGGGTCACTATGACTTTAACCTTTGACCCCTCAAATGATTTTACCTTGACTAGGCCTAATATTCTAAACCTTGCCCCAAGTTAGCTGGAACTTGGTCTCCTTTGCAGACAATAAAATATTTAGTGACTGGTCGGTTATTTTAACAGTTAGATGATATTTATAATGACTTCCACTTATTAAATCAGGCTATGTTAAAATCATAGTTTGATTCTATTTCCATTCAAAGCAATTTTGCAATGAAAGTAAAAGAATTGTGCCTTCATGTATGCCTTGATCAGCGCAAGAACAATTTTGCAATAAAGTATTTTGCCTCCAAAGTAGGCCCAGGCTGCGTATTTTGTTTTCTCCAATGGTTTAAACAAATACATATAAACATACATTAAAAGTTGTGTTCGAAGAGGTGAGGTTTGTTCCAGATAAGTTAAATATTTTTCGTATATTGCATGCGAAAAGTTACTTTTTATAAACGTGTGCAAGATGAAGGTTTTCTGACAAGATTTTGTTAACAAGTAAATTTACTCGAATGTTCAATCATTTTTTATCAAAATTTGCCCGCTTCCTAGTCTCTCTGTCCGACAAAATGCAATTTGATTGTTAAGTTGTGCGTTATATGTCTTTTAAGTATAGTTAAGAAAATGGCTTGCACAAGCCGAAACTTCTTGTTGGATTAAAGGTTGAGAAATAGGTCACAGTGACCCAATTTTGGCACACGACAGTCCGCTATTCAAGGAAGTGTCTACACGCAAAATTAGGTTAGTGTGGGCCCAAGGGTATAGGAAATATGGTACAGACTAGGCCCTACGCAAGGACAGACAGACGCGCAGACGGGTCTGACTAAGTTACATACAGTTCATGCAACATATAAAACACATATTATGTCTTCACTCATATAAATGATCAAAGCAAACTGTTTGGCAAAATAAATTTCAAATACTTGAACCATAAAATGACCTTGCCTGCGTTGACATGTTCTAAAAGTTAGCATACTATTCCTTCTTTAACAATGCTTCTGATGTTATTGCGAAATGTGTGACATTTCCTCAGATCTTTTGCAATAATATTAGAATCTTTGCTGTAGAATAAAAACATTTTTAGCACTAGAGTCTGCAGTCTACACATTCAACAAACACAAAGAAAAACTCGACATCTTCAATACGAAACATTGACTGAAGGGTTCGCATTAATAAGGCTGCAATTTGCTTCGGGTGGTCTTGTTATGCCACAGTATAATCAGTGCAAATATCTCTTTTACGGCTCCATAAAGTAAAAATAGCGTATAGAGAACGGATTACTCTCGGCGCCCACAATTATTTTCCTCAGTTATGCATTTTTAGATTTCGCAGAAGAACAATTTACATACAATTTCCATATTATTGTCTATGAAATTAAGGAGCACTTTTGAATGTGTCCTTGGGGCAAGTTCTGGTGACATAGACCAATATACTGTGCGTCACCCATTCTGCCATCAAATAAACACTTTTAAAGTTTCACAAAAAGTATAAAAATAAGAAGAAAAAGTTGGTTTTCAATAGGAATGTGGTCCATTATGATGTGCATCTGTGAAAAAAAATGGGGAAGCTGCGTTGGATCCTTCTTGAGATATCATGATAACGTTGTCCACATGTGCACCACTCAGACGGCCTAAAAGATAAATACTGTTAAGTTTCATGGGTAGTTTTTAAATACAAAGAGGACGCTAGTTGTAAATTGGAACCTGGTACATCATAAGATGCATCTCTGACAAAAATTTGGGAAAGCTGTGGTCAATATTTTTTAGATATTGCTGTAACGTCAACAAGACGGACGGACAGACGACGCAGCTGACGACAATACCCTCTGGCACTTTATTTGCTGAGGGTAAAAAGTGCGCATACAAACATATGCAAAGTATACATTTGATGAAAGGTCATTCAGAAAAGTATATTTTCTGATCAAACGAACTGTTGTTTATGAGACGATTAATTGCAGGATCAGAATTTTTGCCTTTTCCACAATCTACTGACCATTACTTGTTTAAAAATGTATACACTGCATATGTCTATTTGAAGAATACTTCTTACAATATGCAGCTAACAAAGGGATAGCGCACTTATAACAGTGGGGCATTGCTAGACAACGTTCTTTTTTCTCATGCTGCAAATTCCTCCTCCTCTTTTTGGCTTTGCTGCCCACGCCTTGTGCAGCCATGGTTGTTGTGACTGGTCTTGGAAAAAGGGGGTTATATGGGGTAGATAGAAATTTTAATGTTCTATTGAAACTCCAGTGATCACTTAAATCATCATGTTATCCATAATACAGATATATTTTGAGGATTAAATACACACATATAAGTTTATTGTTTATCATGCACAGATATAAAATCAGTAATATTTCCATTATTGACCACTGTGTGTACACTCAATTTCATTTTGACAAACATAAATCTGAAGCCCCTTGCCCCCCTCGTCACGTAATGCAATCTGTCAATAAAAGGGGACAGCAGTCACACGATTGTCCTCACTGTGCTCATATAGGACAGGTCAGCTGGCCATTGTCAGGAAAGGGGGTTAAAACTTGTATCAGGGTCTTCAGTTAAACAGTGGCGCAACAGCCCCATGGATTAGTTACCCCGGGTATAACTACACCAGCTTTTATGCATACCAATTTTCTTACACTATGAAATGAGGGGTAACTAAAACTGTTTTATGTTATACCATGGGTAAGTGACACCTCCTTTATGCATACGGGCCCAGGAATCCACAGCAGTGCCACCTAGTGAACCAGTTTGTTTGACCCTTTTACAAGGAACATATCCACCAAGTTTCAGCTTAATCTGAGTGACGGTTCTGGAAAAGAAGTCGCAAATAGCAAAAACACACCAAAAAAAATCATAAACAAGAGGAATGTGACAGTCCTGTGCTCAGCTGAATAACTTACCCTACGACATGGGAAATGAGGTCAAGGACACTGACCTATTCTGAATCTAATTTTCATAGACGGCCATCCCCATGTGCAAGATCAAAGTCACAGTACAAATGCTTCTCAGGTTATCACGCAACCAGTAAAATCCATGTTAGTGGCCCTGTGACCTTGAGAATGAGCTCAAGGTCACTAATGTACAGTTTCAATCTTTCCCAAAATAGACACAGGCGCTCGTAACGTTCAGTCAGTCAAGCTTCCGTGCTAAAATACGCGGTGTGGGGGGGGGGGAGGGGGAGGAGTAGTGGATTAAGAGGGTGGACCTGGAACATCTGTGCGTTCAATAACCCACATAGGGCCATATCTGCAATAAAATATTGTGTATTCATCTGTGCAGCCAATTATTTGTGCTAATAAGATGGTGGCGGATGGGCCTAAAACCACAACATCGTCACATGGAGCTCCTATAATTTAGCTATATAGAAAGGTATGAAACGAAGCTCATATCTGGACCACCACCCCGCTTCACGTTTGGCATGATTTCTCCGTTTCTGAACACACCGACAAAATGAAACTCACCAGTTTATTCCAAAACTATTTTCTACAGGTATATCACACAGATAATTCATTGAAATCCGCATATATCCACAGCAACACGCCTATAACTGTCGAAAATGTCACACAAAATCCATTTCGGGCAAAAAATCCGACATTTCAGCGCCAAATTCAAACGGGTATCTCATACGGAATCCTGCAAAATTGTGATAGAAAATTTATCAGTGTTTTGGAGAAAATAATAGGTTTGATCTTCATTCCATATCAAAACTCAAAATTTTAAAAGAAGGTGACATTAAATTCACTTGTACTGGATTAATTAGTTTGTTCTTGAATCAAGTTTTAATTTTATCAATGAGTAAGTATTATCAATTGAAGCATAGCGTCGTATAGCGACAAAGCAGCGTTTTTTCTTATTTCCAAAAATAAGGGGGAAGGGGTAATACTTTTTGGTACTTATAAAATTTTGAGAAACTTGGGATAATAATTTCCATGTAACCTCGTAGCCTTATGGCTAAGGTAATTTTTGGTGTATAAAAATGCAATATTGGACAAGAATTGTAAGTATTTTTACATATTCTTGGGAAATAAAAATGTCAAAATCAAAAATATTTTTGCATAATTGTGCAGTTTTCTACATTTTTTCCCATCTTTAAATTCTTAAATGTCTAGTATCATTATTTTCTTACTTTTTCACATACGTTTTCTTTAATATATGCCTAATGTCATCAAGTTTCAGCAAATATTGCAGATTTTATGCAAAAAAACAAGCAAAGTGCGAATTCATTAATATATACAGCGATTTTTCATTGTAAATGGCGATAAGATACACCTGTCACTAAAATAAGTTACCACAACCATCATTTTCTTATGTCTCACAAACCAATCTTCAATAAAAAATGAGTTGTGTCTTGTTCTACCATGGGGAGGGGTAACCGAGTACTTTTGGGCTTTGACCACTACCCTAAAACTTGGTAGAGATCCACCCAAGGCACATCCCCACCAAGTTTGAAGTTAATCTGGATGACGGTTTTGGAGAAGAAGTCGAAAAATGTAATGTAAATTGGGAACTAGGTGTCCCTGGGAGTGTCTATTTACGATATCAAAGTAATTGGGTGAGCGGTTTCAGAGGAGAAGAGTTTTTAAGGGTTTGCCCCCAAAAAGGAACCAAAAAATTCATAAAAAATCCAAAAATCAGCTGAGCGTGACCATTGGAACTAACCTGGTAGACACCCACCCAAGGTATATCCCCACCAAGTTTGATGTAAATCTGGATGACAGTTTTGGAGAAGAAGTCGAAAATGTAAATTGGCATTCGAATGCCCATTGACTTACATGGTAATCAATAGGAAAGGTGCATTTACCGAAAAGTACCCGAATTCAAAAAAATCGTTAAAAATCAGGAATCTGCAGCATTCCCACATAGTGAACAACATTTTTTTTTACCTTTCTACAAGGAACATAACCACTACGTGTAAGCTAAATCTGAGTGACGGTTCTGGAGAAGAAGTCGAAAATAGCTATACCACATAAAAATTCATAAAAAATTCGAAAAAATTGCAGCGCTACCTGTTGAACAATTTAAGGTCTAGGGGTCTCGAAAAGTGTCCCTATGCAATTTTGAAGCAATTGGCGAAGTGGTTTCGAGGAGAAGACTTTTTAAGATTTCCCCCCAAAATGAACAAAAAAGTTCATAAAAAAATCCAAAAATCACTGGACCGTGACCATTTGAACAAACTTGGTAGAGACCCACCCAAGATACATCCCCACCAAGTTTCAAGTGAATCTGACAGAGGGTTTTGGAGAAGAAGTCAAAAATATGAATTACCACAGCAGTGCGCATTCACTTACATGGTAATCAACAGGAATGTATGCATTGGCCGATAAGTACCCGAATTAAAACAAGAGGGCTGTGTGAACAGTCCATGCTCAGCTGATCTTGACATTCATTACACTTGCAGCTCTATTGACATGGGAAAGGATCAAGGTCACCCATGTTCTGAGTAAATCTTACCTTTATACAAGAGCACTAACATGTGCAACGTCAAGGTTCAAGTAGTTCTCAAATTATCATGAATAGTAAAATTCATGTATGTTGCACTGTGGCCCCAGAAACGAGGTCAAGGTCATTCATGTTCTGTCTTAGCATGACCTTCATACAGAAACATTAACATGTGGAGCACCACAGTAATAACTCAAAACAGATCTCAAGTTATCAAATAAACAGTAAATTCTGTGTCAGTTGTCCTGTGAATCAGCATTAGAATGCCCATTGACTTACATAGTAATCAATAGGAAAGCTGCATTGAACGAGAAGTTCCCGAATTGAAAAAAAAAAATCATAAAAATCCAAAAATCACTGGACCGTGACCATTTGAACAAACTTGGTAGAGACCCACCCAAGGCACATCTCCACCAAGTTTGAAGTTAATCTGGATGACAGTTTTGGAGAAGGAGTCGAAAATGTGAATTAGCATTAGAATGCTCATTCACTTCCTAAGTTCTCAATAGGAAAGCTGCATTGACCAATAAATACCCGAATTGAAAATCCTTAAAAATCAGGAATCCAAAGCAGTGCCACCTAGTAAACAACTGTCTGACCCTTCCACAACAACATATCCATCACATTTCAGCTTAATCTGAGGGACGGTTCTGAGAACAAGTGAAAAATAGCAAAACCATACAAAAAATTAATAAAATGATTAGAAAAAAATTGCAGCACCATCTGGTGAACAAATTGGGAACTAGGTGTCCCTGGGAGTGTCTATTTACGATATCAAAGCAATTGGGTGAGCGGTTTCAGAGGAGAAGAGTTTTTAAGGGTTTGCCCCCAAAAAGGAACCAAAAAATTCATAAAAAATCCAAAAATCAACTGAGCGTGACCATTTGGGCAAACTTGGCAGAGATCCACCCAAGGTATATCCCCACCAAGTTTGATGTAAATCTGGCCCACATTATTTAAGTTATAACCATAACAAGAAATTCCCATGTTAAACTTTCTTATTAAAACTTGTGTTAAGATTTTTGAAAAAAAAATTCATAAAAAAAAATCCAAAAATTACTGGAGCATAACCATTAATACGAACCTGGTAGAAACCCACCCAAGGTACATTACCATCAAGTTTGAAGTAAATCTGTATGATGGTTTTAGAGAGGAAGTTGAAAATGTAAATTAGCAATAGAATGCTCATTGACTTTTATAGTAATCAATAGGAAAGCTGCATTGACCGATAAGTACCCGAATTGAAAAGAATCGTTACAAATCAAGAATCTGCAGTATTCCCACATAGTGAATAACTTTGTGTGACCCTTCTACAAGAACATAGCCACCATGTTTCAGCTTAATCTGAGTGACAGTTCTGGAGAAGAAGTCGAAAATAGCTATTGCACACAAAAATTCATAAAAAAAAAAATAGAAAATTGCAGCGCCACCTTGTGAACAAATTAAGAACTAGGAGTCCCAGAGAGTGTTCCTGTGTGATATCAAAGCAATTTGGTAAGTGTTTTTGGAGAAAAAGACTTTTTTTAATTTCTCCAAAAAAGAACCAAAAAATCATTAAAAATCCAAAAATCACTGGACTGTGACCGTTGCGCAAATTTGGTAGAGACCCACCCAAAGCACATCAGGAGGTTAAATTCCAATGCACACGTGTCTTCTTTGTGCTTAAAGGCCAGCAGGCAACTGAACATGCTCCGCAGACTCTCTAAGTCTCTCGACGAGGACGCATTGCTTCTATTGTATTCAACTTTTATCATGTCAAATTTCAACTTTTGCCCTGTGGTTTGGCATAACTGTGGCGGTGTAAACACTGCCAAACTTGAGCGCATTCAGTACCGAGCTTTGCAGGTGGTCTTCAAAGACAAAAAGTCTACATATCAGGAACTTTTGACCAAAGCCAACCTACCAACTTTGGAGATTCGACTCCTGAGACAAATTGCCATAGAGACCTTTAAAATTTTACATTCTTTGGCCCCAGCATACCTAAATTCACTTATTACCTTGAAGCAGACCAAATACAACCTCCGCAATTCTAGTATTCTAGAAAGACAAAACAATAGGACTACATCGTATGGACTACATAGCTTTAAAACAGTTTCAGCGAAAATATGGTCTGATCTACCAAATGACATTAAACAAAAACCAGATATTTCTAGTTTTAAACGAAGTATTCGCCTTTGGACTGGACCCTGCTGTAAATGCCCCTATTGCAAATACAAAATCTCATAATATTACCCCCCCCCCCCCATGGCTTTGGAGTACCTTGCAAGCCTCTCAGACAGACTGTTCCAGTACTGAAATTATAATATAGCCACAGTGTTTTAACTTGTGTATTGTGAACACTCTTAGCTAATGTTTTGTATCTCATGTGGCTTTTTTTTTTTTTTTTTTTTTTACTCTACATGTTTCATCTCCCATTGAGTTCGTTTTTTGCTCATCCATATCATGTTATAGTCTTAATCACAACTCGGCCTTATTAGCCTCTGGCTAGTGTTGTATGTTGTCAAAATCGAGTATAAATAAAATTTGTCTATGTCTATGTCTATGTCTATGTCTATCTCCATCAAGTTTGAAATGGATCTGGCTGACGGTTTTTGAGAAGAAGTCGAAAGTGTGAATTGTGGACAGACAACCCATTGACTTCCATAGTAATCAAAAGGAAAGCTACATTGACCGATAAGTACCGGAATTGAAAAAATCGTTAAAAATCAGGTATCCGCAACATTCCCACATAGTGAACAAGTTTGTTTGACCTTTCTACAAGGAACATATCCACCATGTTTAAGCTTAATCTGAGTGACTGTTCTGGAGAAGAAGTTGAAAATAGCTATAGCACACAAAAATTCGTAAAAAAATGAAAAAACTGCAGCACCACCTGGTGAACAAATTAAGAACTAAGAGTCCCAGGGAGTGTTCCTGTGTGCTATCACAGCAATTGGGTGAGCGGTTTCAGAGAAGAAGATTTTTTAAGATTTCACCCAAAAATGAACAAAAATATTCATAAAAAATCCAAAAATCACTAGACCGTGACCATTGGAACAAACTTGGTAGAGACCCACCCAAGGTACATTGCCACCAAGTTTGAAGTTAATCTGGATGACGGTTTTGGAGAAAATGTCGAAAATGTGAGTTAGCATTAGAATGCTCATTGACTTCCATAGTAATCAATAGGAAAGCTGCATTGACCAATAAGTACCTGAATTGAAAAAAAATCCTTAAAAATCAGGAATCCGCAGCATTCCCACATAGTGAACAACTTCGTTTGACTATTCTACAAGGAACATATCCACCATGTTCCAGCTTAATCTGAGTAACGGTTCTGGAGAAGAAGTCGAAAATAGCTAAAGCACACAAAAATTCATTAAAAAAAAGGAAAAAAATTGCAGCGCCACCTGGTGAACAAATTAAGAACTAAGAGTCTCAGGAAGTGTTCCTGTATGATATCAAAGGAATTGGGTGAGCGGTTTCGGAGAAGAAGATTTTTTAAGATTTACCCAAAAAACAACAACAACAAAAAAAAATCATAAAAATCCAAAAATCACTGGACCGTGACCATTTGAACAAACTTGGTAGAGACCCACCCAAGGCACATCTCCACCAAGTTTGAAGTTAATCTGGATGACAGTTTTGGAGAAGGAGTCGAAAATGTGAATTAGCATTAGAATGCTCATTCACTTCCTAAGTTCTCAATAGGAAAGCTGCATTGACCAATAAATACCCGAATTGAAAATCCTTAAAAATCAGGAATCCAAAGCAGTGCCACCTAGTAAACAACTGTTTGACCCTTCCACAACAACATATCCATCACATTTCAGCTTAATCTGAGGGACCATTCTTAGAACAAGTGAAAAATTGCAAGACCATACAAAAAATTCATTAAAAAATTGCAGCGCCACCTGGTGAACAAATTGGGAACTAGGCGTCCCCGGGAGTGGCTATGTAGGATATCAAAGCAATTGGGTGAGTGGTTTCAGAGGAGAAGAATTTTGAAGGTTTGCCCCCAAAAAGAACCAAAAAAATCATAAAAAATCCAAAAATCAATAGAGTGTGACCATTTGAACACACTTGGTAGAAATCCACCCAAGGCACATCCCCACCAAGTTTGAAGTAAATCTGGTCAATATTATGAAAGTTATGACCATTACAAGAAATTCCCATGTTAAACTTTCCTATTAAAACTTTTGTAGAAATTTTTGAAAAAAAATCATTAAAAAATCCAAAATTCATTGGGACATGACCATTGGAACAAACCTGGTAGACACCCACCCAAGGTACATCGCCACCAAGTTTGAAGTAAATCTGGATGACAGTTTTGGAGAAGAAGTCGAAAATGTAAATTAGCATTAGAATGCCCATTGACTTACACGGTAATCAATAGGAAAGGTGCATTTACCTCAAAGGAGCCAAATTGAAAAGTCATTAAAAATCAGGAATCTGCAGCATTCCCACATAGTGAACAACTTTGTTTGGCCCTTCCATAAGAAACATATCCACCACGTGTAAGCTTAATCTGAGTGACGGTTCTGCAGAAGTCGAAAATAGCTATAACGCTCAAATATTCGTAAAAAAATAGAAAAAAAAAAACTGCAGCGCCACCTGGTGAACAAATTAAGAAATAGGAGTCCCAGGGAGTGTTCCTGTGTGATATCAAAGGAATTGGGCGAGCAGTTTCGGAGAAGATTTTTTAAGATTTTCCCAAAAAAGAACAAAAAAATTCATTAAAAATCCACAAATCACTGGACCGTGACCATTTGAAGAAACTTGGTAGACACCCACCCAAGGCATATCTCCATCAAGTTTGAAGTGGATCTGACTGACGGTTTTGGAGAAGTCGAAAGTGTGAATTGTTGACGGACGACGGACGGAGGACCATAAGGTATGCTCAGCCGACTGACAGGTCAGCTGAGCTAAAAATCGTTAAAAATCAGGGATCCACAGCAACGCCACCTAGGAAACAAACTTGTGTGACCCTTCTACCATGAACATTTACACCAAGTTTCAGCATAATCTGAGTGATGCTTTTGGAGAAGTCGAAAATGGCAAAAACACACAAAAATTCATAAAAAAATATAAAAAATCGCAGCGCAACTTGTTGAACAATTTAAGGTCTAGGGGTCCCCGGAAGTGTCCCTATGCAATTTCGAAGCAATTGGCTAAGTGGTTTCGGAGATTTTTTAAGATTTCCCCCAAAAATGTACAAAAGGATTCATAAAAAATCCCAAAATCACTATACCATGACCATTTCAACAAACTTGGTAGAGACCCACCCAAGGCACATCCCCACCAAGTTTGAAGTGAATCGTGCTTGTGGTTTTGGAGTAGAAGTCGAAAATGTGAATTGTGGACGACAGACAACGGACGACGGATGACTAACCATCACATAAGCTCAGCTTACTGACAAGTCAGCTTAGATAAAAATTATATAAAATTTTAAAAAATCAGTGGAGTGTGACCATTTGAACAAACTTGGTAGAGACCCACCCAAGGTACATTGCCATTAAGTTTGAAGTGAATCTGACAGATTGTTTCTCAGAAGTTGAAAATGTAATTGGGTGAATTGCGTAATTTTTGAACAATCAGGCCATCAAAATTTAGAAAATAAAACTTTCATTACAGGTGTTGAGTTACATATTTTTATGAGCCGGGGGTCTTGTTCAATTTTATGCTAAAAGACGCCACCTCATAACCCTGTAGTTTTGGAAAGGCAACTCGGGAAAGATGGTACTTTCAGTGCTGTCCCGTTAGTGACACGTAGGTAACTATGGTACCCACATGCTAGGGTTGTAGCCTTACAATATTATAAATTGTACAAAATATGATTCTGAAAAAAAAGAAAAGGAGGGAGCTTTTATTTTAAAATATAATGAACACATACAAGGTTTTCATTTTTGGTGTATGTGTTCCGTATGTATCCCAAGCATGAAAGATTTGTTTGCAAGTAATGATGTGGTTGATTCACACTTCCTAGCATCACCTGTGTCAATTTACTAGAAAGTCCTGTGGAATGATTTGTAGTGATTTGTTGGAGCTTGACACATGTACTAACCCTTAGATAACTTTTACATCACAGGTTCAGTAATTTTTGGTACTCTTATAACAGGTAAATCAACGCTCTTTTTTATGTCACTAACGGGACATTTGATTTGAATTGGAATCAAAACTGGAAACTAGTTTGATTGCATAAAATGATACAACCAATTTAAAATTAGTCCTTCTTAACATACGCCTCTGAGGAAAAGACCATCACATTGGAAAAGGATGTTTCAGAGAGAATAATTGGCATTTACCTCTCATCTTGTGTATCTATACTTTGATAGAATTACCATTACTTTACGTGACCACAATTCGATGCTTCAACTCATCAGCCTCGTAAAAGAGGTCCATATATTACTTACTGTTTTCAAACTATGGCTCCAAAGTCCCATCATCATGGAAAGAGGAAAAATTAAAGCTTTAACACATTAACAATAGCATGAGAAGGCCTTAGAAGCTATGCTGACATCTAGAATTGTCCCGTTAGTGACAAGATATAAATGTTTGCTGCTCTGCGCATGTTAAAGTAGGTTTCTGCAAAGTGGATTACACCCAAGTTCCTACACCTGCACAACACTAATATGGTTTTACCTACAGTTCTATAGCTCATTCATACTAAATCTCTCAGTTTGGAAAAAATATATATTGAATTTGTATATAATACAAGGAATCCATTTGATTGGGTCCATAAGATGACATGATGTGGATCCAATCATATACATGCATGTGTGTCATTAATAGTGACACATTTTTGTATTCATGCACACACACTCTGACTAGACAATATTTTGTGTCCACTTTTGTTTTTATTTAGAATCTAACAATACACTACCACTAGTTGTCTCCTTTGGATAAAATCCATACCCAAACAGTTCCTTCCATTGACATAAATTCAGGCACACAATTCAAATGCAAACTGATTCTGAAACCAAATCTACCACTTCTGTACTTAGTATGTTCAATTCTTCAGTAGTTTGGGCCTTTGTTAGTAGTTTTTTCCTCAACCATTCTTTTTTTATTCATAAAAAAAAACTTTTCTCCACCTCATAAATGCACATTGATAATCCAAAAGTTCTCTCCTTTGGATACAATTTAATGCAAATTCAAACATTTTTCTTCTCTAATATAAATTCAGGTAGCACAATTCAAAGTTGGTGAACTTTATTTAACATTTCGATCTGTAGCTATTTAAGTTGTTCAAGCCTTGGTTTTGGCAATGGTTTTCTTGAGATTTGAAAATTTCTCTTTCATATGTCTGGTGTGCAGATTGTCCACCTCAAAAGGCCCAGTGACCTTTGATGCTTAAGGGTCCATGAAACAGAAACAAGAGGACTGTGACAGTCATGTGCTCAGCTGACATGTACATATACCCTTGCGATTTTTTAAGATTTGCCCCCCAAAAGCCAAAGAAATACATAAAAAATATATATATATATAAAAATTAATTGAGCGTGTCCATTTGAACAAATCTGCTAGAGACCCACAACGCTACATGTACATTGCCACAAAGTTTACAGTCAATCTGACTGACAGTTTCGGAGAAGAAGTCAAAACTGTGACAGCGTTAGAATGCCCATTACTTACATAGTAATCAATAGGAAATGTGCATTAATGGGTAAGTACCCGAATTAAAAATCATTAAAAATCAGGATGCCACAGCATTGCAACTTAGAAACATTTTGTTTGACCCATCCACAAAGAACATATCCACCAAATTTCAGCTTAATCTGAGTGATGGTTCTAGAAAAGAAGCCGAAAATCTGAGTGAAAATAGCAGTCACACACAAAAATAAACCATAAAAAATTAGAAAAAAAAAATCACAGCACCACACCACCTGATGAACAAATTCGGAACCACAAGTCCATAAGAGTGTTTCTGTGTGATATCAAAGCAATCGAGTGAGCGGTTTCAGAGAAGAACACCCTTTGAAGATTTGCCCCCAAATACAAAACAAACAAACAAAATATAACCAAATCATAAAAAATCTGAAAATCAATGGAGCATGACCCTTTGAACAAATCTGCAAGAGACCTACCCAAGGTACAATGCCACCAACTTTGAAGTCAATCTGAAGAAGTAAAAGTAAAAAATGAAGAAGTAAAAATGTGAGTTAGCATTACAATGACTATTGACTTGCATAGTCATCAATAGGAAAAGTGCATTTACCGACAAGTACCCGAATTTGAAAAAAAAATGGTCATAAATCAGTAATGTACAGCATTGCCTCATAGTGAACAACTGTGTCTGACTTTTCCACATGGAACATATCCAGTAAATTTCAGCTTAATCTGAATGATGGCTTTGGAGATGAAGTTGAAAATAGCAATAACACACTAAAAAACATAAAAAATAAGAAAAAAAATTGCAGCGCTTCCTGGTGAACAAATTCACTACTGAGAGTCCACGGGAGTGTCATTGTGGGATATCAAAGCAACTGGGTGAGCCTTTTTGCAGAAGATTTTTTAAGATTAGCCCCCAAAAAGAACAAAGGAAATTCATAAAAAAATCCAAAAATCACTGGAGCAGGGCCACTTAAACAAATTTCGTAGAGACTTACCCAAGACACATCCACACCATGTTTGAAGTCAATCTGGCTGACGGTTTTGGAGATGAAGTAGATTGTTGATGAAGGACTGTAAGATAAGCTCAACTGCTGACAAGTCAGCTGAGCTAAGAAGGCAGACACACACTCAGTGCACATATGACATTTTATGATTTTGGCCTGTTATATTGAACTGTTGTGAGGTTTTTGCCGAGGAATACCATTTGCATATATGATCTTCATCGTACAAATCACATGTACAGTCCTGTCTGACCACACGACCAACAAAATAGCAGGCTGGGTCAGTGTAGAAAACAGAGTAATAGCTCTCCACGAGGATGGTCTCTGCTTTGAAAATGCCCATGTCTACTGTGGTATGGCTTTTTCAGCTTCATCTCCATCACCAGCTGACATTGCTGCCAGATTATCAAGGATCTGAAGTCATAGACTGAATTAGGAGCTGTGTATTAGCTAGCCCGGTGTACCCAAATTGCGCGTTCAAAGATGTTGACCTACACTTTTTTCTCTGGGAACACAGGAATAATGGTATTTGAATGAAAGGTCTTCTTATGAGGTATTTGAATCTGGGATCATTATGGTGAATCAACTTCATCAGCATCACTTAGGTTGTGATTGACACTCCCAAAAGTTGATACCAACTGTCTTAAAAAAAAACTAAACATAATCACAGAATTTTTTTTAATTTAAGAAATGATGATTTCACTGAACGTTTTTTTCAAAGCCCAGTCTAGAAATGCAGATAAACATGTAAAGGCAAAATATTTGAGCAGGCTTGATGTATATTTACATGTTAAATTCATTGCAGTAAGGCAGTAATGACAAAAATTAATAATTTGGTTCAGATAATATCAATTAATTTTATGTTAGCATGGTGAAATAACCAAAAGGATAACTTAGGGTCACTAACGGGACATGTCACTAACGGGACGGATAGGGTTTATATGTCCCTCCAATCTAGTGAGTATGATAGATACAGCTTATGATTTAATATGAAAAAACACAGATTTAAGTAACATATTTTTTTCAATGTAGAGCTCGATCCAATGTGATGTACATTTTATGCTATGAGTATGTCACTAACGGGACAGTTATGGTTCACGTATTTGATTTTTGAAGACACTGGCCTTCTCCACACCTTCCTGTTAAATGTTTTTTTCTGTCTTGTCAGCCAAATAAAGAGTACCACTCACAAGCTTCAAATGCATGATAAGAGTAGCCGTCTGTTACCTTTTTCAACAGGTCTCTCACCATAATGTCACTAACGGGACACATTACAAAAAAATTTTGGTACACAGGTATATCATAATCATATGAAAACCAAACTCCCGTACAACACAAAGTTTTATTTTCTTATGAAACATGGCATTGTGTGTTTATCATAAATGACATTTTCTGGTGCTTGTGGAATGTATACATTGTCAATCTGGTGACTTGATTTTGTCAACTTGAACTTGGAACGTGTCACTAACGGGACAAATTGGTATTCTTAAATGCCATATCTTTTACAGAAGTATAGGTAGGGATCTAATTTAAGCTCCCAAAATAGGGCCCGCCAAAGTTAATACTATGATATAGTTAGCCATGTAAAGTACCCTATAGATCTTGTGTTGTAATCCAAGACATGTTTGGTACAAAAATTACGCAATTCACCCAATTGTGGACAGATGAATGGGCACAGGGACGGATGGATGGACGCATGCACCGACAACAGACCATCCTAAAAGCTCAGCTGACAAACGAGTCTGCTGAGCTAAAAAAATAAAACAATAATAATAATAATAATAATACTTGCAGTACAAAATCCAAAAATCTCTGGTGTAGAGACATTTGAGAAAATTTTAGAGGTACCCACCCAAGATCAAGGTACAACTTTTGCAAGTTCGAGGTGAATCTGGTTGACAGTTTTGGAAAATAAGTCAAAAACATAATTCTGTACAGCTGACATGTACAATGAACAATGTATGGACAGACTACATGCAGACAACCAACCAAACATCTTATAGGCTCAGCTGACAGACAAGTCAGCTGAGCTAAAAAGGGTAATTACCATACAGTGGTGCCTGCTGTTCAAGATATTGCCCATTCCAGTCTGGGCCAAATTAGACAGGTGGTATTAATATGACGCTATTAACATGATTAAACAAAGAAACTGAGTGCAGTTTGTTCAAAAGGTAGTTTTCTATCATTAAAGGTGACCTTGATTGCAGGTACCACTGTCCATGAATACATACAAAGGCAAGTCTAGTATTGTACACAGATAAAACTTTTTATTCCACCTTGTACATTTTCTTATTCACACTAGCCAGTCTTTTCACATCAAGTACAAGGGCTGTATTTAGCATTCATATCATGTGGAAGGCATTTTAATAGAAAAAGCACAAATGCCATATACAAACCATTCTCCCTGTTATTGTAC
This sequence comes from Hermodice carunculata, assembly GCA_964020975.1. Classification (NCBI taxonomy): domain Eukaryota; kingdom Metazoa; phylum Annelida; class Polychaeta; order Eunicida; family Amphinomidae; genus Hermodice; species Hermodice carunculata. Next base: position 6,370,316 of record OZ026618.1, read on the forward strand.
AACACAGCCAGCCATACAGCCCATACATTTGGGATATTTAGCATACAAAGCAGCAAAATGTGTGTTTTCAAAAAGTTTTTCTGCAACAGATTGCATGGAAATTGTGACAATTAATTACTCAACTGTCCAATCCACTTTTTCCAAAAGACATGGACAAGGGTTATACACACATACCGGTACCCTAGATACTACTTCATCCATATATATATATATATATATATATATATATATATATGCCATTCTCCCTGCAAGATTCATTACGCAGCCAGTTATACAATCCATACATTTGTGATATTCAGCACATCAAGCAACAAAATGTGTGTACATATAGACCTTTGCTAAAATAACTTGCATGAAAATTGTGACTAATTCCTTTTTTGTTTTATTGCAACAATCTAACCCAGGTTATAGAGGCTGGACATGGAAAACCCACAAATAAGTACATGGTGTCTTAACATGACTTTGTGACATCTATACAACTTAAGGTCAAATATATCAAGATTGGAAACTTTGACCTTCGCACTGTTGCCCAAAAAATTCTTTCAAAATGCTTGTGAAAAATTGATTAAAAGTTGTATTCAATCATGAAGCAAAAGAGATTTTTTTTTCTTAATTTCTTAAAAATTGCAATGTGTTTTCACTCACCTGGAGGCTTTCCGGGTTACATTTAAAACATTCAAAGTAATATTTACCACACATACATGCCAAGTGAACGTTACTTGTTCCTCATAAGTTTAATTATAATTATACAAATAATGTGCTCATGATCAAAATATATTCACATTTGCAGGCCTCCTGTGCAAATTTAAAAACACTATTTACTTCTTACATTGTAATTCTACATACCTATATCTTTTCACTTGATTCATTATGAAGTCAACTATTTTCCTGATCTCCAACAAGGCTGTCCAAAAGTGTGGTTTTTGTACAGTACTAGATTGTGTGTATGTACACATTTTGATTACCTCAATTGGAATTTATGACAGTATAATTGTTATAATGTGGAATTCACAAAAATTATAAACACAGAAATTGAATAATGGAACCTGACATAGTGTTGCCTCCAAGCAAAAGGTAACCAAGATTTTTAACCATCAAGCTGCCCTGTTCACTGTGTAAAAACAAAATGTCATCAAATCTCTGAAAGATTCAACACCTTATCCACACTGTGACATTTCATAGTGTCCAGGATTTAGTGGAAATATCATTTTTTCTCTCTTATTCAAATTTACATGCATTTCTTATTTATCTCACTCACACTACAATGCAACAACTCAGGAGAATTTTGAAATGACAAACATGAGATTTACAGGATTGAAACTAACAAAGCTGGTAATCATCAATTCCTGGTACACATGCAGCCACAATCCACTTGCATACAGTGTTGAGAAATGCACTACGTAACAAGAGGCCCATGGGCCTAATGCTCTGCTGGCATTGTGGCTATATTGTACCTGTTCATTTCTTTGTGAGTCCTCAAGTGGCTTCTGAACATATGAATTAAAGTTTATGTACATTTAATGTAAAAACTGTCCATCAGATGGCACTTCGCTCCACATGTAATGAGAGCTTATTTGTGTAACTCCTGTGATGAATATTTTTGCATGTGCCAAGACAGTAACCATCGAGTCCTTAACTTTATGTCCTCAGTGACCTAGGGACAGAAGATCAAGGACACCCAGATCATGTTATAATACAAGAGGCCCATAGCCCTCCCTGGTGTTTTGCTGACATGAAGTCCAAGCTACACCCAGCCATTACAAAATCCCTTCTTTCAACTTTACAGGCATGGTGACCTCACAAAAATAAGTCAAGGTCACGGATATTATATAGAATTCTAGCTTTGGACATTGTCTATATATCCTATAAAATTTGACAAGTTCAATCCAATTACTTTTCAAGATGTGGAATTTTATATCTTAAAACACATTATGGCTCATAATTTCCATCAAATTATAAGTGGCGCCACTAGTATAATTACCAACTTAGACTTTGACCTCATCCACAATCCCACTGAATTTGGTGAAGATCTGCCACAAATTAAAGATGCTAGAGTGCTCACAAGATTTTCATATTTTGACCCCTGTATTGCATAGTACTGTAGGTGGCGCCACCAATATCGAAAAAACTTAGATTTTTGTACCCCCTATAAGACATGACAGTTTAACTTGAAAACTGTTGACAGTTTTGCGGTCACAAAATTTTCACATTTTGACCTGTATATTACATAATTCTATAGGTGGCAACACCAACATGGATGTTGACAAACCTTTTTATACATTTCATAGCTCCTAAATGTTATATGGACCTATCTCAAGAATTGTGGGGTGCGCAGCATTCAAGAGATGACTCCTATATTCAAACTGGCCATTTGACCTTGATCTTCAACTGGGATTAAAAAATTGTAATGTTCAAAATGTGTGCCCCACATCTAGCTTTCCATATATAGTCTGCTTGTTCAAATCGCATCCTAACTTTCGGAGTTATTGACGAAAAAACAATAAACTTGAACAAGTGCCAAACTCTATAATTACTGGGTCACAGTGACCCATAATAGGTCACCAAGTGCAGTTTTATGTATTATGTGATCAAGTGCAATTTTGATCTGGAGGCTCAATTTTCTTTCCCATTGATGCCCAAGCTACATTTGCCCATAACAAAATCACCTTTTCAACTTAACAGGCACATTGACCTCACAAAAATATGTCAAGGTCACCCATATTACATAACATTCTACCTTTGGCCATGGTCTATATATCATACATACTTGGCAAGTCTATTCTAATTACTTTTCCATATATGGAATTTTGCATCTTAAAACACATTTTGGCTCATAATTTCTGTCAAATTATAGGTGCGCCACTAGTATCATAAGCGTTAGACTTTGACCTTCCCCACGATCCCACCAAATTTGGTGAATATCCGCCCCAAATCAAAGATGCGAGTGTTCACAAAATTTTCACATTTTTACCCTAATATTACATGACCTTTGGTCAGTAGAGCTAACAATATACATGTAATAAAATAACACAACTTTGATAACTTAGCTTGCAAGTCCAATTTCTACTCAATGTAAAGTAACAAAAGTTAAAGAAACATATTGCTATTTTTACGGGTGCAAGAAATTATGCATAAGAGCATCACACTACCAGCACAAAATAGTACCTGTTATCTTATCAAATATATCCATTAAAATACTCCAATGTACATTTCAAAAATTTTGTACACCTTTCTTTGGTAGATTAAAAAGGTATACAGAACTTTCAACTACTTCTACCTTTGTTCCTTTGTACATGTAATTCAATTTATCCAACTTGGATAAGACACCTCCACCTTTTGAAACAATGATCTTAGTTTTGTCAAAATTTACAGTGACCTTGCCTATCTGTGCCAATATTGTTCTGAAGAGTGCAGCCTCTGTTTTAAACCCTCTCTTGACTCAGGCAAAATCACTGCATCACCCACACACAATAACACAAGCAATTTGACTGCACCAACTGAGTTGCTCTTCTTCTCTCTTTCTAACAAAATGTCTCCATATCGTTTACATACATAGCAAAGAGGAAAGGTTAATGACACTTGCCTTGCCTCACACCCACAGAGCACTCAGAACTTTTGGGACAGACATTACCAAAAAATCCACAGGCCTTCAATCTCATACATACTGTGCACAATTGATTTTTTTTCCTGTTAATGCTATTTTCAACAAGTTTATGCCACAACATCATGCACCATGTAATCCAAGGCTTTTTTTTAAAATCTACAATGGCACAATACAATTTCTTCTTACTGTTTATAAAAGTGTTTATTATGTTATGCATACAAAAATATAGTCTGTTGTACCCTAGTTAAGTCAGAAACCTCCTTGTGCATCTACATACAGCCCATCTATGAAAAATATAACTTATTAACATACTCATCATCAGCCATCATAATGTGGTGTGACATAATGCCAGAACAGCACTGGAATTATTTGGTATTTTCACAAACAAATGATCAGCTTTTAAAAAGAGGGCCATGTGAACAGTCCGTCCTCGGTAGGAAAGTCAAACCACGACCTGTTGTACACTTCTGACCATCACTGGACAACAACTTGTTCCACAGAAACGGATAGTGCTGCTATATCTATCCTTTCAAATCTTTTTCTTTCTTTCTTTCTTTTTTTTTTTTTTTTTGGGGGGGGGGGGGGTATTTTTCTCCTGAAATCCATGCTATATTCTCTTCAAATGTATTGGGAATGTACTTTTGAGTCATGTTCCCAAAAAGATATGCATCTGGTGGTGCTACTCATATCTAAAATTCCATGTACAGGTAGATGTGTGAAGCTCATCTCAGCTCTGGTAATTGGGACTTACATTTGTTTAATATATCCAGGCACTGCGAGTATGTGGTGTTCACACAGCCCTCTTATTCTGAAGAAAAAAAACAACAAAACATGCCATTGCCCCTTATCCCCATCCTGCCACCCCAAGTTGTCACTGGTTACTCCAGGCCCCCATCTCATAGTATTTTATGGACAGTGCAAATTTTACAAACAGAGCACAAACTGGAGTGTTGAACAAAACATTCTGAAAATACACCTTACCAATGGTACACAGGTAAAATACATCAAACACCTTATGCATAACTTACCAGTAGTACACATGTAAAATTAATTGAATACATTATAATTACCAACAGTACAGAGGTAAAATTCATCAAACACTTTATACAAAATTTACCAATACAACACAGGTAGCAAACAACCAACACATACATAATTTACCAATACAACACAGGTAAAATACATCCAGCACATACATAATTTACCAATACAACACAGGTAAAATACAACAAAAACACATACATAATTTACCAATACAACACAGGTAAAATACATCAAACACATACATAATTTGCCAATAAAACACAGGAAAAATACATGAAGCACATACATAATTTGCCAATAAAACACAGGTAAAATACATCAAACACAAACATAATTAACCAATACAACACAGGTAAAATACAACAAACACATACATAATTTACCAATGTGAAACAGGTCAAGATACTTTTTTTGGCATATGCTGAGTTACAGAAGGGAAGCACACCATACCAATTTCACACTAACACATATATCAACTCACATTACACCTCACAATATACATGTACAATGGTCCACAGGTACACACACTGTACTGACTTGTAGCCTACACAGATCAAGTTAAGAAATGCTGCACCTAAATTACAATTTCACCCAAACACAATGGTGCCTATGTATCGTAAAATCTAAGCCGCAAGTTCAATACCACAAATGCAGTCACACGACTCAGAAAAACATGATCGAAGAAATTTTTCTTCTTTCTTGGGAAAAATACTTTTTCCATTAGTATGCTGGAATTAACTGCAAGATACTTTATAACGTTTATGATGTGCACCCATTTTATTTTCTAGTATAGTGAAACCTCGTTATTATGACAGTCTGTTCCCTTATAAATATGTCAGATAAATGAGTCGAACAACAAAGAAAATAAACTTTTGCCCTTCAAAACTTGTGTCATTATTATGATTATGTGGGATATCTGAATGTTGGTATAATGAGGTTCATTAAACATATTTGCAAATTTTTTGATGGTGCCACCAGTGTCACTTCTCAGTACAAGCAAATGATCAGCCAATCCAACATGTGTGCAGATGGCAGAGAGGCCTTCAAAGCCACGTTTCTTATGGCACCCAAAAAAAGGAAAATTTGAACAAAAATATCTTCACCAAAGAGTGGACTTTTGAACAAAATTTCAGTGATCCACCTTAGCTATATCCCGGTAAAATTTGAGCAGGATCCGGCAAACAATTTTTGATTGGAAGCAAAAAGCATGAATTGCAGATGGATAAACAGATAATAGTCAGATAGACCATGCAATACATTCAATTAAATGACAGTTGAGGTGAACACACGATATTATTTGAGGCTGATGGTCATGCATTTTCAAACACTATTGGCTGGACATTTGACAAAGGAAATCAATCTTAATTTAGCAGTGTCAGATTACAAAATATCTGATGACTCGGCAATTATTAATATGTCCATCACAATATTTGTTTTTGGAGCCCACTGATCAACAGCCCACAAGAAAACAGTCCGGTGTAAAGGATAAATATTCAATATCTGCTGTAAACAGGTTGTTAAAGATGGCAGTCCGTGTGTCAAGTCGCTCTGACAGGCACACCCCCATATCACTAAATCACACTGGGTCAGGGTTGAATCAGGGCAGATCAATACTGGAAGCAGAGGCGTAGTAACCATCAGGACTAGCTGAGTACCACTGGCACAGGTACAATGTGTTCATGTGGAATGTTACAACCTTGTAGGACCCAACGTTCTGCAACAAAGAAAATGTAATTATTAATTAATTATTGAGGAATTTCAGTGCCACCAGATGAACAAGTTAAGGTTTCAGGGTTCCCAGAAGTGTCCCTATGCAATTTTGAAGCAATTGGCTGAGCAGTTTTGGGAAGATGATTTTTTAAGATTTTGCCATGTGAAGATTTAACCAAAAAAATATAGAGGACTGCGTGAACAGCTCATACTCAGCTGACCTTTAGACGCTTGTTCACAAAATAAAATTTGCAACTGAATAGACCTGTATTGAGCTTTGCCTGAATACACAACACATTTTGAAGCATTTCTAAGATTTGCCTGAAGAAAAATTAATTCAAATGTGAATTTGCATTCGAATGCCCATTGACTGACATAGTAATCGATAGGAAAGGTGCATTTACCGGTAAGTACCTGAATTGAAAAAAATTGTTAAAAATCAGAAATCCACAGCAGTGACACCAAGGGAACAACTTTGTTTGACCCTTTCACAAGGACCATTTAACCAACCTAAGTCCCAAAATAAAAGGGGAAAAAAATAAAAGTGTTTGGGCCCGAGTGCGGCCTGTCTTTCCAAGATCTTGGCAAGAATGCCAAGTGTCACTTTGATGGGACCCATGCTTGAAAATACCTTGCTACTGCAAGTAGTCAGGCTATTCTTCACTGAACTATGAAAATATAGAAAGAAAAGCTAGATACATGTACTGAAGAAAAAGAAAAAACATCAACGCACTCATACACCATGGTTGGTGAAATTGTGGTTGCTAGGGTAACAAACTGTATGATTTAAAAGTGAATGTACATAGTAAGTTTTACAATAAGTTAGACTGTGTGTGTTGTAAGGACAGGGGAACTGGTTGCAATCAATAGCAGTCCATTTGTGAACGTAAGCCCAATTATTGTCCGAGTTGGACTCCTTCAAATCGGCTGTGATCAATTCCTGGTGTGAACATAGTCTAAAACCCACCACATCAGTGACATGACCTCAGATGACTGAGAAGTCAGTGGAGGTAAAAATTCATAAAAAGATCCAAAAATCACAGGAGTGTGACCATATGAACAAACTTTGTAGAGAACCATCCAAGGTACATCCACACCAAGTTTGAAGTGAATCTGCTTGACGGCTTTTCAGAAGTTAAAAATGTCAATTTCCATTGCAATCCTCATATGTTCACTTAACCTTTTGAGCCCTGAGATGCCAGGAGGTTACCATGGTTACACAAATTCATTTAGCATATGTATACGTAAATTTTGATTTGACAACTGGAATTGACTTAAAGCATATGATATATATTTTTGCAATACTCAGACTACAAACATTATTACACATTATATAATTCATTATTTTTTAATATTATGCAAGCTAACCAGTATACATATTTGGTGTTCAAAATGACTGCAATATAATTGTTGAAGAAAAAATTCATATTTTTTCATTTAGGGCTTCTACATGTCCAAATAAAAATATCAATGAGACAGGACCAGATAATAAAGGCAGAGGTCCACAGCTACATTTGGATATATTATGTCACCAGTTGAATGTCATACACATGTATATATCAAAATTATGACTGAAAAACAGCCTTATGCAAAGCTGTATGTGCCATGTTGGATCAAGGTGAAGAGCACCTCACCTTTGACCCTGTTTCAAGGTCATTTGCCACCTTCTGGTATCTACCCACTCCTTAAGGCATGAAACGAGACATACTTCTCAACTAACTTGATTCTTAGACCAAGACATATCATGACAATTCATATTTCGTGCTGTTCAGCTTTTATTATGTTAATTCAATGCAAATTATGCATATGTTGGCCAAAATTTCAGTCTACCGGGTCATAAGGTGAAAAGTTGCATGGTAATCAATACTAGGCCTGCATGTATGCCATTGACTGACAAGTACCAGAACAGAAAGATGTGAACAGACAGACAACAGACCATCTTATAAGCTCAGATACTACTACGTGAGCTAATCTAAAAACAAAAATGAATCACAGCACCACCAGTTGGACAAACTGAGGCCTTGGGGTCTCCACACATGTTCCTATACAGTTTCAAAGCAATTGGCTTGAAGTTTGAGATATTCTTTGTTTAAGATTGTACCCCCACCCCCACAAAAAAAAATTAAAAGGAAAATTAAATAAATAAATAAATAAATAAATATCACTGGAGTGGGACCATTTGCACAGACTTGGACCCCCCCTAGACGGTATATCTCCATCAAGTTTTAAGTCAATACCGTTGGCTGTTTTGGAGAAGTTGGAAATGCGAATTACCATTGCAATCACCATTGACTTGCACACTAGCCAACAGGAATGACTGCATTAACCCTTTCCCCCTTGGATTCACACGGAGTCAACATCTTCTTCTGGCATGGGTTGCCCATCCCATGGTAAGGAATGTTGTTGACCTGGGGCATGTGATGTTAACAGGTCTCCTCAACAATTATTAGTCAACTTGTTTTTCATTACTGCTGAAATTAGTTGAAAACATTGAAGCAGACAACATTTGACCGTCAGCCGATTTTGGCTGGTTTAGGGTGGAAAAGGGTTAACCTAAAAATACCTGAACTGAGAAATATATTAAAAAATCTGAGTTCCAGAGTATCATGACCTAGTGTACAACATTGTTTTACTGTCGCATAGGCTCCATTTCCCCTAAGTTTCAGCAAAATCTGATTCCATTTCAGTCAAATGCACAAAACAGAGAAAAATAAATATTAGAAAATAAAATAAAAAAAAAACAAACCCACAGGTACTCCAAGAATGCGACAAATTTGTAAATAAAAATGAAAGTTTTAAAAAAATGTAACCCTAATTTCAACTACCTGGTGACAGGATACATATATTTTCTTCCTTGGCTTTATACAGCAGTTTCAAAATGAATAGGCAAACTTGAATCATGTTCTTGGTGATGTCTGAACATTTTTATCATTGGATGCATGACAACAACTTGCTGCGCCAATTTGGAAACAGTTCTTGAAATTGTAAACGCATAGGCGTGATCTACGGTCACGCAAATCTTTTTTCTAGTTAAATGTTCTCTTGTATCTGTCAAGGAATTCTTCATGCGATATTGACTGACCATTTCACCTAACAAAACGATTATTTTTGTCATCATTTATCATTATTTGATGGTTCTTTTCACCACTGGGACTGACGAGTGCCCGGGAAGCCAAGTTCCCGACTGTGGAGTCTCACACGAAAGCAGCTCACGTGTCTGTCATGACGTCAGCGGATTGAAGGATCCGCGTGTGACGTCAGCCTGACTACTCTGCCAGGCCAGGGATGGGTCGTGTGGCGGGAAAGATCAGAGGGCGCTTTCATTGGACCTGCACCCAGGAACTAACAAACAAACAAACAAAATGGTGGCAAAAGTCACTTACTGGCGTGCTGGCATCCAGCGTCCCATTGTGTCCTTACTTAGGTTATCCAATATTAAAATGTAATCCTTGTTTGGAGAGAAGTGTTGAGTTGACAACCCTAACATGACTCTGATTGCAATGAATGCTTCACTTCACTCACTGAGCTCTCGGTGTTTCCAATCCAAGCTTCACAGGCCAATATTGTTGTTGTCTTGTAAGAAGTTTGTTTACAGCGTCCATTGGTAAACAAACTTGACAGTAAACAAGTGGTTTGTACACAAAACAATCGTACAAGGTGCTAGTTGTGTTAATGATGTGAAGTGTTGTAGTTGTAGTAGTCATCACTTACTTGTTGTTGTTGGGTGATGTCTCACTGGGAGTCAGGGAGCTCCACCAGGCAGGCCCCAGTGTCTATCATCCCCCACGGCAGCTTCTGGTCTCTGTGCCACTCACCGTCATATCGTAATGTGACGGGAGAGTCATAGCCACCAACAAGATACAACGCTCCACGGAACGCCACCGCAGATGACATATACTTTTCCTCTGGTAGGGGGGGAGTAAGTATGTACCAGGTCTGGGACTCACTGTCGTATTGCTCCATGGTGTACCTAACATCGCCACCACACACCAGGAGGCCGCCTCCTGTTGTGACCATCGTGTGACCCACACGGCCTTCATTCAGCAAAGCCTCCTGTCGCCAGCTGTCCTCCCCTGGCGCCAAAGACATCACAGATGTAAGCTCTGTACACACTGTACCTACATCATCCCTCCCTCCACTGATGTATACCCTGCCCCTCCATTCACAGGCTGCGTGTAGATACCTCTCCCCGGGCAGGTCAGGTCCTCGTTGCCATTGATTTCCCGCTTCCAGTATCTCTGTGGATGAGAGATAACTGTTGATGTTGTCCCTGCCGCCCACTGCGATCATCTGGCCGGCCATCACTGTCACTGTGTGCCAGAACCTTTGTCTTCCCAAGGGAGGCCCTGCCCTCCACCGCCAGGTCGTCAGGTTCAACACGTCACAAAGTGCCAGTGGTTTGTTACCTATAAACAGAGAGAGACTCATCAAGTAGGAACGCTGGCATCAAGTAACAACAAACTTGTGTCTTATGAGTGATGACTTGATCAACTCCACTGGTTAATGTACAGTTAACTGTCCACTCTATCCATTAATAACTTACAAACGCCAACAATAAAATTTGTTGGCGGTTTTTTTGTTGCCTTCAGAATCAAACATTGAGAAAAAAACAGCTCAAAGTTTGGCTGAATGAAGCGTTTCACGTTTGCCAACAGTGCACTGTGACAAACAGTTTACTGTTAGTCAGCAAGTTGTTGTTGTGTTTTCCTCACCATCCTGTGGTTTGACGCTCACTCATGTTATATATGGGGAGGTTTTTATGTGTGTCATTGTAAAATACCCTCAGGTCAATCACAGGTCACGACTTACCTTCGCCCCTGCCTCCAATAAGCCACACCTCTCCCTCGTGTCTTATCACCGCCATGTTGTACCTGGGGTGTGGCACCCGTGGTATCGCCTTTACCTCTTTATATTCCCCGGCGAGCCCTTTGGGTGTAAGAGGCGCAGCAACCACCCTCGCCAGGGGTCTATCTGTATCCCAGCGGCTCCCAGCAAACACAGCTATAGCTGGCTGCCCTGCAAACAGATCGGAGACCAAACCTGAGTCAACAATCAACATTCTGTTTAGGCCTACGCCACATTCCTCATCACAAAACACAACTTTCTCCAAAACGCTCACAATTCCTGCTACTGTTTGTGGTATGAATTACCTGCGTTTACATCTTCACACGTTGTGATCCTGTGAATTGTGTCACTGCAGTCTGACAGTGTGTGCTTCTCATGGGACGCTGACGATGTGGATGAGTCCACGGTAGACTGACTCCAGGGATGGGGAGTCGATGGTGAAGTGTTGTTTTATTTAGTATTCATTCTGTTTATGTTTACATGTGAAATTGTTGCCACTAGTTCTACCATTTATGTGTCATCAGTGATCGTGGCTTAGTCTAGACTGGACGGAAGATACCCCTGCCTACCGTTACCAACCCTTTTTTTAGCCTTACCCACCTGCAGGGTAAATTGGGAGGCTGCTATGCAGTGTAGAGTGAGGCCGTTCAGTGCAGTGACGTCAAATTTTTCTTTGGAAGCTTCGCTGTTGGGTGAAAAGTTGGAATACTTCCAAGAGCTGTCAAGATTCATTTTAACCCTCCCATCCCCCAAAAGGGCCCAATATCCTCACAAATAAAGGCCTGGGGATTTTATATCTTTGCACGGCGTGAAGTTTGTGGAATTTTTATTTGCTGTTGACAGTGAAATTACTGAGAACAAGACCATCTCTTTGGTGGCGTTTCTGTCATTGAAAGTTAAAGCAAGACTAAAAGCATATGCTACAGTGCATGGTTTAATTTAAGTTAACAACGAAATGCGAGGGGCCAAGGTCAAGTCAAGTCTCGAGGAAAGTTGCAACCTTCTCCCGGCTCAGACTTTGCCGTGACTGAACTTTAACTTCAGCAGGCAGCAGGACAAAACCACAGGTGCCAACGAAGGTGGGGATTTAAAAGAATATATATAACGTAAAAAAATGTCCTACATTTGTGGAACAGGAGCAATGTCAATGATGGGACCATGCTTTTCTAATACTTTCAACAATTTGGGCCTATCAATTAACGTTTTGCTTTAAGTGAGAACTTTTCCTTGCTTGGGCTTATCAATTAACGTTTTGCTTTAGGTGAGAACACTACCTGGGTTTCTTGACTTTTTAAATTTTCAATAATGTATGGAGAGGCATATCCTTGCATGAGGATTTAGGGCACAGGTGAAAATGCTGAATGCCTTTTACAGCTTCACAAGACTTCCCGTTTTCTTTAGCTCGCAAAATTCAAGTTTAAGTTAACATGGCAGCGTTAATTAATTGCTTAACAGTTATTTACTTGATCTGTTAGCCTGAATAATTCTGAAAAGCAAGGTAGTAACTTATTTCTGACAGAATATGAAAGAAAATAGAGGCTTTGAAGTGAGACCTTAAAAGTTAAACAGTTAAACATGTGACGGCATATTTGACCAGATGTGCAATTTTCATTAAGATCATCGCACTCTATTAAATGGACTTTGTAACATGTAACTGCATATATACCCAGATATGCAAGTTTAATTAAAACCGTCATTCTATTTTCAATGGGCTTTGTACACCCAATGCCTAGGCCTACTTTTTTAAAAGTTGAAGTGAATGGACACGCAAGGACAACTTGCTTCATCCTTTGAAATTCTTAGAGTGTCATCTTTCACTTTGTTTCTTTCTTTTTTTTTTTTAATTTTTTTTTTTGTTTTTTTTTGTTTTTTGTTTGTTTGTTTTTGTTTCCCCCTGTAATACCTATGCAGGCCTCCTGATTTTCTTGTTTGTTGTTTTTGGTCCCCGGCTCCTTCTTACCTGTGCTGTCCTCCTGATTTTACATACATGCTATGTATATACAGCATAATAATGTATATGCTTAGTTTGGTTTATAACCTACCTTTCCATAGTTCACCTAATTTTTGTGAAGATGTTGCCATATTTCCATGCAGCGTATCTTCTTACTGCGCGCATTCTGCTCTGCTGACAGCACTGTCACCACTGAGAGCAGACGACAGACAGTGCGTTGCTTACGCAGAAAAGTGCCACGTGCAAGTTGGCACTGCAGAATGGTCACCGGGAGCTGGCGCCCTCACGCGGTACTATATAACATTAAATATTCTTTGGCCCAGAATTTTGGTGGCCTGGTCGTTCATCACACCATTTCTGTATTCTTGCGCTGTCAAGGGGGGGGGGGGGGGGGGGGGTGCGTGCGTGTGTGTGTGTGTGTGCACGTGTATGAGAGGGAGAGAGAATGCTACCAATGGCATATAGACTGAATTCAGTATACAGTGGTACCTGCTGTATGCAACCACTGCTGTGCGCAGCTGCATTGCCTTTTTGTGGTCACTAGGCTTAGACATAGGAGTCAATTTCTTTGAAAAATTTACCTGTGGTGACAGGCCACCTGCTGTATGTGGCCACTTTTTTGGCAGCAGGGGTGGCTGCATACAGCAGGTACCACTACATGCCAAACTACACAGGTTTTTTTTTTTTGGAAAGAAACTAATACACACTACACTGTACCATTTACAGTCAGCTCAAAGTTTATGGTGCTGCAGGGTGACTTGGCTGTATACAGTGGGCCCTGTCTGTTTAGGTCACCCCAAGTGCTTCAGAAATACCGGCTAATAAGAGGGGGCTGTCATGAGGGGGACAATACGATACAAAAACCACACACTTGCTACAGTGACAAATGGTCAGTTAAGTTTTTAAACTTTTATTTGCAGTCCATGGTCAGATTAAAAATATGCTGCCATATAATAGTACAGAAACACATGATCCATATTCATTAATTCCAAACCCAACAATGACGGCAAAGAGATTTCAGACTTGCCAAAGCATCAACATTTCTTTTCCAATACCAATGTGAAGAAACAAATTTCACTCCTGACTTGAGACAGGCAGTCACCCATAAAAGGCAACTGGTGGTTTTAAACCGGTCCTCTCAACCTTAAAAATACTCATCATTAACTGCAGACACTAGTTCTTTTCCCAAAATGTATAGGCCTAACCACCCAAAACACAAATTTCATTATTTCTGCCAAAAATCAAAAGAGACCTGTTAGGCCTATCACCTTTTAGTTCTCCCGACTTGTCAGTCAGCTAAGTTTAAAGTAAAAGAGTAAAGTAGGCCTACATCGTTGTTGCGATATTTATGAATCTGGAACATTATAAACACACCCTACCTCCACTATAACTATGAGTCGGAGAACAAAGCCCACAGCACAACATAGCCAATAAAATAATTTTCAAATAGTACAGAAACACATGATCCATATTCAGTAATTCCAAACCCAACAATGACGGCAAAGAGATTTCAGACTTGCCAAAGCATCAACATAAAATATACATATAAATACCAGCATAAAGTGAAATAAATACACATAAATATGACGATGAGAAAAAAATTGAGTTCCATTAAAATCGGGCCACAAAGGTAAACATATATTGAACCAAGTTATTTAAAAACTAACGTAACAGCTCATATACCAGATATAATGAGGAATATAACCTCAAACTCTACATCCATTTGCTGAAAGATATATTTCATTATGTGGGATTGGAGAAGAGTTTTACCTCAATATTCCTGACCGTCAGAGATATCTAGGCCTGATTTCCTTGGTTCTCTCAAGTGCTGTGGTTTTTGCACTTTACTTGTTTGGAAAATGGTCATGCTACTACAGTAATTTTGATACATATTTTTAGTTATGATCATGTGGCTGGAATTTAGCGCATACATTCAGGAAAGGCCATGTTCAAAATTATACAATTTAAATGGGGTTCAAATGTCCAACATTTTTCATAAGATTATTTTTCTCCATTGCCAGGGTTATGTATTGCGTATTTATTAATCTACAACGAATAAACTGGTTTATTTTGTTATAAAAAGAAAAATCTTTTCAACTTTAAATGTGAACCTCTGACTTCTACCTACACATTTTAGTTTATGGCAATGTTGCATTCATTAAGATGGCATTATGGACAGGGATATGTCAAAGTTTAAACAATGAATCTTTAAATGTAAAATATAGATATGCTATTCAAGTTTTATCTACACAGGTATGCGAAATGTGTATTCAACAATTATCATCACATTTCAAAATGGGGTGACACACAAAATTTCACATTTTACATTTTGAATGCATTGAAAGCTTCTGTACATAGAAATGAACCTGCAGGTGTGAGAAATTTATGGAGAGGATGTTGGGTCAGCACCACTAGTAAGCCAGCAGAAAATCCAGTAGTCCTGACTGAATGAGTTTATGAAGCAACATGATATGTTGTGAATTGCAGTTTTGCTAATTCAAGTGCCAAAAGTTGTGATTTTGCTGCTGTTGCATGATGTGAGATTTGAAATGAGGGCCCCCTTGTAGTTGGTACAGATGCTGGTCACAAACACACTTTACACTGTGTGTTTAATCCCCTATATGTAAGCTAGTGCAGTATTATTTTTTGTTACCCTGCAGGGGTCAATAGTACCCATAGTAGGAGGGTTTCACTGTGTTCATGCATACATAAAGGAGATAAACATCCAGTTAACCTTATGAACCCGGTAGAGTGCAATTTTGGCCCACACACACATAATTTGCATACAATTAACATAATAAAAGCTGAACAGCAAAAAATATATTGTTATGATACATCTTGCTCTAATAATTAAGTTGATAATTATGTCTTGTTTTATGCCCTGAAGAGTAGAGTGACCTTGACCTACTTTTTCAAGGTCACAAAGGGAAGGCATTTCAGTAAACTTGTGAATATATATCTGTGTACCATTACAAGCAAGATTCTTGTATTTTGTTTGGAGTTATATTCATGGTGGCACCACTGGTAGAGATAATTGAAACTAATGACATAGGTATCAATACATGGGCTTCCTTTGTGTGATCAAAAACGAATATGGAACTATGACGTTTACATTATATATGTGTTAGATCACTAGTAAAACTTTTTAACATTATGAGTGAACTAGGTCTTATTTTCAAGGTCGGTATTGAATCACAGTAGTAAAAGATAGTAAATTCAGCATGTTGAAAAAGAGTAAGGCTAGCAATAAAAAATATACTGCAAATGGCTATCATATATGAAAGTGTGATTTGCATAATGTGACTGACCAAGACCTACTTCTCAAGTTCGTGGAAGGAATGTATTTCATGAAAAATTTTGTCACTGATGGTCATTACATGGTAATTTTTTTGTTTTTACATTCGCATACCTTTACAGGAACAATACACAGCCAAAAGTGTATGCTGTGGACTCTTGGTGGCACCACAGGTGATAAAATTATTAGCACTCATATCACCAGTATCAATACAAGTAAAAATTCATCATTCCACACATAAATTAAGAGAGAACAGCAAAATTTGCACAAAATACGCATTAGGACAATGGTCAAGTTTTGCCATACAGTGTATTTTGTGTGATCTTGACCCATTTTCAAGGTCATTATGTGCTTATGAAAGGCCACTAAATTCAACATTTTCATAAAAAATAAAGCAAATGATACTAAATGTAGCACCCATTACTGCAAATTAGTATCACATGAAAGTATGATATTGCTTCATATAGATGAATTTGATTAATTTCTGAGGATCCTGATGGGATTACATTTCTGGAAATGATATTTTGGTGATGGTCATCTGACTATGTGCCAGCAGAGCAAAAATTCCTTGGGTCTCTTGTCGTAATAATGTGGTACATACTAAGGTAGCTATAATATAGGATCCACATCAATACTATTGTGCAAGTGACCTTACCTGTAACCCATTGAATGTATCTCTTGCTGTTTTCACCAATTAGTTTGGCCAATGTTTCTGCCGAAACTTTCTGTGAGAGTTCCACCCAGTAAAGCTGTACTCTGGCCCGTGATGCAATGGCAACTTTTTGATGCCAATCTGCATCTTTGCTAAGAACTGCTATTATCACTGGTTTCTCAGTTCCTATGGAATCACTTACAGTGACCCATGGAATATCTGAGTCTGTATCCATCTGGTTATCTACTGGATCCCTACTAGAGGTTGCCATTTTGTCTATTTTAATGACACTGTCATGTATAATTATCAGTAATTCATCGTCCTTGACTTTATCTTCCAAGTCATGTTGATATTTCTCAACAATGCTGGCGAGACCTTCAAGGTCACTACCATCATAAGATACCTTTATTGGCTTATCTCCAGCATAACTGTGAGCCATCATTTTCTTAATGTCCTTAGTGTGGCATTTTTCTTTCTTTGGAATCAGTTCTGTGTATATAAATTTGGTTATGGCATGAGAATTTCGACTAACTTGCCTCAGTTCTAAGATTGTGTCAAACTTAACAACTTTTTGTATGCGGGTCATTTCTCCCTGTGGGTCCCTTCCAATAGCCTGAGTGGGGTCACAAACCATTAACATTTGTTCAATGTCTGACCCAGAGAGCAGGAACTTCAAATGTGTAAGCCAATGGTCATCTGGTGCATCCCGTTTAAAAATACAAAGTTTGACTGGTTCTTTGAGGGAAGGCATACTTCGAGTTTCTTGGAGTGACATGGACTGAGAGCTATTTTCTTCCTTACGCACTTGAGACGATGCCTTGGGCTGCTTTTCACCTCCACTAGGACTAGGATCACTGTCAGTCCTTGCAACTGCTTGTGTGTTAAGATCTTGTACAGGAAGTGTTTTTTTTTGCTTTTCTATAGACGGAAAATTCTGTACATCATCCAGTATCCACCATCTGACTTCTTTTAATTCATCCGGTAGTTGTTCCCACATGAGCATATCTGTTATGCTTGTGACTTGACAAAGATGCTCCCCTCTTTGTGGGTGGTTCCAGGGCAACTGTATGTTTCTGAAAATATAATTTAGATTCTGCACTGTATATGTAATATTGGTATAGTTTTGTATAAGCTGTAATGAAAGGACAACATAAAAATTAACCCTTATCATGGCAATTTTCTTTAACATTAGCTCAGATTTACCTCAGCTGACTTGTAATTCTGCTGAAGCTATAAGATAATTTGCTGTATGCCAGTTATTTATCATCATCAGTACAGATTGACATTTTCAACTTCTCCAATTCCATGAACCTGATTCCAATACATAGAAATATCCACAGTCTTCTGGGATTTTCTGTGGAATTCCCAAGAAGTCCCAGGGAAAGTGTGTGTTAAACCCGTGAAACTCCTAGGGTTTCTGCTGAAAGTGGAAAAAGTTAAGCAGTTCCATGAAGAAAATAACAATACACTATTGTGCAATTCCTGTGATGGATATTGTTGCATGCGCCAAGACACCAATGAATGAGTCTTTAACTTTATGTCCTCCCTGAACTTGGAACAGAAGATCAAGGTCACCCAGATTATGTAATACAAGAGGCCTATAGGTATGGTGTTGTGCTGACATTGCCATTGATGTCCAAGCTACACCCTGCCATTACAAAATCACCTTTTTCACATTTTGACCAGTATATATTACATTATATTATAGGTGGCACCTCCAACATTGATGTTTTTATGCACTTTATGCACTTTATAAGTGCTAAACGTTATATGGTCCTATCTCAAAAATTGTTAGGTGCAGAGCATTCACGAGGTGACCCCTATATTCAAACTGGCCATTTGACCTTGATTTGCAATTAGGATTTAAAGCGTTGTTGTTCTCAAAATATGTGCTTTACTTTAACTTTCCATATAAAGTCTGTTTGTCCAAATCGGGTAATAATTTTCTTAGATATTGACGAAAAACAATAAACTTGGACCAGCACCAAACTCCATAAATACTGGATCACAGTGACCCCAAAGTAGGTCACCAAATACAGTTTTAGGTATCATGTAACCAAGCGCAATATGAATCTGGAGGCTTGATTCTCTTTGCCATTGATGTTCAAGCTGCACCCTGCAATAACAAAATCACCTTTTTAACTTTATAGGCATGGTCACCTTACAAAAATAGGTCAATGCCACTGATATTATATCACATTCTACATGTGGCCATGGTCTATATATCCTCTAAATTTGGAAAGTCTAATCCAAATACTTTTCTAGTTATGGCATTTTACATATTAAAATACATATTGGCTCATAATTTGTCAAATTATAGGTGACGCCACTAGTGTTATTGGCAACTTAGACTTAAGTCTCCTCCACCTTCTGGCTACATTTGGTGCAGATCCGCCTAAAATTAAAGATGCTAGAGTATTCACAAGATTTTCACATTTTTACCCTCTATATTACGTAATAACGCAGGTGGCGTGACCAACATCAAGTGTGGTCTAGGCTTTTATACACTCTATAAGTCCAGAAAGTTATATTGGGCTAACTTGAAAACTGTGGATGGTATTGTGCTAATGAGCAAATATTTACCGATGGAGGGATGGACAGACACGAGTGGTTGCTCTGCAACCTTTGGTCAGCAGAACTCAAGATGCAAAAAGTTGGGACAGTTTTTCACCATCCTAGGTATGGAGGTCGGTGGAAAATGGGTGAAAGTTTGGACAAACTTTTGAACTGGCCTGGGTGTGCAGGTAAGAGGAAAGTTTTAGAAAGTGACACCTTCTCTTATGAGCACATTGCTCTAGCTGTTTAAATTTAAGAGGAGAGCTACCACCTGGAGACATTAACATTTATCAGGGTCTTCATGTTAAGCAAAATGTCCTAGTCGTAAGGTGAATAATGAAGGCATGACTGAGTATGTACAGTGCAGGGTTGTTGAGAGAACACACTGAAATGGAAATACACGAGGATCCCTTATCTTAAAACTTGAATTTTACCACTACAGCTAGCCACAACAAGTAAGTAGGCATCCTATCTGTTTAATTGTCTACAGCATTGGGTAACCATTGCAAAAACTGACTAGACTGTATCTTACACCTTAGTGTATTTTTCAGTTAAGTCATGTATGGAACCTGATTTTCTAAGACTCCAGGGAATTAATGAAATTCATGCTCCTTCAGCATGGTCAATTTGTGTGTTCAGTCAAACCATTTTAGTGACATATAAAACTGTATCCAACTTGTGTTGGAGGGAAGTGACAGTAGTACCATATTAGCTAGCTATAGTTAGATTGCCTGGCTGCTTCTGCACAGCATGGGATTTTCATGAAGTGATAATATAGTGATTGCAGAAAGGTGTGGGAATCCTTAAGCTGTTTGTGCAAATGTTTCCTACGAAATTTGTCTGCACCAGTTTCTGAATTGGAAGGACTTCGAAGGAAAGCACAGATATACTGACTGCAGAGAAAATAAAAAAAATGGCCAGTCTATGAAATTGGTTCCCAGAAGTCCCTTGGTAGCTCAGCTCGAGTAATCCTAGGTAATATTTTGATACTTTTATTCCAGGAAGTTAATAGGATTTACAGAAGAGAAGAGAAATTTGTATGCATGGCTACTCTCCAGACTTTGTTGAGATCCACCTTGGGTGGATGTTTACCAAGGATTTTCATATGGTCATGTTTCATTAATTTTTGCCCTTTTTGTCAATATTTCAGCTCACATGACTTGTCAGTCAGCTTTTAGGAGGCTTAGCTATCCGTCTTTCTTCTACAATTCACATTTTCGACTTCTCCAAAACCTGTTGCCAGATTCTCTTCTAACTGAGGGGATCTACTTTGGGTAAGTTTCTACTATTTTTGTTGAAATAGTTACGCTACAGCAATTTAAAAAAACATGTTTTTTTGTCTTCTTTTGGGCAATCATGCTAATCAAAACCACTCACCTAGCTGCTTTGATATCACACTGGAACACACCTAGGGACTTGTTGTTTTTGTTCAGTAGGTGGTGCTGCAATTTTTTAAATAAATTTTGTATGATTTTTTTCTGGGTTTTTGATATTTTCCACTTTGTCCCCAGAACCGTCACTTAGATTTAGCTGAAAATTGGTGAATATATTCCTTGTGAAAGGGTCAAGCAAATTATTTACTACACGGCACGGCTGTAGACTGCTAAATTTTAACAATTTAAAAAGTATTTGGGTACTTATCAGTTAATGTGCATTATTATTGTGTGCAAGTTGTTCACTACACGGCACTGCTGTGGACTGCTAAATTTTAACAATTTAAAAAGTATTTGGGTACTTATCGGTTAATGTGCCTTATTATTGTGTAAGTCAATGGACATTCTTATGCTAAATCACATTTAAACTCTTCTCTGTAACCATCAGCCAGTTTCACCGCAAACTTGGTGGCAATGTACCTTGGGCAATTCCCTTAAAGGTTTGTTCAAATGGCCTCTATCAAGAAATTTCTGGATTTTTTTTGCGATTTTGTTGTTGTTGTTCCTTTTGGTCAAATCTTTAAAAAAAGAAAAGAAAAAAGAAAAAACTTTCTGAATATAGTACAGAAAAACATGGTCCATATTCATTAATTCCAAACCCAACAATGACAGCAAAGAGATTCCAGACTTGCCAAAGCATCAACATTTCTCTTCCAAAAGCAATGTGAAGAAACAAATTTCACTCCTGACTTGAGACAGGCTCATCTAATTCCTTTGGCATCACAAAGGAACACTTCTAGGGAGTGTAGCTTTTAATTTGCTCACCAGGTAGTGCTACAATGTTTTTTTCTATTTTTTATTTTTCCAGAACCACCTTTCAGATTTAGCTGAAACTTGGTGGATATGTGCCTTGTGAAAGGGTCAGACAAAGTTGTTACTACATGACACTCTTGTGGAGTCCTTGTTTTTAACGATGTTTTTTTTTCCAATTTGGGTACTTACCGGTGAGGGCATCTTCCTATTGATTACTATGTAATTCAATGGGCATTCTAACACTCAATATCACGTATTTTCTCCACCAAGTACCAATGTTTTCTTTGAAGTTCTCATAAAATATTATTTAATTTCTCATGTTACGGTGAAATTTATATTTCTAATGATTTCATTCCTCAGGCAAATCTTGGAATTTTTTTCTAAATATCATATTCACTTAGCCAAAGCTCAGCACAGGTCTATTGAGTTGCAACTTTGATTTTGTGAACAAGCTAAAGCTCAGTACAGGTCTATTCAGTTGCAACTTTGATTTTGCGAACAACCTAATGTTAGCTGAGCATGGGCTGTTCACACAGCCCTCTTGTTGTTTATTAATCTGGCCAAACTTGGTGGAAAGTACTTTAATTACAGTTCTGCTAAATTTGTTCAAATGGGAAAAATTCATTTTCTAAATTATTCTATAAATTTTAATTTGCACATTCCAGCTTCATCGTTTCATTTCCAGGTAACTGCAGCTTAGGCATGCTCTGGCTGTCATGTTTTGTGCTGGCCTGTTCTCTTGTTTGAGACCATGACTGTTGTTGCATCATCATGCATGGTGTATTTAGGGACGTGTCTAGAAGTAGAAATAACCAGATGCGACTGTTTTGCATAGCTATTTTGATTGGTCTTCCAGACCTAAAAAGAGGCTCATGGAGCCTGCCAAACCTAAATATGGAGTGCATTTTACCAGTTGCCTGCTGTTATTTTCTATCAGTGATTTGGGTGGTAAATGTGTTTTACATGTTGCGGTTGTTAAAGCTTCACAGGAAAAGACACTTTTCTGAATAATATACATTCAGTCAGCACTAGTCATGGAGGTATCCCGATTTGATAGCTATGGTTCTACATGGCCAAGCCTAGAAGTCTTTTTTGGAAACTATGGTATGCCAATTTTTAAGGCTGTGATGGCCGAATGGCCAGATCCATAGGGATGTTTTATTGGTATTTCTTTAATAAGCTTCTACCAACTCTGTACAAATGGTGACACTCCAGTGATTTGAACCTGAGCTGACCAGCCAGTGAGTCAGCTGACCTTATGGGATGGGTTTTCGCAAATCGTTCCTTGCTTGCCTGTCAGTGTCCACACTTGATCTTTTGATTGCTTCTCCATAGCATGTAACCAGATCCACTTGAAAGTTGATGGGGATGTATCATGGATGGGTTTCCAACAAGTTTCCTCAAATGGTCATATTCCATTGATTTTTGAACGTTTTTGATTTTGTAGCTCCCCTAAATCATCATTTCCAAATTATATCAAATTCATACAAGTTATAAATAAACGTCTATGTGAACAGCCTGTCCTCAGCTAGCATAGAAATTCATTTATATAGTGGTCCTGTGACAGTGGAGGTAGGTGAAAGTCGTTCATGCTCTGTGTCAGTCTGGCATTCACAGAGTTCTACCAGCATGTGCAGCATCATGATCAAGCTCAAACATTTGCCAGGTTATCAAGCAAACATGAAAAGTTGTGTAATTAACCCTGTGACCTTAGGGATAAGGTCAAGGTCACTCACGTGTGTCTGAGTCTGTCTGCCATAGAGCAATATAATTTGTAATCTTTAAGTTCTAGCTCAAACAGTTGTCAATATATCAAGTCAACAGTAAAATTATCGTAAGTGATTCTGTGACCTTAGGAGTGAGGTCAAGGTTGCTCACCTCACAGAGGGTCACCACAATCCGAACATGAAAGTCACAGTATACTTTATTCGTTTTGCCTTTATTCAAACCAAATCGTGAACATCAAAGTAGTAGCTTGCATTGTTTCTCGATAATCAAGTAAACCATACAATTCAACCAAGTGGCCCTGCGACCCTGCAAATGAGGTCAAAGTCACCTGAATGCTGTTTGCATCTGGTCTTCAAAGAGTACTATTATCATGCATCACATGCAAATCCTGGTCCACAGAGGTATCAAATTATCAAGTGAATAGTGCAGTGTCAAAGCAACTAGCTGCGCATTTTCTCAGCGAAAAGAAGAAGAAGAAAAAAAAAAGAAAAATCATACATTTTCCTTATGAGCAAATGATGATGATGATAACAGTAATCATTCCTACCAAGTATCATGTTAGTTTGGGAGGTTTTTAGAGGAGTCCAAATCTGAATTACCGGTACTACGGTAATAGTCATCAAGTTGCATTGTAATCAATAGGGGAATATGCACTAGCTGATAAGTACTCAAACTGAAAAAAAATGTTAAAAATCAAGGACCCATACCAACATGACCTACTCAACAAATACATACGACCATTCAACAAGGAGCATTTGA
Organism: Hermodice carunculata; assembly: GCA_964020975.1. Taxonomy (NCBI): domain Eukaryota; kingdom Metazoa; phylum Annelida; class Polychaeta; order Eunicida; family Amphinomidae; genus Hermodice; species Hermodice carunculata. The sequence goes on from OZ026618.1 coordinate 6,394,646, forward strand.
CAATTCATCACAAACTGAGTGTTGGTTTTGGAAAGTTTACAAACAGTGAAAATATATAACAAGAGGACCATGATGATTCTGTGCTAAGGTGACAATGATGATGATGATGATAATCTGTGACCTTGGGAATTGGTTTAAACGTATTTTATAGTGGCAAACAATAATTATGTACATTACATAATATGCAGCAATCGGGAAAAGGGCAATGTCCTATGTGAATCTCTCTTGCAGAAAAGGGAACGACATGTAAACTGGACGTTACCTAACCCACACATGTTACATTAACGGTAAACGTTCAAAGATGTCCAGTCATGCAACAGGTAAAGAAAACGTTTACAGTGAACCAAAGACAGATAGAAGGGCATACTTCAAACAATGTTTGTTTGGTAGTTTGTATTTATTAAAATTACAAATAGAAAAACTCATATATATTCTAAGAAACCTACATTAACTTAACCAGTGCCTTTTGGCAAGCAACAACAAGACAAATTTATATAATATTGAACGGCCAAAAAACAAAAAAAAGTTTTCTGAAAGCATACAAACCGGAGAGCCGTATAAAACCATTTGTAAAGAAAAAGGAGCATATTTTGATACCATTGTATGAAGTTCTGAACGTACCACGATATATAGTGGGCACCAGAAAAAAAAGTGACACACATGTCTGCAAAGCGTGGCGCACTTGCACTTAGGACTCACTTTCACCCCCAATTTTAACAAGATGGGAGATCAACTGACTGCTGCCCAAGCGTCAATGGGTATGTAAAATAGAAGTATATCTGTCTCCAAAGCTAAACAAACGTGACAGCTGATTCTGCCGAGATGATAATGTAGGTAATTCACATTTAAATATTGTCAGCGACAGCCAAATGCAAATATGAAGAGGTAGTTCATTCCAAAATCGAACTGTGGATTGGAAGAATGAATTATTTAAAGGATCAGTGCGCGCTCGAAAATGAGGTAGATCAAACCTTTGACGACTATTGTGAGTAGATGTTTCAGGATTGACAATATTTGGAATTACAGATTGAAGGTAATTTGGGACTAGTTTGTTGACAATCTTACACATTAGGATTAACTTAATTTTTTTTTCTCCGAGATGCCAACGTCTGCCATCCAAGTGCTTCATAAAGTTTAGCACTTGGAGTACCAGGCATTGCACCAGAAACTATTTGGGCTGCAGTAAGCTGAACTCTTTTTCGAGCTTTTTGGCGTCTGTAACCGTGCAGCTATTCCAGACAGGAATTCCATACTCTAATGATGGGTTTAATTAATCTATATGAGGAACACAAGTGGTCCTAAAACGGACCCCCGGGGGACGCCAGCTTGGACTGTCACTCAACCTGAGCAATGACCATTGATTACAACACGCTTGGGAATCATCTGAACGTCACGCATATACTGTCCAAGTCTGACCTACCGAGAAGAGCATGATTATGTGTAACATCAAAGGCCCAGCTTCAAGTGATCAGCCGAACACATTCATTAAAAATAGCCATGTGTCCCACCCACAAACTGTGTTGGTCTTCTCGTCCCCAGAAGTGCCCATATGCACACTGTGTCTAGATACACATTTGTGTAAAGTTTCATGAATCCAAGTCCAAAGACAATATTTTTAGAGTCCAGACATGGAGCAAGTAGCCAATGTATCAGCTTGACCTCCACTGTGACCTTTGAAGGTCACGCGAGGTCAAACCTGACTAAAACAAATGAATGCCCATGGGCATTTTATATTAATGTTTAATAGTAACTATGGGCCTTGGATCTGCCATCACCAATATATTTGCCATGATATCAATTTGACCTCCAGTTTGACCTTTCAACATCACTCAAGGTCACGATTAACTATACCAAATGCAAGCCCTTAGGTGCTTTCCTATCAACATGTTATAGTTACTATGGGTCTAATATCCACCATCGAAAGCGCATGTTCCTATTACCGTAACTTGTTCAATTGAAGCCGGAGCTTTTTATTAGAATACATATTTTTTTTATTTTGCAAGTTAATGATGATGAACTGGGGTATGCAGGATTTGTCAAAGGAGGGGGCGGGGGTGGGGGCGTGGAGTGAAAATTTTAATATGATGTGTGTGACAAAGCTGCGCAAGCAGCTAAAGGATGGGGCATGCCTCCTGCCCTCCCCTGTCGAAGAGTTTTGCAAGTGTAAGGAAAATCCTGCATTGTTGCGCTCATTAGGGGTCAAACAAAGGGAAAATACAAAACAAATATTGTACATTATTCGCCCAAATGTTTAATTATGCTAACTTACATTTATAATATACAATAGACTGGTGCAGGGTCTTGTGATGCCTAATTCTGAGACCTACACATCTTCAAATGCAAACAGTGCGCTTAATCCCCAAACCCCAATCTGAAGCCACTACCGAAATGACCACACTATATATTAACATTTTCCCTGTCACTGACCAGATTTTCTAAGACCTACACATCTACAAATGCTAGCAGTGTGGTTAACCACAAAATTCCAATCTGAAGCCGCTGCTGAAATGACCCCATGTTATATTTAACTATATATTACCATATTCCCTGTCACTGATGAGATTTTCTGAGACCAACACATGTAAAAATGGAATGCAGCGTGGTAAGCTCCTCAAAACGGTATGTAAAGCTGGTACTGAAATGACCACATTATATAAGTTAATTTTATTGAGATGAATTGATATACATTACACAATATAGTCAAAACACATACAAACACAAAACTAGCATATCAACAATATCTACAGGAAAAAATGGAAGAAAAAGATTAATAAAATAAAAAAAGAAAAGAGAATTAAAAAAGTACACAGGCAGATAATTATAGGCAACATGAATATTTACAAAATACAGGTACACCCAGTGATCACAGCTGATGTATAGGATTGGCACTTTATTCATGTTGACACCAAACCTCTTTGTTTACATGCACAAACCAATTAGAAGCCGAGATGCTTTTTTCTGGTGTCAAAAATAATATTAATATACCTCAGTATTGGCCGGCCGGCCCCAGGGCTGTTGCCCATTTTCATAATATATAGGAACTTGTCATATTCGTGAAGGGCCACAAAGTTTGCATCTAAGCCTGTCAAATCAGAATACAGATTGCTTCTATCATTTTGGTATTTACTACAACGGATTACCACATGGTACTCATCTTCAACTGCTCCATTGTTGCATAAAACATACTTTCTCATTTCAATGGGTGTTTTTGGATTGGTGTACCTGCCGGTTTCAAATAGCCAAAGTATGTACACTTATTCTCAATTTACTCAGGTTTTGCCTAAGTTTAAGGGGCCGATTGTTTCCTAAGTATGATTCAATATCAAATTTATCTTTAAATTTACAATATGTGCGAAGCTTATGAGAATCTTCTCTTCCAATACATTTGATATGTTTGTACCACTGGGCCTCGTACACATTCTGCAAGTGACTTTTAAGTTTCGATAACATAGCGTGTGTATTAACCCCTCCTAGGTTGTTCCAAGTTTCCTGCCTACCAGCAAGATGCAAAATTTTTCAAATAGACTTGATCCAACAATCTTTCCCCTTATAGAATTGGTCATAGTTCTCCAATAAACGTTTAAAGACCAGTGAGTTTTGATTGTAATTTTGAAGGTGGATCCAATATTTTACGGCCTTACAGGCTATTTCGATCATGATTGGGCAGCTTCAGCAATCACCGCCGCATTAGTAGCTTTTTGGTGTACATCAAGGATATATTTACAAAGTTTTACGTGTATACTCTCCACAGTTGGTTTATTACATAGTGCCATCAAATTGTTGTCATTCAATCCCTTCAATAGGGTGGGTCCCCAAACTTCACTGCTGTAGGAAAATATTGGCATAATAAGAGACCCAAAGAGTTTTAAAGATAGCTTAACATTGTTATTAATCGGGAACTGACGAATCTTAAATAAGGCCTTATTGGCTTGGTCTTTAAGTTTGTTAATTGCCAGGGTGAATGTACCAGAAGCACTGAATTCAACACCCAAGTAACAATAGTGTTGTGCAGTTTCTATGGGTTGCTCCCCACATTAGAACGACATGGTTTTTATTATACGACCACCCTTGTTAAACACCATAACTTTGGTTTTTAATATATTCACTGTCAATTTCCATTGTTTACAATAGTCATGTAATTTATTAAGGGAGCTTTGCAGACCATTTGCTGATTGCGACATTAAAACTAGGTCATCTGCATATAGCAGGCAATTAAGTTTAGAATCATATAACTCAGCAGGATCACAACTATTTTCAAAAATATCTGGTAGATCTGTTAGAAAAAGATTGAACAAAATAGGACTTAAAACGCATCCCTGCTTAACCCTCAATATTTGATGTAAAGGGTTCCGTGTATCCGTGTTCAGTCTTTATACAATACTTTACCTCATTGTACATAGATGCTAAAATACCAAGACAATTACCACCGACATCATTAAGTAACAATTTATATAGCAAGGCTTGTCTCCACACAGTGTCAAATGCGCACTTGAAATCGACAAAGCATACATATAGATATTTTTGGTGCCATGATTTATATGTTTATCGATTAGGGTTTTCAGCATAAGAATGTGGTCTGCAGTTCTACTTTTTTTTTGAAGCCAATTTGTGCATTCGGAATGACGTAATTAGTTTCGAAATAATTATAGAGTCTAGTATGTAAAATTGTACAAAATAGCTTACTGAAGCTTATATATAAATTGTTTCAGTACTCATTACGCTTTCCCTTGGTTTGTGCAGGTGATGTTGCTGTAACTTTTTATTTTATAATCACTAGGACAGAATCTAATACCTCAGTTTTTCTACTTATGTTAGACACTGGCAGGTTGATTAATTAAGGTACGCTACCCAACTAGAAAGGGTACACGCTGGATCAGGGGTAAGTTACATTGTTCTTATCTGAACTGGTACTATACAGTAACTATGTTTGGTTTGACAGGTATTCTTTAGTCACGTCGAAGCTCTGCATTGATAGACAAGTCTTCACTTATTTAGCTAATGCATTGAGGCGTTCATATATATTTTGTCATTATTATGTGGTTGTCTTTGTTGAATATTTAGCTTAGACAAGGAGCCGCTACTCAGAGAGACAGGTACGGGTACAGGTTCCGAAACATGTTCTGAGTAGTTACCCGCTAAAGACCCTTTAATTTATATGGACAAATACAGCCTATGTCAAATTCTACAGAAGAACGTGACAATATTACTTTCAAACATATATATATATATATATATATATATATATATATAGTGACTGCCCTTAAGGCAGGTCAAAAAGTGGTCACATAAAGCAGGTGGTCTCTCAATGAAGGTGCAATAGTGTGGGAAAGATAGCAAAACGGACTTTGAAAATATGGTCTTAAAGGGCAGGTGGCCTTTCATTGCAGTGGTCTCTCAAAACAGGTTATGTATATATACATATATATATACATATATATATATATACATATATATATACATATATATATACATATATATATATACATATATATATACACATATATATATATATATATATATATATATATATATATATATATATATATATATACATATATACATATGTATATATTGGTTAGACTTTGACAGGTAAGCTTATGGAGTGTCTAGAGTTTGGACTACGGAGTAGAGTAGTGGCCACCAGGAAGTGTTTCTGGATGAAAAGACACAAATACAAATATGACTACACACAAGCATTTTTCCTGTCAGTGATGAAACCCTCTCGTAATCTCTGTTTTGCATCGTTATATTATGGATAACGATGTCTGCAATCTCAGACTGATATGAAGCGACAGAAATTAAGTCCTGCTATCTGCATTTGCCAATACTAAAGATGTCAGGTGTTGCTATTAGTTGACTTCATTATCCTCAAGGTGGTTTGCCAGATTTGCTAGAAATGCACTTTGGTAACAAGAGGGCTGTGTGAACAGCCCCTGCTGAGCTGACCTACAGATTCATTACCCTTGTGGTTCTGTGAACTAGGGACAGAACAAAATGGCTAGACATTTCTCAAAGGTACATCCCTGCCAATTTTGGCACAAATATGGCCAAAATTAATGAAGTTACAGTGAAACCTCATTATAACGACACTCAGATATCCGGCATACTCAATATAATGACACAATTTTTGATGGGAAAACGTTTATTTTATTTGTTATTTGGCTCATTTATCTGATATATTCAGTTATTCGACACATTTTTTCGTGAACAGAGAGTGGCATTCAAACAAGTTTTCACTGTATAATCATTACAAGTGATTCCCATGTTAAATTTTCCTATCAAAATTTTTCTACAGATTTTCAAAAAAAAAAAAAAAATCACTGAAACATGACCATGTGAACAAACTTGGTAGAAACCCACCCAAGGTACATTGCCACTAAGTCTGAAGTCAATCTGACAGACATTTTTTTCATTGAAGTCCAAAAAATGTGAATTAGCATTAGAATGCCCATAAACTTAGTACTCAATAAGGAAGGTACATTTACCAATAAGTACCAGAATTGAAAAAAAAAATCATTAAAAACGAAGAATCCACAGCATTGCCACCTGGTGAGCAACTTTGTTCGACCTTTTCACTAGAAACATATTCAATAAGTTTCAGCTTCATCTGACTGATGGTTCTGGGGAAGAATTTAAAAATAGAAAACCACACAAAAAATCATTAAAAAATAGAAAAAAAGCAGCACCACCTGGTTAACGAATTAAATACTAGCAGTCCCTAGAAGTGTGTTACTGTGCGATATCAGAGCAATTGGACGAGCAGTTTTGGAGACGATTTTTGAGGTTTGTCAAAAAAAAAAAAAACAAACAAACAAACAAACAAACAAAAAACAAACAAACAAGCAAACATAAAAGTCCAAATATCACTGGACCACGACCTTTAGAACAAACTTGGTAGATACCCACCTAAGGTACATTGCTACCAAGTTTGAAGGGATTCTGGTTGATGGTTTCAGCGAAGAAGTCGAAAATGTGAATAAGCATTGGAATGCCCGTTGACTTCCGTAGTTGTCAATAGGAAAGGTACATTTACCGATAAGTACTGGAATTGACAAAAAAAAAAAAAAAAATCCACAGCACTGCCACCTAGTGAACAACTTTGTTTAACCGTTCCACAAGGAACATATGCATCAAGTTTGAGCTTTATATGAGTGATGGTTCTTGAAAAGTGAAAAATAGAAAAATAAATACACATAAATCATACAAAAATACAAAAAATTGCAGCGCCACCTGGGACACAAGTTAAGAGCTTTGAGTATCTAGAAGTGTTCCTGTGTGATATTAAAGCAATTGGGTGAGCTGTTTCAGAGAAGAATTTTTGAGGACACCCTCAAAAAAAAAAAAAAGAAAAAATACCAAAAACAAAAAAAAAACAAAAACAAAAACAAAAACAAAACAAAACAAAAAACAAAAACAAAAACAAAAACAAAAAACCCCACCAAATATATATATATATATATATATATATATATATATATATATATATATATATATATATATATATATATATATATATATATATTTATATATATATATATATATATATTTATATATATATTTATATATATATATATATAAAATCACTGGAGCGTCACCATTTGAACAAGCTTGGTAGAAATCCACCCAAGGCACATCCCCACCGAGTTTGAAGTGAATCTGTCCAACTGTTTTTGAGAAGAAGTGCAAAATATGAATGTGGATGAGAGAAGGAGGACAGACAGATTAAAGTTATATATAGGTATAGGCAGTGACTGGAAGGGAAATGAAGAGTACTGAGAATGAGCAGTTTGTATTTTGTGATTAGAACCTCGCGATAGGTTCTACTTCTTTGTGTAAATGACGGAATGTGCATGCCTATATCTCTCTGGCAGTAAAAGATCACATAACACCGCTGTTTGGAACAGGAGTCAATGCAACTGTCATCGTCACAGCAGACGGCATGACACTAAGTGTGCAAAATTGTGTCAAATTTATTTTTGCAATGTATGTTAAAAAACACTAATTAATAAGTGGTAAGTGGTGGTACCTAGTAACCTACCCTACGCTTTGGAGGCCTTGTTCAAGACGTGTACAAGTGTTTTGGAAACATTTGTAATTAAAAATTATATGAATGTACCAAGATGGGAAGCCGGTTGAAACAATGCTGCATTGGGGCAATATGAGACAAGCTTATGTCATGAGTGGGGTATAATGAAACAGCATAATTCAGGAACACTGTGAGACATGTCCGTTTATACAAGCTGGTAGAGGTTCTTCTATAGGAAACTTATGATCAAAGTTCATTTTTTACCATTACCCTTGGTGAATGTTTCCAATACATCAGTTTTACGCAATAAATAGTTGTTGTATGTTTGCAAGTTAGAGTGGCCAACCAGTTGTTTCACATTGCACCAGAGGTGGGCAAAATGAAAAAAATGGACCATCGCTGCTTTGTAAATGATTAACTTTTTTGCGATCGGACTTCATAAATTTTAGTGTGAAGCACACGATCGAGGGATTGTCCATTCACCTGTCATCACTGTGGATAGCAGTGCAGAAACATATAGCTTTCTAGAACCCAATCAAACTTATACGCCTGACCATGCCCCACTCCTCCCAGACCTTCCCCACTCTTTCAGTGCCAACTGCGACCTAAGTCGAACTACAGAAAACAAACTGCCACGAATTGAAAAATAGATGCTAGATTCATATTTGGTGTAAAGAGACCTTTCATTCAAGTGTCAGCCTATGGTAAGGTACGAATAGTCGTGGTCAACAGCATTCCTCGGCGTGCTTTGAGTGCAATTCAACCAACAAAGGGCGTTTTAGTAGAGCTGTTGACTCTGTCTAACATTTAACACAAACTTAATAAAGTTTATCGTGGAATGATAGGCTTAACTATGTTGGTGACACAGAATTTTTGGGTAGGCCCAAGTGTGCGATTCTGAAAAACTGGGTGCGACGTCAGTAATGGCAATGTTGGTGATATAATGCCAGAAATGATGGTAAACTAAAAACAATTTGAATATTCCCCTGTCATGAATATTAGGAGTAAAGAACCCAGGTGTATTTTCTGTAGTGCTATGTTGACGTTGTGAAAACAGACCAAACCTGCTGGGCCTGTTATTCAAGTTTAATGTAACATCGTTATAACCAGTCAAGGCTATTGTGTTATAAATTAAACCTGGATAATGTGGCAAAACAGAATGCTGTGAAACGTGAATCTATCTTTCATGCAAAGGACAATAGACTGGTTCTGTTTGTATCTAGGATTTATTTTTTCTTTGGCGCTACCATCATGGCAGCTTCTTGATCGTGGGAAAATTGGGTTGACGTGTTCATGATTCGACTTGCGGGTGCAATGGATTGCAAAAAGTGTGATTATTACTTTACCAGGCATGACATCATTTCGCAAACTCGAAAATACAGAAAATTTTAACTTTACGGACAATGCTAGGTCTTTTTGGAAATCTAAATGGACAACATGCAATATTATGAATATTGATTTTATATATGGTACTTTACCACGGCATACAGATTCAGGTCTACCCACTTTTGCTCATATGTATTATTATATTAAGGCCTAGATAAAACTGTAACCCTCGCTATTATTGGAGTGTGTCACTACAGAAGTTGTCAATGGTGGTGTGTGTACGACTCGCTTGCTTGTATGTATGCTCCAAGTCAAACCTAAACAACTCTCAGGGTCCATACAAAAGTTTGATTGACTGTGTCATACCTTGAGCTTTAATGTTGTAGGATTTTCTCAAATTAAGCCATATAGAAATAGGTTATCCGTAATTTAAGAATAAGCAGAGTTTAAAATCCTGCAATGCTTATTTGGACTTAGAACAACCGGCACAAATTACAAGTCATCCACGGGTATGTCCAGTGTTCTAGTCAGACAATTATGGTAATTGAAATTCTGAAGCTCCCACAGTAACCGGGTTTTCACAACCTTCTGATAAGACAGAATTTTTACAAATGTTATTTCTATTATTATCATGTTGTTTTATTTTATTTTACTTCATTTATTTTTATTTTATTGATTGATTTATTGATTGATTGATAGATTGATTTATTGATTGATTGATTGATTGATAGATTGATTTATTGATTGATTGATTGATTGATTGATTGTCGGGGGGGGGGGTGGTGGCTAGGTTGGGAGGCAGGCGTACGCGGGGCCCACGTTATGCTGAAGACGCCACTGTGAAGTCAGGGTGCGTCTACTAATAGAGTTTTCCTTGCACCATGATCTAACGAGCTATTATGGCAAGGTCATGAGTAAACATACCGAGAACACATAGTATCATATGGTCAAGTGATGATTAAAGGGTTGCATTTTTAACACACACAATTTTTACTGATACAAATACCACAGACAAAATAAAGTAATAAGATACTTCTGCAATATTGATAAAAGGAGGTAAAACACGTGACAATGAAGGAAAAGAAAACATAAATTGGTCATAGTGTGCAAAAGTTGCACAAGTAATGCACATGTGCATATATGACTGTGAGGAAAACTTTTCATTTTGAATTTTTAAATATAGTAGCCTGAAGTCCGGGTGCGTTTTCTATTAGGGCCTTTTTTGCGGAACAAAAGGACGATGATAACAACATTGTAGATGTCCTAAAGTCGGCGTGTGCCTTCTAATAAAGATGCGTCTTCTAATAGTGAATTTACGGTAATGTTTGATATTACCATTGGCCTGGGATATACCATTCTGATCATATAAGCTAATATGTGAGATTTCCTGAGTCAGAAAAAAAAATTAAACAAATTTATTTCAAAATTTATTGAAAATCCTAAAATCACTGGATCATGAATATTTGAATATATTTGACACAGACCCCACCAAGCTGGATCCCAGTGAATCTGGTCAATGGGTTTGGAAAAAATTGTGAACTGCCATATAGCAATCTCCATACCCTCATGCAGTTATCAAAGCAATACATACATTAACCAATAAGTAACAAAATTGGCAAATGTGTTAAAAATCATAGATTCCACCTAATGAAAAACCACAGAAAACTGATAAAAGAAATGAAAATAAAAGTTGAACAAAACCAGGTTTATGGCTCTACAGAATAGCCTCTATGCAATTTCAAGGCAATTGGCGGAGTGAATTCGAAGATTTGTTTTAAAGACTTTGCCCCCCCCCCCCCCAAAAAAACCCCCAAAACATTAAATATATTATAAAAAAACATTGGAACATGACCATTTGAACAAACTTGGAAGAGACCCGGACCTACGCAGGGTATATTAGCGCCAAGTTTGAAGCAAATCTGGCTGGTGATTTTGAAGAATTGGAAATGTGAATTATGGACGAATGATGGATAGACAGACGGTGGAAAACAGATCATTGTATCAGCTCAGCTGACTGACGAGTCAACTGAGCTGGAAGTTCATTAAAAGTGGTAAAGATTGCAAAAGAAATATGAGTCCCTGAGAGTGTCCCTTGATTGAATTTGAAGCAATTGAGTCAGCAGTATCTTTGGAGAAGATTATTTAAGATAAGTAAACAAGAAGAAGAAGGAGAAGGAGGAGGAAGAGAACAAGAAGAAAAAGGCTGTTGGACCAGTGTGCGCTTAGATTACATTAGTAACTAGCGCCCATTGGATCGCAGCCATTAGTGACTGTATAGTAAGTAGCAACCACAAAATAGTATCTGGAAACCATTTGTTAAAGCTAGCTTCCTGAAGAATTAATAACATTTAAAACAAAACAAAAAACCTGTATCAACAAAGTAAGGAACTGCGCAAGAAATATTCCTGCCACAAACGAATTTGATCTAACCAATAGTTTTTTTTTAAAGTCAAAAATGTGCATTGGGTAAAAAAAGGAACATAAGATTCAAAATTTACTGGAGTGTGACCATTCGAACAAACGTAGAAGTGCCCCAACAAATGTAGATTCCCACCGAGATTGAAATGATGAACTGTTTTGGAGGTGAAGTGCACAATGTCGATTAGCCTTGCTACCCATTGACACCCATAGTATTGTGTTTATTAACCCATGAACATGGATTGCAAAACTGGTTCATAATCAGAGATCTCAAGACATTCTGTATAGTGTGCGACTGTGTTTGACCATTCCATAAGATTTTGCATAACGTGAGGTACCGTTTTGAAAATCTTGTTAAAAAAAGCAAAAACAAAAAAACAAAAAACAAAAAAAAAAAAAAAAAAAAAAACAAAAACAAAAAAAAAACAAACAAACAAACAAAAAACCCTACAAAAAATGCAAAAAAAAACCCACCCCCCCCAAAAAAAAAACAAAACAAAACAAAAAAAAAGACAAAAAAAAAAAACAAACAAACAAACAAACAAAAACAAAAAAAACAAACAAACAAACAAAAAAAAAAAAACCAAACATTCTACAAGTAAAAATTATAGGTCGCAGTTTGACTCACATAATGATTAATAGGAGCATTTATTAACCAAGAAGTACCCAAATTGAAAAAGCAGAATTAAAATCATGGATCCACAGCTATCAACGCAGCTAACAAATTTGACTCTGCCACAAGGAACATTTCCCCAGTTGCAGCAAAATCTGACTGAGGCTTTTGCAGAAGTCTGAGATGGTAAAGCACACACAAATTAATGAAAACCCAGAAGAGGAGGACTGTGACAGTCTTGTGCTTAATTGGCTCTGCATGCAGCAACTGAAGTGGTCTTGGAAAGTTCAGAGAAATGTTAATGCCGCTATTTTTCAAGACCATCCTCACTTTAATATTTATCTTCGGCTCAACGGTCGGCAGGTCATTTTTTAAATGGAAAAGGACAGAATGACTACTAATTCAGATATTGGCCACAATGTCATTTGACTTTTCCATGTTACTCAAGGTCTAAATGAACTCCCAAGATCACCAAAAAGTTACTGTTCTGTGTGTGTATCAGAATAACCATGCGCCTAGTATCCAAAATACCCTGATGTCCGGTGTGCTAGTGTCCCTATTGGACAGCTCTAGTGCCGTGTAGATATCCCTACAGAGACTTTCTCTAACTTTTCATTTGTAGAAGTCAAAAGATGACAGCATCACCGAGTAGTGAACAAATTAGCTAGAGATCAAGTCCAGGAACATTCCCAGAAAGTTTGAATAGGTTCCAACTCAGTAATTCAGGAAAATTTAAATTGCACAACTATTTGTAAAACTACAGAGAAAATTCATAGCACCACCAGAAGAACATGTTTAAGTCTAGGGCTCACCAGGGATCGTCTTTTGCAAGTTAAATGTAATTGGTCTGGCGATTGTAGAGAATATGTTTTTAAAATTTGACCAAATTGTTAAAAAATGACAGAACTTCCACTAAATTACATTTCCACCAATTTCAAAGTGAATACGCCAAACTGAAAAATGCAAATTACCATTTCAAGCCTCAGTGACTTCGATATAACCAAAGGTAAAGTATGTATTATCACACAAGTATCTAAAAAAACAGAAATTTGCAGTATAACCAATTCAAAGGCAGTTGAACTAAACACTAAGTACCATTTGTTGAATAAATTGTGGTCGAGGTGTCCCTAGAACTGACTCTGTGTAATTTTGAAAGTGATTTACCGAGCGGTTTAGAGATTTGTTTATGATTTTTCTCAGACATGAATGAGAAAATCTGGAAAAAATATATATATGAATCCCCTAGCTTATGTAATCATTTTAACAAAGTTGATAGAAACCCACCCAAAGGACACCTCTGCCAAGAAGGCAAAAGTTAATGTGGCTAGTGTTGAAGAAAAACGTCGAAAATCACTGCAATCCCAATTGCATTTCATAATAATCAATGGGAATGTGTACACTAAGCTATAAGTACTCACATGAAGATATCGTTAAATATCAGAGATTCGTCTGGCGCCACTTACAGAACAAAAATAGCAAAAACAAGGACATGAATAAAAGAAACACCCAGTGCCACCTGGTGTAAAGTGCCATGCGCTTTCGGTGATAAATAGCCATGAAGATTAAAAAAGAAGAAGAAAAGAAACCCAGGGCCACTATAGATAGTAATAATGATGCAATTATTATGCTTTCTGTGATGGAGGATGCTTGTGGCATGTAAATTCCATAATTCACAATGTGGATGACCTTGAACTAGATTCTTAAGGTCAGGGAGTGATTTAATTACAGGAAACAGAATTTTTTGTGCTGGTTTGCTGATTATACCTCAGCAGTGCATTTGGCCTAAGGGCCTACTGTTTTTTGTCGTCACGTCTTCTTTATTGCCGAAAATATACCACTTATATACCTTTCAAGTTGCCTCTTGTGAGCAAACGAAGAATAAGAGGGAATTCAAGATTATCAGATTATATACTGGCTGTACTTACTTGATTTGCTCTGCCAGCACATTGCTGTAGGCTACATATAGGATGTTTTGTTCAGCTGCACCTATACTGCGCAGTTTTTTAATGTATTCTGTGATAACAACAGTCTTTCCAGTGCCTGGTACTCCACGCAGAAGAATTGTTTTTTTACTCTCTGTTTGACACTGGTGTAAAACATTTAGCTGCTCCAAAGTCAGCAGATTCATGATTTGAAGATAATCCCTTGCCTCCTTGTTCAACACATAGGTGCTGGGGACAAACGATGCAAGGCTTGTGTACAAGGAACATCGGACAGATTCCAGCTTTTCTTTTCCCATTGTCAAGTATGATGCTGGATACATTTCGTTTTCCTTAACCATCACTTCATTTAACCATCGTTTCCCTGCTGAGATCTCTTTTACGGTAAAAGTTAAACATTGCACATAAAAGGAGCTGTGACTACTGTGGCTGAGGCTTTGATCCAAGTATGGTTGCATGTCCCTTGCATACGCTTTTAGTTTTGCTTGATCAAAACCAAAAGTGAGTACCAAAGGCGTGTCTGTAGATGTGATGAGTAGGATGTCAAATATGACGTCGTCATGTTTCTGTTGACTTTGTTTTCTTACATCGTTTTGTATGCAAGGTGAAATGTACATCAAGCCCACTTTGTCACTGTAGTGTTTTTGTAAAGAAAGTATTACCTTCTGTAGGTGCTTGCTATTTGCCTTGTATTGTTTAAACAGTTCTGTATAGTTGTTCGGCCACACGTTTAGCCCTGCTCCAACTGTAATACAACAGAGATATTTGTCAACATGCACATACATGTATATATATATATATATGTATATATATATATATATACATATATACATACATACATACATATATATATATATTTAGATATATATGTATATTTAGCTACGTCTTGGGTGGTTTATGGGCAGAATTGTAATCCTTAGACCGTCTTGTAGGCAGTTGTTCGGTTTATCGTCAGTTGAAAAATGCCCATAAACCATGTTTGCCTTAAAGGCGCTACCTGGTGGGTTTCAGAAGCGTACAAATGAGCAAATCTGCCAAGATATTATGGGAAGCTATAAATGCCCCGAAATTGTGGTAAGATATACTTGGTATATACTGCTCACGGTGCAGTTTCAGGATTATAATTGACCCACAGATAATGGGCATGACCCACAAACCGGCTGTAGGACATATTCTGTTTTATATTTTTTTTGGGCAGGGTATTATTGCCCATAAACCACCCAAGACATGTATATATATGTATGTATATATATGTATATATATATATATAGAGAGAGAGAGAGAGAGAGAGAGAGAGAGAGAGAAAAGGACGGTGAACGCTTATATTAGTATGATTAAGAAGGATTAACCTATATGATGCATGCCTCATTATAAAATGAAATGAATTTAGAGTGTGATAGCCTTCAACCCTCAGCTTTTAATGTAAAGGTTTGTGAATTTCCTACTCTATGCACATAATTTTGCCTGGTAAAAGAAGAGAACGATAAGTGACTGATTCAATTGTTACATACACATGAAATGGGTAGATTATACAAGTATTGAATAAATAGAATTCATCGTAGGCCTCAATTGAGTCCCAAGTCAGCAGTGTATACCAGGGATTTATTTAACATCTTTATTAATTTACTTTTTTCCTTTTTCCATGCACATTAGTCCGGTATGTGCAATATGTCGTAACATATTAGTGGTAACTTTTGCTAATCAAATAATTCCGGGTAACTGTACGTGTAAATGTAAAATGAATATCTGCCATTACAACAAGATGACTTCAATACATTAATATGAATGCCTACAAGCATTAAATAATCTGAAGTGCCTAATTCAGCACTGCCATCTGGTGGCCAACTGTTAAACTACCATTGCTGTAGCAACTCATTCATTATGGAGCCAAATCACCAATTTTCGTTTGCTTAAGAATGCATTTGGCATCATCTTCTGAACTTAAACGCCAGTCTTCATGAAACTTACTAGATAGTGAGATATGCCATAGATATATAAAACTAAACCTTCATATGACCTTGGAATGAACTTGAACACCAAAATGTACCTATAAACAGATTTCCACCTCAATTTTTACCCAGATATTGACGCTGAAAATGGCGATTTTGTTTGAAGAAAATGTAGTCTGAGGTTTATCATGAAAAGATTGTTGGCATAAAACCAATCATTGACTGATCTATATAATCCTGGGTAGAAAAGGTACATCCAAAATATCAAAAAAGTTCCGAATTGCCATATTGAAATATGTCCACCATTGGATGCCGCTAAAAGTGTACATGATTTTGTTAAGAAATGAACATAATTTGTTTAATCTGAGTGAAATTATATCAATTCAAAATCAGAGCCTCGTATTCCCTTTCTCAAACCCAGATGGCCACCAACAATGGAATTATGGGCTACAATTTCAAACATACATGATTTCTTTAAAACAGAAGGTTTTTGGATTATCTTCTTTTAAAGATTATGTACTAAATGAGCGTCATTTGTGAGTTTCTCCTATTTTATATACACATGTCTGCCTGTTATTTGAAAATGGAATACATTTTACAAAACACACCTTGTACATGTTTGTTTGTTTGTTTTTTTTCGTTTTTGGGCTAATTGGAAAGATTTTTTTTTTCAAAATATTCTATGCAAAATTTTACACAACTTGTGTCCTTTGCTTTTTGGGATTTCTTGTTACAAATGTGTAGAAGAAAATAACTAGATCACTAAAGTAACCGTCAACTGATCGCAAGGTTACAGAACATGCCAATTTTTTTTTACTGGTATGATGTGTCAACATAACAAGTTTCATTAAATATAGATTTTTCTACCATAGGTATCCAGCATGTCACCCAAATACGGCTATTCTAATGCCCACTTTTGGCTTCATTGGCCACAGTGTGATTGCTTTGAAACTGTATGCATGATACACTGGGATCTCCGAGACATTAATCGTTCAACAGATGTTACTGTGATTATTTTATTATTATTATTATTATTATTATTATTATTATTATTATTATCATTATTATTATTATTATTATTATTATTATTATTATTATTATTATTATTATTATTATTATTATCATTATTGTGATTTTTCTTTTTTTTTGTCTTTTAGATATTTTTCGGTTTTTCTCCTAAACTGCTTACTGAAGTCTCTTGAAGCGTTTTAGAAATGGCCAGTACAGGACTTGATCATCTCTAGGTTTTTAGGTCTTTTGCCTAAAGGTCACAGAGCGTATGCGATCGCTCATGTCTGTCCGTCAGTCTGTAAACGTTTGCTCCTTTGGGCAATACCATGCATTGTTTTCACGTTAGCCCAATATTACTTCCAGGACTTACTGGGTGTATGAACATGTAGGCCCATCTCGATATGGGTGGCGCCACTTAAAATATTATGCAATATAGGGGTCAAAATGTGAATATCTTGTAAACCCTCTAGCATCTTTAATTTTTGCCAGATCTTCACCAAGTTTGGTGGAATTGTAAGGCATGGCAGAGTTTAAATAGCTAATGATATTAGTGGTGCCACTTATAATTTGACGGAAATTATGAGCGAAAATGTGTTTTGAGATGTACAATTCCACATCTGGAAAAGCAATTGGATTACAGTTGCCACATTTGTAGCATATATATAGACTATGGCGAAAGATGGTATGTAATATCAGTGATCTTGGCCAATTTGTGTGAGGTCATCATGCCTCTATGGTTGAAAATGTGATTTTGTAACAGTAGGGTGTTGCTTGGAAATCAATGGTAAAGCGAATTAAGGAGCCATCTGTAAGGTTCAGTATATATAGTGTCGCAGTATCTTAGTCTACTCTCCTTTCTATAATATTGCCCTTACCCTCCCCCCCCCAAAAAAACCCCCATACATTTTCTTTTACATATTAATCTATATTTTCATGATGTGAAGAGAAAAATCATCATTTTTCATTTTTGGGGTGATAGGCGATATATTACAGAGGGGTCCACTTCAGCGGTTTTCTGGGACTGCAAACCATAATATTTAACATAAAATCTTCAAATTTGGTAAAAAAGAACTTGGATATAATGTCTAAGAATGTTGTTCTTGTTTTTTCTTTAAAAGCAAAAGGAATGATTTTTTTCAATTTATAAAGAGGCACGGTTTCAATTTTCCACATTGTGTATTTCAACATTCAAGAGAATTACAAAATATAAATATATCTACAAACGTCACATACTGTTTTAGGCAAGGATGAATATTTTCAAGATCTTACTTTTCCTTTAAAATCTGTTAAACCGTTTACAAGTAATTCCTTGAAAACCTGTGAGAAGTCAGACGAAAATTAGAATTGCCAGAAAATGCTATTTAGGTATAATCGGCATTCTAGCAGCAGTAAACTGGCCATTATAGAAAATGTACTCACTCTCTCTCATTGATACTTGTCTTGTGGGAAGTATGCTTAAAATATTATACTTTTAATGTATTGTCATGAAAATATATCTTTTAAATCTATATTTAAAAAAGAATCTTTGAAGCTTTTCCAGGAGAAGACCACAAAGATGTGCTTTCCTAACAGCTGGTTTCAGTCGCTAAAATTACAGATCAAGAGTGCCCATTGTTCTCGCCCTGGCTCACTGGCCAATTGGTTTCCCCAACCTATGACCCGCTTGATCACTTCCAATTGCCTAGTAGACCCACGTCTGATTGAAAGCTCATTTACATTCTGTTGTAAATACAAAACCATGTGAGTGTTTTGCAAAAAAACAAAAAACAAAAACAAAAACAAAACAAAAAAAAAATGATTTCTATAGCTCCAAAATTCTAAAAAAAAGACATTTTTCAAACTCAACATTCGGCTGTAATGTAGATTGGTACCTAATCGTTCCTATTCTGAAAAAAAAATGATATTCTAAAATTTATACTGCAAGAAGCTTTGCAGACGGCCCCTTAAGTTGAGGTCCAAATTGCGCTTGATCACATAATACATAAAACCAAACTTGGTGACCTACTTTTGGGGTCATTGTGACCCAGTTATTATGGCATTTGGCAATTGTCCAAGTCTATTTTTTTCGTCAATAACTCGAAAAGTTGTTACCCGACTTAAAACAAACAAACCATATGGAAAGTTGGGTGTGGGGCGCATATTTTGAGCAGTAACAATTTTTAATCCAAGTTGAAGGCCAAACTCAAAGGACCAGTTTAAATATAGGGGTCATCTGGTGAATGCTCTGCATCAAATTTTTTTTTTAGATAGGCCCATATAATGTTGAGGACTTATAATATGTGTCGACACCTTTGTCCGAAGGAATCTTGGTGGCGCCACCTATAGTATCATGTAATTCACATGCCAAAATGTGAAAATCTTGTGACTGCAACACAGTCCACAGTGCTTTACGATATAAAATTCAAGATCGGAAAAAGTAATTGCAATAGACTTGCCAAATTTCTGGTATATATAGACCATATCCAAACCTACAATTTTATTTAATATCAGTGACCTTGACCTGTTTTGTGAGGTAACCATGCCTAGAAAGTTGAAACAGGTGATTTTGTAATGGCAGGGGGTAGCTTGCATATCAATTGCAATGTGAGCACAGCACCAAGCCTAAGGGCCTCTTGTATTACATAATAGGGCTGGACTTGATCTACTGTCCCAAGGTCAGTGAGGACATAAAGTTAGGAACTCACGCATTGTAGTCTGCCTACATGCAACGATATGCACCACAGGAATTGGGCAAATAAGCTATGGTTACATGTGGAGCAAAGTACCATCTGGTGGACATCTTATACACTAAATTTGCATCAGCTATATGTGTTCAGAAGCCACTTGAGAGCTGGCAACTTTGAAATGAAGAGGTGCAATGTAACCATGGTGTCAGCACAGCATTAGGCATACGGGCCTCTTGTTCTCACTATGTGGGTGTTACTACCATTTCCTGATTTTTAATAACTTTTTGAAATTAGGAATTAACAATAAGGATAAATTTATTAACATTATCATTGCTAAGTTAGGAGTACAAGCATATCTTACACTATCCTTATATTTCCGTAGTAGTGCATCCTAAGCCTATTGAACAATATTGCTGAGGTTTTTCATTTAATTTGGTTAATTTTGGCCTTGGGTCACAGTGAAAAGATTGAACTGGCAGATTTGGTTATACAGTGCCATGATATGTTTGAAGGGGCTATTAGATTGTAAACTCTGGGTTTGATGATGAGTGAGAAGAAAACCAGTACCTGTCATCATATCATCAACTCCGTACATACTAAAGACTGCACAGTCTGCATTTGGTAACTGTACTCGTTTGTACTTCTTCATTTCTTCGTCAGAAAAACCTGGTATTCTCTTGACTGTCAGACATGCAAGGAAAGAAACAAATTTGCTACAGTAAAACACTATGCACTGACCCAGTACTGACATGAAAAGGTTTAGCAATAGCACACTCTATTTTGAATGACTATTTTCTAAAATTCGTAACCAGTAAGACTTTTACACTACTGCACACTGATTTACAAAACCAACTTGCAGCCCCAGGATGCATTTTTATAAACGTAAACTTTGTGTATTGAACTTGCACCACTCAATTAATATATGCCTGTAAACATTACATTACTCATTAGTATACTAAAAACGTATATACATACATATATATATATATATATATATATATATATATATATATATATATATATATATATATATATATATATATATATATATATATATATATATATATATAAAAGCTTGCAATAAATCGGAGTTTTACTGATTGGATTTATATAATAAAATTTTTGTGTACAAAGGGAACTGAACACTGTAAAGGAAACTGAAACTCATGAACCTAATGCATATATGCTGTTCATGTTTGCTAATAAAATCGTCTGATATCCTTGTAAGAGGTATAAAATGACTGCTTCTGTTTACTTCCTAGCATAAGCCATTTGATCTTGCTGCAGGTGAATATCGGAGAGGTGTGTGTATTGTGGTTTTGAAATATATCTAAAATGGGCTCACCAATTGTGAGACACATCTTAGAATTAATCATTTTTCCAACTGGTGCACGAGTTACCAGAAATGAGGGCATCGTTGTCCCGAACGAGTCTGGTATGTTTCCAACTGATAGAAGTTGGGGCTTAAATAAATTATGCCATCTATTGTCAATCTTGCAAGCTGGATGTATGTGGCCTTGTGGTTTAAGTCACTGATTAGTGCATCATGTAGTACCAGGTTCGAACCCGTTCATTTTGAAAGAGTAAGGACAAAATAAAGCAAAATCAGAATACAAAAGCAGTTGCTGGGAAAAGAGTTTCGCTATTTTTATTTGCAGCACTCACATAGCTTGTAGGCCTTTGTTTTGAACCAGGAATTGTAAGAGTCCAAGTGTCCTAACTATTTGAATTGGTTTTTGCGTAAAATAACTTTTTTGATCGCAACTCTTTGTTAGTTTGATTTCCACAACTAGTGCTCGTAAAGAGCCTCCTATTGTTTCCCTGTTCAAATTACTGATTTCATACATCAAGGGTAATAGGTAGAGGACCTTGTTAACCATAAATATTTCTATGGTCCATATCAGTATGTATCCTTTCTCAATCATTTTTTTTTCTTATTATTCTAAGCTCATCTCGCGCCACAAATTTCGTTTAATATCTGCAAGTGAACTTGGGGATAGAGACTACTACAAATGAGATTTTCGTTCTGCTTGTTTACTTACCTCTACTGGTGTCATTGTAAAAGGAGAATGAATGTTGTTTTATTTGTTGACTAAATAATCAAACATGCCAATATATATGAAAACTGAAATCTTTTACATCTTTCTCTTTTTGTAAAAAGAAAGTTTCAACACTTTGGTATCGGATTCTTGTTTCTTGTCTTATAATGCAATCCTCCATTAGAATTTGGAAAAGACGTCAATAATGCGCAGCAAACATTTTGCGCCCTTGCTGGATTTCAAGAAGAAACTCATGTTTATTTTTCGTTGTTTTTCATTTTTTTAAACTTTCAACAATTATGAGGTTGAACATGTCTTCCATGACCCAGGTTTAACTGCGGTCCAAGTGGGTGAGACTGAAACCAAATAGAGTGTGATTTCAATAAAAAATAGGCAGACATGCAGGGTCGCAAGAAGCTAAATTGGAATGATAAGAATCTGATAATATTCGACACAATACCTTAGGAAAGCATAATAGATGCAATATGTATATCACAGTAATGCGGATAATTTTTGCGTCTCAAAACTTTGGAACTAACCAGACAAACCGCCTCGAAAAGGCTAGCTTTATCTTACTTCTTTCCAAAGAGCTGAAGAATTTCAATCAAGCATTCAACGACCATGACTGCGATGATAAGCCCATTAGAAAACTGTGAAAAGTGTCAAGGAAGTAACCACAAAGACTTGTTGCGATGGGTTTTACAAGTAAAAAGGATAAAAAAATTAAGAATTGGTTTTGAACTGGTTCATATTCCCAATCACTATAGAGAGGAGCTATTAAAAACCATGCTGTGAAATATATCTGAAAAAATAAAAAAATAAAACATTTATTTCAGTTTAACAAAAGCAATAACAAGATTTACTCTGCCTTTAGAACTGATTAGAAAGAAAGACTATGAACGTTACAGACTACTGTTGTGATTGGCTGGTTGCACATCCCAACGGAGAGTGTCCGTAATTGTGAAAATACGGTGTTTTCAGCATGCTGTAGCTTCTGTTTAAATAAAGTTAGCAAAGTCATGTTTGCTGCATCGTAGAGTTGCTTCATTGGTGGTCATATAGGTGCACTGTCTTCCAGGCCAGGTGGGAACTTTATGGTGGGGAAGGACAATGATGTGACCCTGGCAAGAGCACAGTTCATACACCTGTATAAAGCTGACATCCAGGTGTTGTTTCGTATTTCAATTATCACAAAATAACGAGCTGGGAATTGTATGACAAAAATCCGTCCATATTTTTCTGACATTTTTATCTGTTAAATGCCGTTCACGGAATTTCAAAGTACCAAAATGCTGATTTTTTAGACTGAGAAATGCTAATATGAAAAATAGAAGGATTTATAACTGTGGTCTGTGGCCTATTGGGGCTAACTCTGTATGTATTGGGCCTCACATGGTCATGTTGTTATTCTATTATCGTCCACCAAGCAAGTTAAAAATGGGAAGTTAGCACTTTTTGACAGCTGCCAAGACAATTTTGAGTGATCCTAACAACTTTTACATGAATGGAGCATACAAGATATGGTCCTGGGACTGTAGATCACAAGGCAAATGGTTCGGGCTATGGTATTGTGTACCTCAGGCCAGCTTATGAAAGGAGAAAAGAAGTTTTACACCCAGAGATCGGCTGTGAATATCAAGTTTAACAGTCTCAATTTTCTAAAAGTTCATGAAGTATCACATTTATGTCACAAATCATTGTGCATAGACATGTTGCACCTATCAGTGGAACCACACTGCATAAATAATAACAGGATTCGCTGCAAGACATTTAACAAGTGCACAGGCTATGCCTCCTTTGCTGACTGCTAGGTAGATAGATAGATAGCTTCCATAGCCCTTTGTATTTATTGATACCTCACACGTACCACACAGGTAATCATATGTGTGTATGAGAAATTAACAATGCTAATATGATATGAATAAATTATGCTAATCCCATTGATATGAAACTTGGTGACGCTCTGTTTCAAACTTCTAATTTTGTTGCATATGATTGTAGGCCTACAGCCTCCATTCATATGCAGAGCTGTTTATACAAAATCATGTCAAAATGATTTTTGGCATACCAGAAAAAATGCGCATTGTCTGTCAGTAGAGCTGTACAAATCTTAGGTAAAATGTAAATTTATTTGTTTTTTTGGTTTTGTTTTTGTTTCTTCCCCCCCCCCCCCTTTATTTTTATTTTTTTTTTTTTTTGGCAGACAAAAGCTTGTCATATATGTGTGTCATTTGACTGGGGTAAATCATTTAAAATCAGGCATGCTGACTTTGTTGAGCTGTTGAGTTCATCAGCATATCATTTTCACATAGATGAATCAATTTATATCCATGAATATGGATGACAGCACTTATGAACTGTAGATTTTATAACTTTTACCAAGCTAGTGTACATACGTGGCAAAACATTTGAACTTCGACATACAACCACATATAATTATAAGAATTTCAGAAAGTGAAACAAGGGGAAAAAAGGTTAGCTTCCATCAAAACACTTGCCTGAAAACACTTCCGCCTGATAATTGGATTCATAATTGGATGCTTATCAAACTTAAAATCAGAGCACTTGTGACTATAAATATGCATTTATGATATTGGAGTAACTGTACAAACTTTTGTCATTTTCTTTCTAATATGTGCACATACACCAGAAACCATGTCAATAAACCACAACTTATACAGTCTACTGCAGAACAAAAGGCATAGCACTTTTGGTTTGTGGAAGCTGGATCACCCAAGTGCTCTCCTAATGTTCAAACAAAGGGCGCGTTAAAATTCCATGATTTTAGTACCAAAAAACATAATTTGCTGAACACTGCCACTCTAATCTGTGACCTACTGGTCTTAAACTGTGTACTTTGATGGGCTAATAATGTTTAAACACTGAAACTGTTCCATTGTCTGCCATAATTCAGATTATATCAGGAAAATACTGCCATAATGACTGGTATTAGATGCTGAATTGGTGTAACTGATACTCCCCCATCCGCCATTAATGCCTCAGCAGTGATAGATGTCATATTTTTTGTAGACAAATGTTACGAATCTATCCATATAGAGTATAAAAATCACCAATTTCACATAAAAATTCATAAAATTTTAGCAATATATTCAAATTTGGGGTTAACATTTAGGGGTGGGGCATTGTAATTTGATCTCTCATTGTAAGGGCAAGATATGCAGGCAAGTGATTATGGGTTTGCATCATAGCCCATTGTGTATCGTTTTTATATTGGACAGAAAAGAATTGATTGGATGCAATTATATAATTTTCCTCAAAATTTTAATTATTATTTTATTTGTCATAAAAACTGATTTTTCAGATTTAAAGGTTGCTTGCAAAAAAGATGATATTTTCTTTAATATTGAAGTTTGGTAAAGTTAATGCAAATCCTTTGGAGAAGACAAGTTGTGGCTTCAGTTAAACAAGTTTTAAAAATGTTGATAAGTCTATTAGGTTACAGACTACAGTTGTGATTGGCTGGTTGCGCATCCCAATGGAGATAGTCCGTAATTGTGAAAATACTGTGTTTTCAGCATGCTGTAGCTTCTGTTTAACTAAAGTCAGCTAAGTCAGATTTGCTGCATCGTAGAGTTGCTTCATTGGTGGTCATATAGGTGCACTGTCTTCCAGGCCAGATGGGAACTTTATGGTGGGGAAGGACAATGATGTGACCCTGGCAAGAGCACAGTTCATACACCTGTATAAAGCTGATATCCAGGTGTTGTTTCGTATTTAAATTATCACAAATTAACGAGCTGGGAATTGTATGACAAAAATCCGTCCATATTTTTCTGACATTTTTATCTGTTAAATGCCGTTCACGGAATTTCAAAATACCAAAATGCTGATTTTTTTTAGACTGAAAATGCTAATATGAAAAACAGAAGGATTTGTAACTGTGGTCTGTGGCCTGAAATCACTCTGGTTTATCTCGATATATACTATTGGTTTCCTTATATCATGGCACAAAATATACTGTAATCAAGGCTAATGGAGCACGCTGATTGGTTATAAGGCCTGTTCCATTTCTCGTATATCATGGTGTGTATCGTGACATGTCACATTATGGTATACGGAAGTTGTGTACAGTGGTAGCCTTGTTTACATCTCGTAGCAGATGAAAACAATGGAAAAGCTGAACAAGCAACATTTTGCTGTTGAAGGGGATTTATCTTCCAAAAGAGTGGCATTAATGCCCGAAAACACCCTCAGAGCCAAAGAATAATCAGCAGAACTATCTAATCAGGGCACATTTACTGGAATCTGGACAGAATGTGGACTTCCTTTGCTTTACAGAAGAACTTGATAAGCAGTTGTCTAAATTCTGGTTAGTGGCTTGCACTGGCCAGGGTGAACTCTAGAAGCAATTCAGTCTTAAACATGCTGGTTTGTTGATTTTGTTATGCCAACTATTTGCCTTGAATATGAGACAAAATTTCCCTATGCCATGGTCTGTCATGGTAGACGAGATTTGGCCACCTCAGCAAGCTGCGTACCACTCAGCCTTTGGGCTCCATGGTACACAGCGTGCTTCGCTGGCCAAAATGTCATGTACCATGACAGAGCATAACATAACTGATAATGTTCAAGTATTTGCTTGAAACTGGCATGATCAATCTGTATGAATAAATGTGATAAGGAATCAAGGTTTATGGTTACCTGAGAAGGACTTAAAGGGAAGCATGCAGAAGAGTATTATTTGGTGATCAGTGTCAACACCAGAATGCTGAAGACCATGTGACTGTAAGCAATGGTTAAAGAGTGGACATAAAAATCTCTTGTGTTTCAGCAGTCCCTTTAAGAATATTTCAATGATAGGAATAGTGTTAACAATATATCACGAAAAGAAACAGCTTTCACTTTGACACAAAGAAGAGCTTTAGACAAGGTGAGAACAAGAGTGTGACAAACAAGAAATCTTGAGCCAAAATTTAAGTGCAAGATCAATGTCCTTACTTTTGCATGTATTGTGCTTGGCGTGTGGTTCCATTTTAGTTCCTGAGGAGCCCTTTTTACCTAGAGTTTTAGTGTTCTGTTGGCTTCAGATAAAATAAGATTCATCCTTGGTGGTTTCAAATTGGTAAAGATGAAGGAACTCCTCTGTCTTTAAATAGTGTGAACATCAAAAACATGTACACCCTGCTCATTTTTAACAGCTACCTTGCCATGAACTGTGACATGTTTCTTTGGCATCAATAACCCTAAATGTAGGAAAATGCAAGATCATGTAGTTCTAAATATTACAACATTCATAAGTAACCAAATATTGCAGAAAAACTTTACCCATATTCACAAATTTCAAACCACAATGACAGCAAGGAGATTTGAGAGTTCTCAAAAAATCAACATCTATCTGCAAATACCAATGTGAAGAAAGAAATTTCACTTGTGCCAAGGGACATTTGTATAATATTCTACATTCATGAATATCTCAAAAATGATACAGGCCTACACTCTTCTCATTCCAGGAGAAGGGAAGAGTGGCAGGCCTGCTATGTTTCATTGGCGCAAGTGTTAAATGTTGGGTTTTAAGTGGTTAGGCCCACATGTTTCGGAAAGAACTAAAGACTGTTGTTAATTTAGAACATTTCAAATAGTACAGAAACACTTGATCCACATTCATTAATTCCAAACCCAACAATGACAGCAAAGAGATTCCAGACTTGCCAAAGCATCAACATTTCTCTTCCAATACCAATGTGAAGAAACAAATTTCACTCCTGACTTGAGACAGGCAGTCACCCATGAAAGGCAACCGGTGGTTTTAAACCAGTCCTCTCAACCTTAAAAATATCCATCATTAATTGCAAACACTAGTTCTTTTCCAAAATGTATAGGCCTAACCACCCAAAACACAAATTTCATTACTTCTGCCAAAAATAAAAAGAGACCTGTTAAGCCTATCACTATTTAGTTTTCCCGACTTGTTAGTCAACTAATTTTACAGCAAAAGAGTAAAGTAGGCCTACATCGTTTTTGTGATATCTATGAACCTGGAACATTATAGATATACTCTACCTCCACTATAACTATGAGTCGGAGAACAAAGCCCACAACACAACATAGCCAATGAAGTAATTTTCAAATAGTACAGAAACAGATAATAATAATAATACTAATACGGTGGCTCTCCGCTTGTCTGCCGCGGTCCTGTGTCACTCTGTGACACAGGTGGCCTAGAAAAAAAAAAAAAAAAAATTATCCATCCCTCTCACACCCTATCCCCGCCTCTAAGGCTCAGGCTTTTCCCATGGGAGCCCCCATGGGAGCCCTTATAAGGGCTACCACCATTCCCATTCCTTCCCCTCCCTGTACTCTGGAATTCTAATTTAACCTGTTGCCTTCTAACTCTATTATTTCATTCCTTTTCTCCCAGCATCCTACCAGGTAGTCCTGTACATTTTTATTACCTTTCCTGCCTCCCAGAAAGCCACCTTTCATACCTAAAATCCATGCTATACGTTCCTCTTCCTCTAAACCCTGAACCTCTTCTAAACCCTTGTAATTGTAATCTTCTCTGTGCCACTTTCTGAAAAATCTTCCCTTATCTCTCTATATGCATCACACCACAACAGCCAATGGTCCACTGTCTCATCTGCCTCTTTTCTACATGACTTACACTTTCCATTACTCCCTGTTGTCCACTTTTGACTTCTCTTTTCGAGATTGATTACTCCTGCCCTACTTTGAAACAGAAGTTTGGATCCCTTCCCACCATCCCAACACACACTTTTCTGTGGCTTTTTTAATACCTTGTATGCCTTCAATGTACTTTTTTCCCTGACTCCTCTTTTCCAGTCTTCTTTCCAACCCTCTGTAACAGTCTTACCTACATATACTTTCCAATCATCCACCTCATCATATCCTTTTAGTTCATATTTCTCTGCTAACCCGTCTACGTCTTTGACCCATCTTGTTTTTTCCTTGGCTACCTGATTGTAAACTTTCCTGCACCACCTGTCTTCACTTATTCCTTGTAAATAACCCCAGTACTTTAACTTAGCTTTGGCAATTCTATCTGTGATTTTATTCCATCCTTACTCTCCTAGGACTGCTTCTGTTGCTGTACATGGTGGTGCTCCTAGTATCCATTTCCCCATCTCATTCTGTGCTTTCTCCATTCCCTGGATATCTCCCTCACTCACTGGAATCACATCTAATCCATATATCATTCCTGGTATTGCAACTCTATCCCATAGTACTCTTGCTGTGTATGCTCTGTTGAAACTGTTCAATGCAGTAGCTTTAATCATTCCTTTTGTGCGATTCACTTTCTGTTTAATCTTCTCCACCTGATACCTGAACATGCCTTTACCCGTTGCTTTAATCTTAACACCTAGGTATTCATACTCATCAACCTCCCCAATTTCAATTAACTGTTCCCTACCTTCTGGAATTTGGAACTGCCCAATTCTCCATTTTTTATTTCCATCTGGTTTCTTCCCAAGAGTCATCACTTTACTCTTATCCTTACTAAATTCTAACCTCCATTTATTCCCGTATTCCCCTGCTATGTTCAGCATCTCTTGCAGTTCTTTCTGGGACTCTGCCATAAGTACGATGTCATCTGCAAAGAATAGACCAGGAATTTTTAGATCACCTACCCTTATGCCCTTATCACACTCCATCAACTTGTCTCCCAACTCCTTAACATACAAAGCGAACAAAATTGGGGACAGCACACACCCCTGCTTTAGGCCTATATCCAGACTTGCATTCTCTACTTCTACCTTTCCTACTGAAAGTGTACAGTCTACATCTTTGTAGAGTGCTTTCAGAATTTCTAGAAAACTTCCACCAAATCCCAATCCACTCAGTTTTCCCCATAGAGCATCTCTCCATACCCTGTCATACGCTTTCCTCACATCTAAGAATCCCATGAAGACTTTCTTCCGCTTCTGTCTTGCCAGTTCTAAAACCTGGGTCAATGTGAAGATGTGGTCACCTACCCTTCTACCTGGTCTGAAACCATTCTGAATTTCCCCCAGAAGTCCGAGCCTTTCAACTATTCTACTTAGTCTCCGGTACATTATCCTACTGAAAATTTTACCCACATTTGATGAAATCGCAATGCCCCTACACTGATCCAATTGACCTCCTGGGCCCTTCTTTGGGATATATGAAATCCTTAGTCTATTCCATTCCTTTGGTACTTGTCTTTTCTCAATGACCCTATTGAAAAGCAACTGTAAACTTTCTTCAATTTCTTCCGGCCCTCTCTTTATGAATTCTGTCAAGATATCATCTGGTCCTGGGGCTTTGCGTAGCCGCATCTGTTCAACTGCTATTTGATGATCCACATTCATTAATTCCAAACCCAACAATGACAGCAAAGAGATTCCAGACTTGCCAAAGCATCAACATTTCTCTTCCAATACCAATGTGAAGAAACAAATTTCACTCCTGACAGTACTGGTTTAAAACCACCAGTCGCCTTTAATGGGTAGCTGCCTGTCTCCAGTCAGGGGGGAAATCCATTGCTTCACATTTGTATTGGGCAATGAATGTTGATAGTTTGGTAATTCTTGAATCGCTGCATTTTGTTTTTTATTTTAATTTGCTCTAATTCTTGAGTTGAAATTTATGAATATGGGTAATGTTTTCGTATTCATATGTGGCAGACCTTATGCATCTTGCAATTTCAAGGGTCTGTATTTTATATTTGTGTTTGACGTAAGTGGACAGAGCAAAAGACTTAAAAACATCATTATCCATATTTTACGTAAGACACAGTTCAATATGACAGTACTTGTAGGCACAGAACTCTTGCTTTGGTCATTTCAGATGACATCATGAAATTCAAACTATATATGGCAGTGCAATGATGGTCTCATCATGGTGTCTTGTTTGGGCAGTGGAAGGCACCATATGTAAAATTACATATGTATTAAACCAATAAATCATATATATATATATATCAGACTGAGGGTGCCTCATTCTACCACCAGGGGGCAGTATAAGTCCATTTCTATGACAGAAATGTACCTTTCTTCCACACAACATGAAAGTATTGCACATGAAACTGTTACCCAAGCAGCATGGTCTTGAAGCCACTCTTATGAGAAAGGTAGGACAGGTTACCTGGTGGTGTCAGACATGACACTGTAGGCCACACAGTAAGGTTTGCAAGAGTACTTACATGTGAGAAAGGTAGAGCTGATAAAGCTATTTGCTTCTCATATGATTAAAGTACCAGTTGCCAATATCAGGGTGAAGGTTCTTAAACCTATTTTAGAGTGGAGTTTTATAGACGTATTTCCCAGGATATTTACAATACTCTCCCATCATGGGTCCCTGGACATGATTTCCTAAATGTTGTGAATACATTAAAATCGAACATGGTTCCACTGTTAATATCTGGGAGAGGCATCAAAGCAATATTCATACTCCAACTCCCCTGACAGTACACTTGAAATCCAAGCTGAAAGTAATTATTCCAGGTACGAGTGTTATCCAAAGATACGTGTCAAATATGAGTGCCAGAACCGTAATCATTCTTTTACCGTTGCAGTCCCCACTGACTGGCATAGTAATCAATAGGAATGCATGCATTAACGGAACCAGAAATTAAAAGTCCAAAGAAATTTGTTAACCCTTCAACAAGCTACATTTTCACAACATTTAAGAAGGAGGACGCTTTAGACAGAAGTTAAAATTGCTTTAGCACACAAGGCATCACTTGTTTTTTAATCACAGCAACACCTATTGGACCAATGAGGGTCTGGGGGACCCTGAAGTGCCAATATACATTTAAAAGCTATTCCTAAAGCAGTTTTACATGCCAGTGGTAAAAGATTCTTGGTTCTGAGATGTGGTCCAGGATGAGTTGCCTCTTTTCAGATATATTTCAAAACGAAAATGCATATACCTCTGTTACAAGTCCTGCCAGTAGTATCAAAGGGCTCGTGGTAGGGTGCGGCCTAAAATTGGTCATTTCATACTATTCTTGCTTTAGATAAATAACAAATCATTTACCTTTAATCAATTCTAGAATGCCTTTCAGTCTCTTTTGGGCTTCATTCAGTGATAATTTGAATGGGTTTCCACACTTTGCTAAGACATAGCAAGTGTTGTGCTCACACAGTTTCATCATATTCACTATTAGTTCCTCTTTTGTCTTTGGTGGGATGAATTTGTGCATTCCTGTGAAGGTGTGGGGCACCATAAGCAGTATATTTGAAGGTTTCACGTGTAAATATAAATGCTTTTCATGGCAAGTGTTTCTGCTGAATTCAAACAATTCACCAGGTTGGTCACAAATTAGTTCTTCTAACATTTTGGTGACCACTTGTTGCCATTTTTCAAATACTTCTTCATTTATTTCATTGTACAATTTATTTAATATAGTGATATATCCTTTGCAATTGGAGCTGGCAATGGCACTTGCTAGGGTGGCAAGTTCATGCAGTTCACTTTCCGCTGGGTGATCACAGATATGTACAGTCACTGGGCCCATTTCATATGCTGCTTTCATTGGTGACCACGGCTCGAAAACACCTGGAACAAAGAAAGAATAGTAAGAATATGAAAACCAGTTTAAAGTGGGATAAAAATAACATATCTATCCATATTGTGTTTTTATTTGTTTGTCAGGTTCCTCTACCAATATGTACGATTTTAAGAACGCAAGTGATTTGCATACTTTGTAATGATTTTTTCAAAGATATGGTGTTCCCAGTTTTTATTATTAAATTACATTAGCACAATTGCCTGGAGGCCAAATAATCAATGTATGGCTTCAATAGACCCTCATTCGTTTATCTTTAGTGACAACACAGGTGCTGCTATGGGACCTCACATATCAATATATTTTCCCCTTTGTATTGTATGCTCTATCACAGGTATTAAAGAAAATGCAAACTGTTTCATTTTCATTCCAGAACCAATTGGCACATTGACCATTTCATATGAAAGTGATATATCTTTCTCTTCTCACATGATAAACGTATGGCCAAATGCACTCTACCTAAGTATAATAACCCTTCAGCCAATTAATTATGTAAATATATGTTTGGTGATAAAATAAGTATGGAATTGTAGCCAATCCTCACTGGAAAACAATAAAAACTTCAATTGAACAAAAAATAAACAAATAAGAAATTCTCTGCTGTTGCATAGCCGATTTTATATCATATGCTTGCTTGGTGTGTGAAAATGTGTATTGAATTGTGTACACTCCTCATTGGAAACACTCCTCATTGATAAAAAAGATACATTCATAAAATAAACATATAAATAAATAAAAGTCTGCTATTACACAGACCGGGTATTGTTAATGTGCTGGCTTTCATTGCATATAAGCTGCGCTTAGATATTTTTCTGCCTTCATCGTTCTTGGAGATTTTGTCTGGGAACATTTTAGTCATTTTGGGGTTGATATTATAATTTTGGTGTATTAGAATCATGTAGTTTAAATTTAATGCTTACAGCTATGTTAAACGAACTTTGAAGTCCTTAACTATGTTTCTTAATAAATATAATATCAGCATCAAATTTGGTTGTCCTGTGTCCACGTGGAGACCTTATTTCGGTGTTTAAATTCAAATTTTGACATGTTACGCAATTCTAATGTAAATATGGTAGTTTAACATAAAATTTTTAATTGTCCTTTGATTGTTTGGATGATTTCTATGAACTATGGTCATGTAATCACCTTTTATAACTGTACATTAAAATTGAGGGCTAAATTTGTTTCAGGCCTACTCTAAATGAACATAGATGTTTTCCAAAGTGGGGGCTGGGATCCCGTAAAACTGATTTAACCTGCTCCCAATATGTTGGTAACCTGTTCCAAGTCAGGTAGAAGATATCCTCATTCATTTAAACTTCATTATTGTTGATCATGGATCCTTCCGACGATGAACACTAGCATGTCTTACTATTTCGAAAATGACACTGGATCTCACAAAGTTGAGCTGGTATTTTGGTTTGGTCTCATCACTATCATTGAAAACTGTTGTTCGCTTCTTTTTGTGTTTTGCTAACAATTTAAACATTCAGGCATTTTCGGCACATATTGCAATGCACTATTTGTAGCAAATGTAGTGGGACTGATGTTTTTTTTTTTTTTTTTTTTAATTCTCTCATAAATGTTGTTTGTTCTTGTGAAAATCATGTCAGGTTGGCTCAGTGATTTATGTACAGCTGATACACGGTAACTTTCAATAAATGGGTAAATTTATACATATTTGGCTTTTTCTCTCTTTCTCTCTCTCTCTTTCTCTCTCTGTCGATCTCTTGTATAAATAATTAGCATCTAAATCAGCTGACTGACAGGTTTACCGATGTCTGATTATCAATGAAAAAAAAGCTTTAAAAGTGTTACATGGAAGACAGCTGTACTTACAGTTACCTTTAGAAATTTCAACACATTATCTCTCTCTCTCTCTCTCTCTCTATCTATCTATCTATCTCAACAAACCTCTTTATCTGATAAATGTGGTAGAATTTTACTATAATTAGGATTGTTTTACATTTTGACCTTTTGAACTTTATATCACCATGCGTTAGATGTTCATTATGCTTAGCTGACTTGCAGATGAACTACAATGGCATACTACATTTATTCTAATTCTATATTATTACCTTAATAAATGCCTTATTAGATAACTTGTGGGGTTCTGTGCTTTCCTGAACATTTAAATTGCCTTGCAAACATTACAGAAAAACATGATCCATATTCATCAATTCCAAACCCAAGAATGACAGCACAGAGATTTCAGAGTGCCAAAGCATCAATATCCATCTTCTAATACCAATGTGAAGAAACAAATTTCACTCCTGACTTTAGACATGCAGTTACCCATAAAAGGAAACTGGTGGTTTTAAACCGGTCCTCTCAACCTTTGAAATATTCTTCATTAACTACAGTGTTTCCCAAATGTATGGGACAAACCACCCAAAATACAAATTTTATTACTTCTGCTAAAAATAAAAAGAGACCTGGTAGGCCTATCACGTTTTAGTTCCACCGACTTGCCAGTCAGCTGAGTTTACAGCAAAAGAAGGAACTAGGCCTATATCGTTTTGTGATATTTGGAACATTATAAACACACTCTACTTCCACAATAACTATGAGTCGCAGAACACAGCCCAAGGCGCAACATAGCCAATGAAGTATTTACCAAAACGTACAGAAAAACATGATTCATATTCATTAATTCCAAACCCAACAATAAAATACTTCTGGAAACCGTACTTGAAATGTGACTGCTATGCTTACAATTTTTGGCTATTTTAATGCCATTTGACTAATGTTCTTGCAATTTGTGACTACTGTTTTGTGTTTTGAGGCCTGATGTCACTTGATTCTGGCTGATGTTTGACATTTGAACCAGTGTACTTGTAAATTCTGACAATGCATTGACTTTTCACCACATCTTTTTGCATATTCAAAAACTCTTAGTTTATCTCTTTTTAAACAACACCATGCCTTTACCTACATGTCGAAAACACATCCAATTGTATAATCATATTGGTTGGAGTCTTGTTGATGGTCAGGCCTAGGGGGCTTTTCTGGTTGATTGATGTTGGAGTTAGTGTCACTTTGTGGACTTGTTTGGATGATGATCTTTGTTGAGATGGTGGTAACAACTAGTACCTTTTAAAAGCTTAATTTTATTGATCTTTTCAACAAATAAGGAACCTCTGCTTGCACATTCTCTGATGTGTTGCATATTTTGGTTCCTTAACCTGAATTGTACAGTACTATATGCACATGAATGATGCACCTGTTCAAGGCAATTTACTGAAATGGGGCTACAAGTTAAAACAAAACTTTTTGCATACTGTCATGTTAAAACTAGACAACGCTTTTTTGACCTTATGGACCTCTCCACATACGTTTTGGACTCTTTTGGGTACAGACAAACTATAAATTTATGTGATTCAGCTAAACCTACTAAGGAGCATTGTCTTTTGTCAGAGTTGACTTCGATTTGTTTCATTAGGTCTACTGTTTTGATATGCTAATGACCCTGTCTGATTTACATATGTAAATCATAGGTATCCTTACAAGTAAGTGGCTTTCATTCATAATGGTTTGGTTGTACATTTATAAAAAAAACCTTTGTGACACTGTGCCCCAGTAGCACCACAGCTCGGCACCAGCTATACAATATAAGACAATATGGTTGAAAACCATGATATCGTGGAATTGGGGTTTTCGAAACTGAGCTCTCAGTAAATTAACTTTAGAACTGAACTCGCCAGAACAACTTTCAAGACATTTGATGAGCACATGTGGGGGGAATAACTCTGTGCATGACCCAAATGAACAGCATGATTCCGTCATTGAATAACATAACTGTTGATCTGAAAAGCTACCTTTATGTGTCCACCACATACATGTAACCTGGTAATTTTGTGATATTACAGTACGATCTCAAGCTCACATGATGGGGCATAGGCATTGGCATGGCCCGTCGTGTGCATTTGAGTTCCCCCAAAATTACAATGCTCTGACATTAAGACACATTTCACAACCTGTCATTTTCTAAAATGAAGCCTTATGTAAAGTTCATTAGAAGACCAGATAAACAGGACAATGATGCTGTCACTGCATATCACCGCATCCAAAGAGATCCTTATAAAGCGGCATGTGTTATGTATCACTGTAACACAATCATCAAACATGAAAGTATGGATTTTTAGTTACTTTTCATATGGCAAGAGCCCACTCCTGGCAGTTGCTCACAATGGGACATACCTACACTAAACTCCTTTTTTAAATATTAGTTAAACTTCAAACAGTAAATGATCACTGACTAGTTGATGGACAGGGCTCAGCTTTGCTTTGGGCGAATTTAATCACACAAAAAAGCAAAAAAATAAAAAACAAAAAAAAAACAAGGAGCTGTAGTAGGGGCCGCCTATACAGGTAGGCTAAGCAACTGCATGGCTGCTGTGTACCTTTTATACCTGTAAATAATGAAGCAACTGCACAGCCACTCTATCACTGTAGAGTAACTAGTCTATATAAAGCCATATTAAGGTGCTACGCTTGACTTATAAATATTGAAGCAGCTGTATAGCAGTTTTATAACAATTCTATAGTTGTCTGACAGTTACTCGCAGCGGCAACCCTGCACATATTAGGCTGAAGCCTATGAATATAATATATGGTGCTATATATTGGCTATACAGCAGTTATATAGTCACTCAACAAGCATTCCATGAAAGGACACCTGAACCTGCACAGCAACATATGAGAGCCGACATGTATTAGACCAGCCGTTTTTGTACACCTAATGTTTTTGGTGCAAGTGTATCATATACTATGATGATGATAGATGATATTCTTATCACCTTTGGCATATTACCGATCTTGTAATCAAGTTTAAAGTGTATTTATGGACATGCTTCTTCATGCTGCATGGGTAAATAACGCAAAATAAAGACTGACTGGAAAACCAGGGTTTGAATTAAATTTTTCATGCCATATTTTTTCACTTCCTCTACCAAAGCTGTATAACAGCTTCAGAATTTCAGAGCATAGTATTGACAAGCTCTTGGTGGCTGCTCAGTCACTCTTACTGAGATTGGCAACCAACTTTATATGTAAAAAATATAATGGATAGCTGCGGAATAATAGGAACTTCTTAAAACCTGAGTGATTGTAAAATACGCTGCAGTGATAGAGCTGGTTTGTAGCTGCTATATGGCAACTCCGCTATCTCAACTGGTTTTTTTTTTGTATCAGAAAAGGCGTTAAATGTGGTCTGTCCCTGCTTGTTTGAGATGACATTCCTCTATGACCTAAAATATTACCACACAGGAAGGGCAACATACTAAATCACATTGAGGGAAAGGAGTTTGACAAAGTATGGTCAAAAGATGGTTAAAAGCTGTATGTATCAGATATATTATTTTCAACAAACACACCCTGTGGTTTAGACACCAAAGGTCTTATTGAGCAAGTATTCTATCTTTTGATAGAGATCTATGACAAAGGTACCCCATCTGCTTCACTTCAATACTTAGCCAAGAAAGGAATACAGTGACGGAATGGCATCAAAAACTTTACAATCATAGGAACAGTGATTTTGAATTGAAACCAACCTTCAGCTTGAACGGTAATACTTTCAACTGCAAAATCTATTATTTCATATGCCTAACGTAATAAATACATTATTTTGTATCCACAGGGCAATACCGGTAGGGTCGAAATCCAAACTTTCTGAGTTGGCAAGAGCATGAATTGCAACTAGTATCAGCCTCACGTAAGGAGGCATGGGAGAAGTGGCTGACTATGACGAATGTTTGTGCCCACACATTACAAAACCACACAGTAACAGTCAAAATATTGCGATGTTTAATATACATGGGGTCACCAGTTGTAATAGCAAATGCTTATTTTGTTCAGCTAGGCATACACAATGTACATTTAATCACATTCTCCTATCTTTCGTTATCTGGGGACAATATTTTGAGTGGAGATGTAATACTTTTTACATTCAACTAAGCTTGAACTTGTAGAGTGTTGCATGTTGAGTTGTCATTATGTGCGTTCATTTCATTACTTTTGACATGGTTCCCCAAATAGCAGGTGGGCTCAGGCGGCAATTGTTAGCATGGAAATACACCTTTTTGTATGCAGATAAAAATGGGTAGCAAATTAAGTTTAATTGATTAACTGAAAATGAGACACGGCACTCACAATGAAGCAAATAATGTCGCCCAGCTGAGGTTTACTGAAGACAGTATATGGTACTGCACTTTAGTGTCGCAGGCACCATTATTAGCTGTTGTAATAACTGTCAGTCAAAAAACGCAAATAAAGTGATTCACATTTGCGTTGTAATTTTGTATTAATTGTCCCTGAAAACCCTCGAGAGAATACACTTTAAATATGGAAATTTATAATACTGTGACCTATAAAAGCAAAAAAAAAAAAAGAAAAGAAAAGAAGTACCAATATAGCTTTTTTAGTTTTGCTTCGATGCTGCTATAGCTGCACTAACAGAAATAAATGCTACGCTATATGTAGTTTTTACATGAGGCTATAAAACGGCTATTCATATACTCTGTAGACCATCACCAAAAGTGCAGAAATGCATCCCCTCCATGTCTGTGAGAATCAAGGCCATAGTTATGTTGCCACATAGAACTTCCACTTGAACAGATATTTATTGTAAATTTGTTATTGTGCTGGAACTGCAGGTTGCACACATATAACTGCCCATAGTTAGTAAAGCCTCATCTTATATATCCGCCACCTAATATTTCTGTGGTCACTTTTGAACCTATAATAGTCTTACAAGAATGTGCCCTTCTCCTCCCAACATACTGTAAAATCAGGCCGAGTGATATTGGTGATAGATACAGGTACACACTTATTTTGTAACAGATGCAATGGGCAAGTTGTTCTGGAGCAGATAATTTGTTACGATTTTGTATAAAAATCAACAGGAGAATTAATAAAGATATAACTACCACTACAGGATAATAATCTAATTAAACTAAAGATTTCCAAAGTTTTGCACACGCTGCAGACATTTTATCCGCAAATCTTTATAACAACAATATTTCTCATGATAATAAAACTTCCTACTGCTGTCATGCGTAATGCACCCAGAGCAACAGGTGTACGCAGGGGTCAGACAAGCAAAACAGCATAGTTTTTCCACTGAACCTAATTTCCTGGCTTTTTACCATAAACAAACGTAGTAAAAAGCAAAACTTTCCACATTTTGTCATTGATCATACCAAAATTGATTAATAATAAGGTTAAGTGTCCCTTAAAAGTTAATAATATGTCTGACCTCCATCATTTGATAAGTACTTCATTGGCCTTGTTTTGCCATGGGGCTGTGGTCTCCGACTCATAGTTGCAATAGAGATAGAGAAATCCAAATTCAAAATATGAAAAAAACCTGATGTGTGCCTATTTCTTCTTTTGTTGTATATTGAGTTGACTGACAAGTCAGGAAGACTAAGATTTGCAGGCCTATCATGTGCCTTTTCATGTTTGGCACGAGTGATAAATTTGGGTATAACTTAGTTAGGCCTATACGTTTTGAAAATGTAAATTTTTTAGTGCACGAAGAATATTTCAAAGGTTTAGACATTAAGCTTAAGGACTTCCTGAAATGTATACTAAATAAAACTTTATGACGAAATATCATTATTATATTTTGCGATATGCCGCTGGATTTTGTGTGCCAGACAGCTCACTCCACATTTAATTGCACATTTCACATTTAACAGTCCCACTCGAGATGAAAGGGATGTAAATGGAGAGTTGCATTTCCGCCTGTACCGTCAGTCTAGCAAACTCATTCTGAGCGCTTACTGTGTCACGCATTGGTAACCTGGTATTGTATTCTCTGCAATGCTGGAGTGACAGGTGATTGTTTACCTTGTACCTTACATAAGCTTCAAAACACGCCTGAATGGTTGGCTTACCTGTGCGACATGTTGCGGAAAAAATAGAAAAGAGAATTTGCTATGGCATTCATTTGCAAAGGACCCAAGGTTATGGACGGGATTGGTACACCGTCTCAATAGACAATCTTTTTTCCGTCCAGTTATCAAAAGTTGTGTGGTGAATATTTTAAGGATGACGCTTACACACTGATTACATGGCTGTTTGTCTTGGGAAACAGCCTGGCAAGAGACGAGCTTTAAAAA
This sequence comes from Hermodice carunculata, assembly GCA_964020975.1. NCBI lineage: Eukaryota > Metazoa > Annelida > Polychaeta > Eunicida > Amphinomidae > Hermodice > Hermodice carunculata. The sequence continues at coordinate 6,435,267 of OZ026618.1, forward strand.
GGGATCTGTACCAACAAAGTTACAAAAACAAAATGCTGGCGCGTGGATTGTCGGAAGACCAAGCAACCAGGAAACTATTACCATAACAACAAAGTCCTGGCCAAGTCAATTGGCAAGTGCAACATAGAAACATGTTCACGTGTGCACTGCCAATATCTCAAGGATTGATTTCTATTTCTTGTGCACTATGGCACGGAATGTAATTTACAGGTTTTTTAGAGTGTCGAAGGGCTGTACAGCCCGTATTCTTCTTCTTCCCGAGAAACTTTTTCTTCACAAGACGCACATTCTTTTATTTTTGGTGGTAGAGATCTGCAGCAAAGCTTAAGAATTGTACTGTCAACACTAGCATCACTAAATTTTAAGACATGGCGCCACTTTTGAAATGGAAAATTTCCAGCCTTACATTTGGCCAATATATTGCTCCTGGTGAAGTTATACTGATAATTACCCCTGTGGAAAGGGATAATAAGATCAGTGGGATATATCTACACCAAGTTCAAATGATAAGAATGTTCATCTACAACAACCAGTTGACTTTTATGGGTGACTGCCTGTCTCAAGTCAGGATTGAAATTTGCTTCTTAACATTGCTATTGTTTTAAAAATTCTTGAAGCTACGCCATTTACTGTACTTAATTTTGCTACCATTGTTCAGTTAAAACTTAGAATAAGGCTAATGTTTTATCTGACCGAACGGACATTGTAGAAGTTGATCCTGATCTGAATTATTATAGTCTGTGGCAAAGTTATGCATGGTGGAGAAAAATATCTCCTATTCATCACCAAAAGAATGGAAAAGGGGAAGTGCGAGTTAGCGTGGCAACCGTATTTCACAAATGTTTTACTTATTGCATGTTCAAAATATGCATAGTCGTCAACACATCCGCAATCTGTTGTATTATAATCAATCTGGCAATTTTCTACAATCATATCAGATGTTTATTCTAGACAATAATGTATGATTAATTCATTTACCCAAATTGTAATGTATTGCATCCTGACCCAAAGTATTTTTCCTGTGACAGGCAATATGCTGAATTTAATATGAACACCCTAAGAAGAAGACAGCGATCCATGTATAGGAAGACAATGGCATTTTACAAGTGAAATTAGACTTTCAAGATCTATCAGATAGGCATTATTGCGAAAACATTGTAAATGCTACGTTAGATGACTGTGATTTTGTATGCAAAAAGTACATGCTTTTTATTTTATATACTGAACAGCCAGCAATGCCAAAGATTGCACTTTATTATGAATCTCATGAGGCAAGTTTGAGAATCCGCGTGCAACAATAACCAGGCTTAGACAACCACTGGTAAACAACGCATAGTCACAAATAATTGTTTTGTAACTGGTATTTTGTTCATTACAAGAATAAACCTAAGCGAATTGAGGACCAAATGCAGATTTTGATTGTGGTGATTATGAAAATAATCAACAACAGAGACAGAATCTTCACAGGAACATAATGCTGGTAAGACGACAGCATAAAATACATAGAGAAGTTGCAGTGTCATCTGGGTAACAAATTCAGATCCCAGGGTATCCAGCAGGATCGACATCAAAGCACTTTGCCAACCAGTTTCAGAAAAGTTTTATAATAAGCAGCATAAAAAACCCCAGAAATTTAAAGTAGGGGGCAACTTGAACAACTTTGTAAGGACACATCTGAGGTATATCCCTGTCACATTTGAGGTGAAAATGATTTATAACAATTTTGAAGATGCAGAGGTTTCAATTATGAGTGCAATCTCTATTGATTTACATGGTCATGGAAATGCACTGGAAAAGTACCCACTATACAAATTTGTCAAAAATTACGGATCCACAGCAAATTTATTCAGTCTCCAAATTTGTTGACGTAGAAGGAAAAGAATAGTATGGACCTACCCAAAGTAGATCCCCATTACGTTTGAAGAGGGTCTGGCCAATGCCTGTGGAGTTGAAGTGAAAAATTTGAATGTGAATGGACAATGACTGACGAACACACAGGCAATGCACAACTGACCATTTTGGTTCAGCTAGATATGGCCGTTTCAGCTCCTCATGTTTGCATATCATGTCAATTACATGTTCAATGATTCTGATCAACGTACCTTTTGTACCGGCGACCTTCGAGGTTGCAATTTTGTAAACAAACTTGTATAGCATATACTTGTTATTTGAGGTCACCCACTTTTGATTCTTTCATGTCTCACTGCAGATTGTAACTGTGCAAGTATGTATGTACGTAAATGATGTTGCACAGCCCAAGTTTTATGAAGGCCCCAAAATCATGTTTACGTTTGTTGAAAAGGAGAAAAGGAATTTTTTATCTTTATCTTGAACATTCCAGTATATGGTAACAAATCATATTTTCAAACTCAAGCACTGTGCTTACATTAAATATGTACTATTCGTTTCTTATTTTTGCTATCATAATTTTTTCTTTGAGTGTGTTTCTACATTCTGATCAAAGTTGTACTCTGCCAAATTGTTATTGGCATCCTTCAGAGAAATGTCCATGTCCACCAAATTGATGGAGTCTATGATAATCACATAATCTGTCACTGCCCCTCCCTCATGCTCAGAGTGCCATGCTCAGAGTGCCATGCTAAATGCGCGCACACACACACACATAAATATATATATATATACACATATAGACAGGTTAGTAACATAATTTTGTAAATACAAATATAGCTATTTCTTGCATAGATGTCGATGGATTAAATTTGGAAGGTGGTGGATGAAAATTAGCTTTTTATGTAGCTGCAATTATAACAGAGTCAGGTCAATGTGTTTCAATGTATGTTTGCATTATTTCATGTGAACCATTTTATGACAGAATTTGTTACAATCACGTTCCTTCTGAACCCACTTAAAAAGGTTCATTGACCTTGGTCGTGTGCACCAGTGTGTACCTGGATGGTAATGGCCGTCTGAGGTCAACTGGATGAACTGGGTGGTATCAGTGTTGAAAACAAAAAAGACCCGGCACGTTTGCAAATAAGGCAACATGTCAGTGTGGTACCTCATATGCTTTTGTAATGCATATGTTTATGCCTTGTGTGGCAATCAAGGGAATTGCATCATTGTTGTACCGAATCTTGTATTAGGTTAAAACATAAATCAGACAAATATTAATTAACAAGGTTAGTATTCCAGGGTACAGATGTATGATATCTCGGTGTATCATTGAACATGAAATTAGATTTTTATTCTCTGCCTAAAAACTAAACCTCGAGCAAAAGGGTGTGCATCTGTTTTCTTCATAACAAGTCTGAGACAGCACACTAAAATATATTCATTAGCATAACTTAAAGAACATGGGCACTGCAGCAGCAAAGACGGAATATGATTGAAGGGATAACTATTTATTTGTAATTTGCATATGAATGCTGATGGAACATTTCATGAGCTAGACACTGACATTTTGCCATTTACCAAACTATCTCAGCCTGGTTAGTTACAAAATATTGCCACAGCTTTTAGGCAACCTATCGAAGTGCATCAAAACTTCCATCTATATATATGGTATATAAAAAGTTTGTTTTGTTAAGAAGTGTAAGAAGAAGCCGTTTTCTTAATTGTCGTAGGTGCTTACAATGGTATCCCATAGGTGAAGACTTCATCACACAATACTTGAAATGTATTGCACAAAATGTTATATGAAAAGATATCATTCATACTTGGCCCAGCAGAATTGGTGTGGCTATTTAATGCCAAGTGTCCTATTTAGTAATATGTTATACATTGTACCTGTTCATCTTTGAACTAATATAGTTTTATTCTGCACACAATCATATCGATCATCATTTTGTGCAAATCAATTTGTGTGGATTAAATATATGTCAGGACTGAACTGATTGATATATATATATATATATATATATATACAGTCAGGCCGCGTTTATCTGGCACCATCTGTTTTTGGTCATTTTGCCGGATTAACAAGGCTGCCAGATTAACAAATCAACTCGGAACTTGTTTGGAACACTTCAGGTGATTGTTGATTTTGCGGTACGGCGCAATCAGGTATGTTATTGCAAGGTATATGCTCCATTGTATATCAAGTGACGGATTAAAGAGGCAAATTACATTGAAAAACGCTCGTTTTGTTCTGCAATTAACATGCCGGTGACGAAATTCAAGGGTGCCGGATTATCATGTAGTAAATCAATGGGGGAAATCCGTTCACAGCTCATTGCTGCCGAATTTCAAGGGTGCCGAATTATCAAGTGACGGTTAAAGGCGGCCTGACTGTATATATATATATATATATATATATATATACAGCAAATGCTCTTATGGTGCCATAATTAGCCATCAGAAAACTACCTGAATTGTTATGTTTCAGTCGTGATCATGTTGAAAGTCTTACCACATACTCAGCCTGCTTTTATACTTTTTAATTATATGTTTCAAACTACGCAAATGTATGAGTTTCAATCCATCAGGCACACTTATGGAAAACGTAAAGCTATTAATAGCAGATTAAGTGTTCTATTGTCTGAAAATTGCATATTCTCTTCGGATTTTATAAACATTTTAGTTGTATTATTGTGAACAGACCTGCTTGCAGCCATTGATGTAGATGGGTTACTATGCAAAATACATCTCTATGACATATAGCTCTTTGGTACATATCAAAATTGAACCATTAATGCCACCTTTACTTCCGTGTCACACTTAACGCGGGATTTTCAAACAAGACACATGACTCTGATTTTCCAAAAGTGTTTTCGTAATTAATCTGATCATCTCAATGTTTGTATACAAATTAAATTACCAATAATTTCGAGCTTCATTATAGTGTGAACACACTGACCTGCTTCAGAAAGTAGCTTCCATTGTCTTTGCAAATATTGAAAGCTACTTATAATTCCAGTGTGGTGCACTACTTATTTACCGTGCTGCAACAGATAAGAGACAAACAACAGGGGAGCTTATGGTCAACTTTTTGACCATTTGGATGTCAACAACAGAGAGAATGGAAAATATGAAAGAAGCAACCCAAACGTTGTGTTAGATATGCCCATTGAAACAAAGCAACGTAATGAAAAGGGGAAGATTCATGGTCACAACAGGCTCCAAACAGAACAGATAATCGTTTGAGGTATTCTTGGAAGAAAGGAAAGGATAGAGACCCCTTCTGGTGGTAAAAACTGTACAGTTTATCCAGGAGCTCTTGCAGACAAAAGAAAGCAAACGTCAGGTTTCAGCAGTAACGGAACCTCAGCCATACATTAGGGCAAAGACTGAGGAGAAGCATCTTGAGGACTTGCTTCTCAACTCGGGTGTTAATCTTAGGGATCGTCTCTCAGCCAAGAACATCCTTGACCTAAGCAGCTATGATTTTCCAAGTTAGGTTTATCAACCACACCAGGGTGGTGCTGACTTCTCCTGTCTGGTGGCAGAATGGAAGCAGGCCAAGTCATGGCTACTTCTTGTTACTGTTCAGTGGGCAAAGACTCTGCAGTCATCAGCTTCAGCCACTGGAGGTTGCAGACCAGGCAGTGTAGTATCCCTCTAATGCAGAGACACCCTGTGTTGTGTTTTGAGCGAATGTGGCCTTTATGCAGGAAACCGCTCCTAGGGAGGCAGTACTACAGGCTATAGCAGGGCAACCCAGGACTGTGCCTATGTCAATAGAAGGTGGTCAGGTGGTCCCCAAGCTGGAGGTTCCATTTTCTTCCTTTGTGGCTGGCAAAAATCAGAACTTTCCATTGAACTGGCTGGGTTAGCCGACATGCTAGACACCAGAACGTCTACAGATGGCCTAGTTCCAGGACAATTAATGGCTAAGCTGGAAGCTAGGTTGAAAGTGTATCAGATAAGTGGTCCATGTACAACTTCCCTCTCACAATGGCCGCTGCTCCGTTATGAGACTGCATCATCGAGGAAGTGGAGTACATACTCCTGTCCCTTTCAATGATCAGGTGTTTTGAGCAGGGTGTGCGGGTGATGATTATTATTGGCTCCTTCCTTGACTGCGTGGGGTGTTCTGCCATGCACCTCCTTGACAATGCGTGCGAGAACCTGTTGGTACCAGCCCAACCAAATGCTTGTTGGAAACCCTGCTGGACCTTAAGCAGTCTAAAGGCCATGCTGTAGGGCACATGCTCCATGGAGTGATTATGCTTGATGTCAATGTCAAGTTGGTGGAATGTAATGCATTTCTCTCTGTGGCTAACCTGCCGACAGTGATGAGTAAAGCTCCTTACCAGCTGCTTGTGGACCCAGTTGGTCTCTTTTCCACATTCCATCGAGGTGGACCAGGAACTCTTGCATGAGGCCATGCAAAAGCTTGTGGACAAACAGGCCATCAAACCAGTGTGCAACAATGGGTCCCAAGGCTTTTACAACCATCCCTTTTTAGTGGAGAACAGAGATCTCTGGCAAGACCAGTAATCCGTTTCTGGCTTCTCAACCTGTGTCTTGTAGTGCAGCACTTTAAGTTGGAGATCTTGGCCATCATCATGACAGCGATGCAACCATGTAATTAGGCAACTCACTCAGTGGCTTAGATATGTTAAGCTGTTGACAAAATTTGTGTCATGACCTACCTCTATCTTTTGCTTTGGTGTTTGTACTTACAGAGCATGACCACAGTAGAATCTTTTCAACATTTGATATTTGTCATTAAGCAACCAAATTGCTGTAATGTTATTTAATTTAATACCTGTGTCATTTCCCATGTAAGAAATTATTATTACAGCAGCAAGTCCTCGAATTCATAGTGATCAGCATACAATTATTGTGTAATGTGGGGTTGTTCCTTGCATCCCTGGTGGTGAAACCACAAGTTAAACTTTTGCACAGGAATTGATTCAATGCTTTTGTAGTTTTCTCAAGTGCTATCTATCACTCCTAATTGGGCATAAGTGCAAATCAGAAGCACATTCCCTATCTATACTCCAGTATTACCTGTGCATGGACTAGGGCTTTGACTTTGTAGCAATGAGTGTCATTGGAGCAAAGAGTTAAACGAAGAGCCTGCTTATGAAATGCCATTAGGGGACTTGAAAGTTCTATAATCGAGGTTTCTTTGGATAAAGGAAACTAGGATGTCATAGAACATACGCCCACAACTTTCATTCAAGCATTATATATATATATATTTATATTTTGCCGTTTAAGTAGTAGCTACAAGTAGTTCATATTCGCGCTAAAACAATTGAAATGTGATAAATTCAGGTCTCTCATAAAACTCTTGCTTCGCTTAAATAATCGTAACTATGGTTTGATGTGTTTCACGCTGTGATACATAGGAAACCAGTAAAGTAAGATTAAGGTTAGTAAGTGTATCATACATTAGAAAGTGTTGCGGGCAAACAATAAATGTGTGTGGCCTGTACTATTATCCATCGCCGTCGTATTATTTTTCCATATCCAACAACCTGATTCTACAAGCTTCATGGAATCACGGAGTTCCCCAAATAAATTGTATTAGTGTCAGAACATGATCTGTTTACCGTGGCTCTAAATACCTATAATTTGTTAGCATGGGTGGCTGCATTTAGAAATGCTGGTTATAATGTCTCAACGAGAAACGCTTGTTCCTGTGAATAGGCCATTGAAGGAATCATTTTCTTTTCCAAACCCCCCCCCCCCCAAAAAAAAAGTGACAGCAAACCTATGTTTACATAACAAAAGGGAACGCTATTCAAGTTTACAGCCATAATTAGTTCACTATTTTACCTCTTCAAACACATTTTTAATGCCCATGTTGTACATATATTATGCAGTTCATAGCAAGGTTATAGTCCCTTCGGATTTTTTGCATTCCTCGGAAGTCCTGTGTTCCTGTTTACTTTATACACGTGTATAGCAATGACTGGAACATGAATCTGGGATCTCAAAATAGGGCAAAAGTTGAGTAATATATTGAGTTGGTCTTCAAACGTGTTGAAATGGTCATCGGTATACACCTGATTTTGCATCTTACTGCATATACTTCAGACCTTCTGACCAGCAATCATAAGATGTATGATGTGGTTTATTTTTTAACTTTCTTTGGAGGAAAAATGTCACAATTCTGTTTAAACTGATGAAACTAGAGTCAACTGGACTACAGTTCCCAGTTACACACACTGTTTGCATAGTTGTTTCTTGTATTTATACAAAACATGAAAAATTAACCTTTTGGCATGGGGAATGGAATACGCTGATCAAGAGGGTAGTGCCTAATGGCCCCATATCTGGTATTATGCCCATTAAGATCTTTTTAGATCAAGTACATTCTGTGAGCAAAGTGCACACAAGTCACAATATTCATCTCCTTTCTCTTTTCAATTACTACGCCATCAATATGGTAGGGAAATATATATTTAGATTAATTTGCCTACCATGTATGGAGATTTACCACAACAAGAAATTGTTTGCGTCATGTCAAAATTAGTTGCAAAAAATGTTGTTGTGTTTCTTTATTTTCCACTTGATCTCAGATGCTTACTCTACATTGATTATTGATAAGTCAGGAACACCAAAGAGTGACAGGCTTACCATATCTGATTATCTTTGGTGCAAGTGGTTACTTTTGTGTTTTAAGTGGTTGGGCATATATGTTTGCAAAAAATCCCTCAAGTTTGTGGTAATGTAGAATATGTCAACGTTGAAATAACCTGCTTAAAACGACCAGTTGCCTTTTATTAGTGACTGCCTCTTTCAAGTGTGGAGTGATACAGTTTAGCAGCCTTCATGTGAAAATCATAAAACGAGCTGTCAGACAAGGCATGTACTATACAGGAGTCTTACGACCATCCTTATCGTTTTCCAATCTCTATCACCTGTGTGTGAAAACAAAAACCTCAAATGATGATCCTTGATAATTTCCAACATGATATGTATTATTATTGCCTTGGATGGGTCAGAGTGGCAACCACTTTCATGGTTGCAGTGAAAAATATACTCACTTGTGGAAGCTGTCAGTGTAGCTTCTGGGCTGTGCGTCTCACCCTTGATGCCAATGATTTTGATACTGTATCTGGTATCTGGCACCAAGTTAGAAAATACGTAGGTCTGGGCACATCCTGACACACTTCGGTTTTGTAACTCAATCTCTCCACCTGTAATACTAAGTTCCATTTTATCATAGTTCCTGACTACTGGCTGATCCCACTCCACAGTGATGGATGTTTCTGTCTGGTTAGTGTGTCGAAAATTTGGTGGTCTGCCTAACCCTGAAGCACATACATATCATGATTATCTAAAGCAGTAAACGTACTCAATAAGTACATATATAGGCCTATATATGCTTCTCCATTTAAAAGGATAAATACGTATGTATGTTTGTATGGCCTTTCTTTGTGTTTATATATATTCACTATATGTTTTGAACAGGGCCAGATCTTGAACTAACAAACCTCGGTATTTATCACCTAGGTAAAGTGGGAAATGCACGTATTTACTTTGCCACGTCTCCATTGTCCAGAAGGAATAAATTTAAAGCACTAAAAGCATGTTTGGGATCTGACACCAGGTTGAAAAAGTATGTCAGTATCACAAATCAAGGCCAATTCAAGTCAAATTTAAAGCACTAAAAGCAGGTACTTTCTCACATGTTCCTACACATGGACCCAAAGTTTGATATTCCATAAAGTTGTCAAATATAAACCCATCCTTATCAGTTTTACAAAACTTTATCATCTTTAGCTACATTATGATCACTGTGTATAGTTGTTCCGAAGAAAAGGTTGGAAATAGCCTTTTACTGGTAAAATATAGCACCACCTGGTGGTGGAAATAGGAATTATTACCGTAGGTGATATTTCACTCAATACGATAGCCCTTGGCCAGGTCATTCATAAAACTATGAAAAAATTGATGAGAATCTTGTTATCTCATAATTTCCTCAAAAGTTAACATTTCTATGTCATTTTCATTGTTTTTCATCATCTATAGCCAGATTTATTTTTAATAAAATTCCAAAGACTTTAAATCAACTGTTCTGGAGAAAAAATTGATAAAGAAATAGCCTAATCAGATCCACATTTTGAATAATATTCACAGAATTAGTACTTGGTAAATAAATATTAATTTTATAAAATGGATAAATAAATTCGGTAGATCATCAGTAGCTAAGAATATCAAGTGGTTAATCTATGAAGTTTATGTCAAATTTTAAGGCAAGAATTCAGTTGATCAGGGGCAAAGGCATGTCAACTTTAAATTCCAAATTCAGATCAAATCAAATTATTTAAATGCATCCACTGATGACTCTTGAGAAGATTTTTTAAAAAATCAAAATAAAATAATAAACATGAAAATACAAACTTGTATACTTATCTTTTTGCGAAAACTCGGGTAACATCTGTGTGCTAAAGGAAGTGTATTCCATGCTACTCTTTTTAGAGGTCATTTAATCTAATAATAGACAGAGAGACGAAGGGATACCTGGATAACGGAAGCAAATAGATTTTTGAAGCCCTGTCAATTTGCCAGAAGAGATAAAAGGAACCAGAACAAGACAATTTTAACAAATGTGGTGAGGACTCATACAAATCATGTTGTCACCAAGGTTTTAGAGGAGCCGTGGTTTTGAGGAAGGCAAAGGCATACATAGAGGACAGCCGACACGTGTTGCACTACTCCATAACCTGACCTACCTGACATTTTAGGCAAAAACTTACATTTCCAGCTGGAATCGCTTATAAGGATTGCTGCTGCACCAGTTTCACCTTCATCGGTGTATAGAATTTTGAAAAATGCTCTAATTTCACTTGCTGCTCGTCTCTCCAGTACGTCAAGTAACTCATTTGCCTTCTCGGTCCTGCCTTTACATATCTGTAAACATATAAGTATTGGTTGTTCAAACTCTTCATATTTTCATAAAATACATTTAAAAGACGAAGATGAAAAAGTGGCCCCTGCTGCAATTACCCTTTATATGTGGTGTACTTGTGTTCTGTTTTGTTAATACTACAGTTGCGTCCTACACGTCTTTGGATCTCTTTTGCATATTTGTATACCTATGCTACACAGGAAACAAGCACAGGTACAATATTAGCGCGGTAAACACTGCTAATTTTATTCTTTTCCATATTTTTCTTTGCACTGACTTGTTTGCTTTAGTGAAATAAGTAAATTGAGCACACCAACGTCAAAAATCATGAGAAACAAAAGATTCTTTGCATGTGCATACCCCATAAGTATGCTGAAGCTCCACATTACGATAGACCTTACCAGAAATGCCAATCATCCTTAATTACTCAAACCTGTGTAGCCAGTCAGCCCTCAGCACTGCGTTATTTCTATGCATACATCTGACAATTCGCCATATTGCGCAAGTAATTCTCGATCAGACAGGTTATTTACATATGAATTAACCAGAAAAATCCAGTTTACCATGGTAAGGACTATTTCGGCTTTATTTTTATTGGTTCAGTTTCAGGAATGTGTACATCTCCGAATATGGACAAGTTTTTGTCCTATTTCCCAGCCCTGAACCAACTTGGCACTTTGCAAAATGTGGATCTGATTGCGTGGGAATAACATCAACTTTGATCGAAAACACTAGCACAAGACAAATCTTTGTTTGCTGAGGAAAAATGATTTCAATCAGCTACATAACTTTATTGCATGTACTTAAGGATTGCTATATTCTGCTGCACTGAAAGAGACGCACTGAAATAAGTAAATATCAGACCTGCCCCTAGTTTGGCAAACTCAATATTTGGTGCGACATGGCCAAAGAGAAATTGTGACAAAATTTAATGAATTTTGCGATCACAGGGCATTTGGCACAAATGTTTTGCTCAAGTGCTTTATGATTTTTCATCACATCGTGCACCTTTTTTTCTCCTTGTGATACACAATACACTGCAAAATTCCGAGAATGCGTTTTACTACAAATAAAACCTTGAAGCTTTCATGTACCAATACTTTGGGAATTAAAAAACAAAGCCAGTTTAAATGAGGATTTCACAATGTTTGCTTATTCAACTTTACGGGGGGGGGGGGGGGGGGGGGTACGTATAATAAGGCCAACTGAGCTAACTTGTCGCAAGTCTGGGTGTGTGGTCCAAAACCAATAAGCAATAGTAATATCCTTAATTTCTACTTGGGGCTATCATTTCCTCACATCTCATTAGCATACACACACACACACACACACACACATACATACATATATATATATATATATATATATATATATATATATCATTGCTGTATTACTAACTGTCTCTAAATATTTACAATTCACAACATTGTATGATAAACGAGCGTGGAAGACACTGAAGGGTCTTTCAGCAAAAGTATCTCTGTTGATGCTTGTATTTGTTTTCAAAAATATATATAAGTGATGAACTTAGAGCAAAGCTACAAATTCAACTTAGCTCATTGTTTTTATTGTCCACAAGAGGTGGAAATAATTTGTGCAAACCGACAGATAATGAAAACAATAAGTGTGTGGTTTCTTGAGAGGTTCAGATCACGAGCAAAACCAAGCCAAAAGAACCCCGTCAACTGAGGTCATTCAGAGCTACATAGGTGAGAAACTGGAAAACAACAGAAATATCCAAAATATTAAACTTCAAACAATGCGAAAGTTCCAATCATACTGTCAGATTCTACATGTAATGCACAATGATACACATAAGTGAAACGATATTTATGAAACACCTTGTACCAAAGCTACAATTATATTGTCCAGCTATGTACTAGACCATATATCAATAATATACATATAAGATTTGCAGAAAAATCAGAACTAGCTACTTCAATTGCCCAAGATGACTATTTCTAAGTCATATGTAGATAGGCTGGCTATATCTGAGTGAAGTAAATTTTATTTGTAAAAGCTAGCGTTGCTTCCATAGATATTAATTTGCATCTGTTGCAGGATGTTTTTACTATATGTTACCTCTGCATTAGTTGCAGTGGTCACTGTTGATGTAATAGTTTCAGTAAGTTTTGTCTTGGGTGGTGCTCCACTGATGATGTTGTACAAACCTGCCAGTTGATTGTCCCTCGGCCTCCTGTAGTTGTGTATAGCAGTACTTTGGTGGCTTGTAACTCTCATTATGAGTTCTTCATCAGTGTTTGATTGAAATAACCTTGTGACAATCATACCTCATAGAGAGTGGCTAGTGAATTAGCCAACAAATCAACCCAGTGCTGTCACAGGTGACACCATTTAGCCCGTATGTTGTGTCAAATAATTGTCTATGCAATCCATACCGTATCTTTGAGTTTCGGAACTGGGCACTGGTCGAAAGCTTTTTTGAGTCCGTCAGACGGACATTAAGATATATAATTTTGATATGTGGAAAATGCAGCTTTTTGAATCCATCCAGTTTGCATATGTTTGCCATCATTATCTGTATGAAATGTAAAGTTGTCCACTGTTAAATCCCTATGTTCTTGTCTGCCTCTCAAACCAAAGTGAATTCCAATAAGCCAGAAAGTAACTGTCAACAAACCTTATGGCGTGCTGGTTCCAGGAAATGTCATATCTTGTTTCTTGTTCATGTGAAATGACTGGAGCTAGTTTTCGGTACTAACTGCAAACACTCTATTGTGCCTGTTTGCATTTCAGCGTCCAAGCATTCCTTGCGGTCTCAAAGCTAGGATCAGAAAGCAATTTATACTTATACCCCATTATGTTTAGATATTTCTGAATAGAGCAAAAACTGCCACAGAGGGTCTTTGAGGGTATGTGGTACCATCCACTCTCTGATCCTGATACACGAAAAGCACATGTAGTTGCGACAATAAGGAGGTTTCAGCCCACTGCAAACCCATTGCACGTCTAGTTCCCCCCCCCCCCCCACAAACACAAGTCCACTGCACACAAGGGGTCGTTTTGGTATAGGTTCTGTGGTACGGTTGGTGCAGCAACCACAGCATCTTCCTTCTATGACAGATCATTTGCAATTCAACCTGAGGATCAGCTCCCAAATCTCATACATTTCTACGAACACTGTATTGTTTCTGTTTTTTTGAATTTTGACATGGATAATTCAAGCAACAAAAACAAAACAAAACAAAACAATACGTTTCTATTATTTTCTGATCTTGAATCACCAAAACAAACAACAGATCTGTTCCATCACAGGACGATGGCAGGGACCATTCATTGTTTCATAAGTGGTAAATTTTGTCGTTAGATGGCACTTCATTGGGTTCCCCAATTTGTTAGTTTTGGTTGTATATTTATTTTGTTGCCAAGCCTATTGATGTAATACTCCCCACATATGACAAGGTAAGGTTGACATTGCATTCACACAAACATGATGTGTAAGTTCCACCACTTGACAGTTTTGAAAATTAAAAAGCTTTGGGGTTTTGTAAACTGTCACCAGGTGGTTGTGCTGGTGTGAGACATGTGACTGGTCTCTTGTTTGACAAGAGCACACTCACTCATCACCTACACACAAGGCTTTTGAGGGAGCAACAGCTCTGGAGTGGAGCTTCTGTTTTGGATGGAAGCCACTACATAAGAGGCAGAATTTGTCCACTGTGCCTGTGCTGAGTGTGAACAGTGACATGTGTGCCAGCCGTACACATATATGTGCAATCTAGCTGTTTTTTAGAGATGGATAAAGCTGTATTTTGAAGTCAGGTGTAGAACTTTCACTGTAAGTTTGTGGCTGTATACACCATAATCCATTATTTCTCCCAAAATGTTGTACATGTAATGTTACTTTGGCTGGTACAAAACAATGTAAATGGAAGTTTAGTGCTACCATAATTTGTAAGCTTGTGGCACCATTACACATAATTTGAGCCAAAATACTGTAATATTACTTTTGTTAGTACAAGCCAATGCAAATTAGACCAGTTCTGGTTGCATGCCCCACATAGGTTGTATATCAATACACTGGATATGGGAATGTGGTTTCATTGCAAAGTAATGAAAATAAGCATGTTATTCAATGTATTTAGCCAAAACTGTAACATTTGTGACACACAGTGTTCTCTTCGCTGAAATGTGAATTGCTAAGAGTATAAATGGGCAACAAATGGGACCTAATTAAGTATGCAGAAGACTGGTTTGTCCATTTAGTTCTGACACAGCCCACAAGGTGGGGTTGCTTATATAACATTCATGTGTCTCTTTATGCATTGCTTATACAGTGAATAGGACAGCATTTCCCTAGATACACATTGTGTGTTCGAGTAATTACACTTGTCTTAATGAGCTATGATACAGTATAATAAGTGGTATTATGGTTAAAATATTCCAGATTGGTTCCATGGAGAGTATTAACTTTATTGCATAGTCTCTCATAAAAAAAATAGATGGGCCTTCCATGGAGATTTGTAATATGGACTTCCATGGATATTTTTGATCACATTCCATAGTGAATCTTTATAGATTATACTATGAAATGTTCTATTGAAGTAGCATGGAAACACTATGGAGGTTTCGTGGAAATCAGTACTTTGGAGGGTCCATTGAAAAACTATGGAGGTTCTATGGACGTATTATGGCCGTCCAATCGAGTACCATGAAGTTATACGCAGGTTCAACAGAAGCACTATGGAATTCCCATGGGAGCAAGGACTAAATCTGTGGTTTCTAAAAAAAAGGCAGAGAGAGCATGAATAGTGCAGTGCACACAATTCTAAAGGGATTTTTCATACAACCAAACAACCAATAAGAAAAAATGTTGCAGCGAGCCTTCTTACTAACACCTTTTTTCTTTAAAAAAATGAAGAAAAGTCAAGCAGGCAGAACTGTTGTATGATATTTCATGTGTATTTTGGCATAATGCACAGTTTGACAATATTAAAGATTGAATTGTATGCTTTGTTTCACATGGGGGCATAAATATTGTAGAATCCAGAGTTTAAGATCCAGATTCATTCTCCTTAAATCCAGCTGATTGCTGTTGAGCAAATGATTTCACAACTTCTTGTAGCTTGCTCTTGATGTTCCCACTCGTTGTGCTAGGGTATGCCTCTGGTACCAGTTCTGATATATGAACAACAAATATGCAAGGACACAGGAAAGTGAAATGTTTAAACTGTAATATTTACATATTGTCAAAACGTTTGGTTTAAACATGTTGCTAAGGGTTCTACACTTCATCTCACTATGTATATGCAGATTGGTTAATGATTTTTCAAAGTACATTGCATATGGGTTTTATTCACATTTTAAAATATATTTCACTGCTTTGGTGCTTATATAAAATAAATTGACTTTTTATGGTTATGCAGAGTTTTCCATGCTTCAGCATTTTACATGTTTAAAAGTCTTGCAGTAACTTGACTGACACAGTATGCAATGACCCAGGTCCTGCACTCTACATGCTCTAAATCTTTTTAAAACAAAATTACCCCAACAAGATTACATTTTCTAATTAAAAACTTTTCATTTGCAAGATGTTCTTTTTTGTATGCTTCCACGAGGAAAATTGCAGGCCCAAATTACTTTATGCCATAAATATCTTTCTTAAACAATCATACAATAAAAGCGAGAAACATTCAATTAATTTATAGAAATAAAAAAGAATGCAATGAAACATGCTTGTTATTTGTAAATATCCCAATGTCCACAATGGCATTTTTACCCCGGCTTTTGCCATCTTCACCTGGTTAGATGTAAAGTCTGGACAATAATCTCATGTCACTTTTTCACAATAAAGACCACATCAGTCGGAATGGGTATAGGCCATGGAAACTTCAAGGGTGAGAATTACATATCTCCTGGAACAACTGGACTTGGAAGCTGAATCTGGAATCAGCTGATGTGTATCTTTTACAGTTCATAACCTTTATTAAAATAGCGCTTTGCTTACCAAATCAAATATCCAATTTGGACAGATCATCCAAACCATTTCTTTTGTGGAACCCCGTTTTAGGCTTCCCTCCACTTGTTGTAGAATTCCCCATAAAAATGTACACTGGCATTCTAGTAGAATTCCATATATGGGGCATGGCACATTGGCTTGCAAATGTTGGGGTGCAAGAATTAAAGTCAGTGCCATTTATTGAGCACAAATAATATCAAAAGCCTAGATTCTGTGCAGGAGATGCTACATGCATGGGATCACAAGCTTCTAGATTCTATGCCATCATATAAATAACAAGGCCCAATTCTGGTTTTCATTTGACCGCTGGATGTATTACATATTGTTTTTATCCATAACCCCAATTTGAACATACATGTAATATGCTGGAAAATCTAATTTTATTGAAAGGTAAAGTCACTAGTTATAATAGTAGTATTCCATTTATCACATCACTTGGCTTTAATGGTAGCCATGTAGCTCATATCTGATATCGAACTCCACGGCAAGGGCATTTAATCCTGCAAATTAGAGTCCAATATGAGGTAATGTATTCTCTCAATGTGGCATTAAACAACCATTCAAGCAGTAATTCAAACATATTTACTCCTTGAAAAACAGACTGACCTTTCATTTCACACCATTTTTAAATGCAGAAGTACATTTTATCATTTGGTGTTTCATCCAATAGTATTAGTGTTGTGGTAGCTAGGTTTTTAATGACAGAGGGTTGATTTGACTTCACTGGGAAATGGTCATATATCTTATGAAAACCTATTACAAAATATGTCGTAATTCAACTTACATTTGGTTGTATTGTCCCATTAATAGGCAGGGTATAGCTTCCCCAGGTCTCGCTGTTACATCTGTTGCTGATATTAGGGCCTTGCATACATCCTGAACTGACATACTTAGAGCTGTTCCACGCTGTTTATCTCTCGCTGTTTATCTCCTCGCAACTTTTAATTGCAGCACAGACTTGCAAAAGTTCCAACTATTTCAATATAGACAAATTATCAAAAAGGCCAAATCCTTCTCATCTGTCTTCAGCGCTTGGCTGAGAATCAAGTCAGTACTCAACTATATTGGGATAGTCGTTGTCCACACTGTGCATGGCATATAAATGAGTCACAAAGGAACAAAAGCCTAAATGAAATAGGCAAGGTTGCCAGATACTCATGAGGCGTTTCACCCCTGTCTCTACTTTGGTGGCTTTGTTCTTATTACACTGCCGAAACAGGTTCACGGCCTTTACTTGACAGCATTGAGGAGGCGAATGTGTATATTTGTAAAGATATACCTGCCAGAATTTCTTTCTCATAAATTGCAAATGACATCCATAATCAGGGACAAAAATTATTGAAATTGTTCAAATTGTTTTCTGGGAAAATGTAAGTGTCCAAGAATTTATCATATAATTATAAATAATAAACTGATCGCTCAATGCTAATATAAGATGTAAAGTGTGAAATTGTAAATCATTTCCCATAAAAAATTAAGCAGGACCCCCCAAAACCCTCATAGCATTATAAGTACAAATTTCTATGTATCTGCTCTTAACAGGAAATGTTGCTGTGGACAAATAGGACCATAGCTAAAATACATTTGGGAAGGTGGTAATAATAGCAATTTCGGCTTTGACTCCGTTGCTCTCATTGCCTCTCCTCTCATGTGCAGTTGATATCTATTTCATACCTAGCGGATCATCTCATAATAGGAGATACAGTTTTGAATTCATCTGAAAAGCGTGCAGAAAATTAATATGCAAGTCAGTTAAATTGACCATATTTTTTCATAAATTGCTGGAGTACAAAACACATGGCTTAAAGGTGGGCTATGCGAGGCAGACTATTTCTCAGAACAATAGACTCTGGTAGTGTCTATCACAGAGGCTCTAATGCAGACAACCATGCATACTAGTGCCAAGGGCACCTTTAGTCTGGCGACGTCATTGCCCATAAGTGTGAACCGCAAATCTGGCAAAGTAACAATTGAGACTTCGTTATTTAGATTTTGAGTCCCTGTGAGTACAATACTATCGTAATTAGACAGTGTCATTACCATATCCAAAACGTAGTCCTAACAAAACAAATCCAAGTCAATTCCGACCAAAGGCAATGTTCCTTGGTATGTATAGCAGAAACATATAAATTTATAGTTCGTATTTCCCCAAAAGAGACCAAAACGTAAGTGCAAAGGTCCATAGGGGGAAAAAACTTTATTTAGTTTTCACATGACAGAATGCTAAAAGTTTTGTTTGAAATTATAGGCCTATTTCAGTAAATTGGCTTGAACATTTGCATCATTCATGCATATACAGGACCATACAATTTATGAAAAGGGACCAAAATTTGCAGCACATCAGAGAATTTGTAAGTGGAGGTTCTTAACTTGTTGAAAATGGCAATAAAATTCAGTATTTAAAAAGGTACTACTTGCAACCACAATCTCAACAATGATCATCATCCATACAAGTCCACAAAGCGACACCAACACCAACATCAATCCATCAGAAAAGCCCTCTAGGCCTAAAATGACCATCAATAAGAATCTAAACAACATGATTATATAATTCGATGTGTTTTAGGCATGTAGTTAAAGACATGATGTTGTTTTAAAGGAGATAAACTAAGAGTATTTCAAAAGGAAAAGTGTTTGAATTTCCAAATATAGTAAGTACATTGGTTCAAATGTTTAACATTAGCCAGAAGTAAGTGACATTAGGCCTCAAATCATTAAAACGTCGTCAAAAATGCATACAATAGTCAAAATTTGTAAGAATAGCAGTCACGTTTCAAGTTGGTTTCCAGAAGTATTTTTGAAAGGACATTTAAATGTTCAAGGAAGCATATAATCCCACAAGTCATCTAATAAGTCAATTATTAGGGTAATAATTTAGAATTCCAAAAATGTAGTATGCCATTGTAAGTCATCTGTAAGTCAGCCAAGCTTAATGTACATCTAACTCGTGGTTCTATAAAGTTCAAAAGGTCAAATTGTAAAACAGTCCTAATTATTGTAAAATTCTACTACATTTATCAGAGAAAGAATTCGGTTTTATGAAGAGAGAGAGACAGAGAGACAGAGAGAGGGACGGATCATTTGAAATTCCTAAAGGTAACTGTAAGTATAACTGTTTTCCTGTAACAGTTTTAAATTTTTTCATTTATAATCAGATGTAGTTCAACTTGTCAGTCAGTTGATTTATATGCTAATTATTTATACAAGAGAGAGACAGAGAAAGAGTACATTAAACACTTTGAGCCAACCTGGAATTTAAGGCAAAGTCTGAAACAGTTAGTCCTGAACGTCCATGGCCTGGGCAGGTCGAAATATAGTCATATGTATCAGATAAGGAGGTGCATGTATAATTGTCTTGATATTGCAATTTGCACTTAATCTATACACCTATGACTTTTTCGTCTTCAACAAAATGCCTCAACAAGCAGTCTTGCAATTTTATCAACATAAAATTCGAAATTCTTCAAAAGGACCCCCCCCCCAACAAAAGTGTCATATATTTCTCACTTAAATAGTCCTGTCTCAATCATTCATTCCTATTCACAGGTGCACACTGAAGAGGTCATGCCATTTTATAGATGATGTATCAAAGAACTGCAGATTTGAGTATGGCCAATATTTTTTCCAAATGTTGGAAAGAGATGTCAGATGATTGTATCGTGAGTTTTGGATACTCCATCATAAATCATTCCATTGGCCAATGAATGTAAACATCCAACACGCTGTCATAATTTGCGAGAAAAATTATGTGGAAGATATCAGGGAAACCATGAATACAATCTCGAGTACACAATTCCAAGATTGTTTACCGTGATTTCTCACAACTTCTTTGGAAACAACGGCCATGGGATCATAAAGGTTCAAAGACAAAAAATCACATGCATTCCAAACAATAAAGAGAAATATTTCTCTTGTAATAAAAAAAAAAGATAGTGGCAGCTACTTTTATTGGTAAACAGATAAAACAGAACATAAGATTCACCGAAAGTTTTAAATTCATGTTTTTGTGTCTGAGCCCTTTTGCTGGAAATGTCTAGAAATGTGAACAGATAAGTAAATCTTATGGCATGAATGACTTGAAACTGGCCTTGTGCAACGTAATGTATCCGCAAAAAGTTGGAAGAAATATTACCTCTGGGATAAGAATTTCATTGGAAACTCTTTGATGATAATATAAGGGGAGAAGATAGCTAGCACACCCGCAATGTGTGGCCTGCGTGCAGTATGAAAATGAGGCGAAAGTGTCTGAGTCTGAGGTGGGGTTTTTTTTTTGGGGGGGGGGGGCGGGGAAACGCTGCAGAGATGTGTGCATGAAGACCTGCAAATTTGATTGCATCTGGTAATATCTCTAGAGGACACAGCCCCCAAGTTGACCAAGGTAAAATTAGAACTCCTGATGTTCAATCCAGAGATGCACTCCATTATCAAAAGAGGAATCACAGTTGGAGCATTAACTGTACAATAAAATATGCAAAGAACAATGATCAGTGTATGTTGAATCATGAATATTCTCTCAGACAAGATCTTGTCTCACATTGCGAAGCCTCGTAGCTGGATGAACATTTTGGCTGAAGAATTTCTCAACGAATTTTGGCTTTTCAATGAGAAAGTGCATATTTGCCACTAAATAATTAAAATTCAATTTTTCAAGGGGTCCACAAGTTAAACTTTTGTGCAGGAATTGATTCAGTGCTTTTGTCGTTTTCTGAAGCGCTATTGTTCACTGCTAATTGGGTGAATGTGCAAATCAGAAGCACTTTCTTTATATGTACACTCCAGTATTCCCTGTGCGTGTACTGGGGAAGTACCATTGGAAAGTTAAGCATAGAGACTGGTCATCAAAACGGGAACTCGAAATTTGTATGTTTCAACGATTTACATAAAACTTTGAAGTTTTCAGTTTTATTGCATTTTACCGAAGTTTTCATGCTCTTAGTATCAAATATTTGTATTTGTAGCTATAATGCAGGTGTCATGAATAAAGGAAACTGGATAGAATGTCATAGAATGTAAGCCCATAAAGTGTGTGTAAGTATCATACATACATACATACATATATATATATATATATATATATATATATATATATATATATACACACACATTTGTATATACACATATTTATTTATATACATTTTGTCATTTAAGCACTCTCTACAAATAGTTCATATTCTGGCTAAAACAATTTAAATATTATAAACTCAGGTTTCTTATAAAACTCTCCCTTAGCGTCTTTCAAGCTTAAATAGTCGTAGTTGTAGCTTGATGTGTTTCATGCTGTAAGGCATAGGAAACCAGTAATGTTATATTAAGGGTAGTAAGTGTAGAGTTCCAAACAGAGCGTTATACACGTTCATGTGCTAATTCTATCCCTCTTGAGCATGAAGTAAAATTAATTAATACGCAGAGATATATTTATTAGCATACAACTTGTATTTTACATGCAAAACAATTGTCGTAAAGTTAGAAGCATAAGATTTATATTCTATACGCAAAGTAATTGTCATAAATGGAAACAGTTGAAGTATAAACTCAAACTCTTTTTAAGGGTATGAACTTCTATTGCAGTTATGGTATGTCCAGTATGTTCCAGTGGAGGTGCCCATCAGTAACCTGTCATACAACTTCTAATGCCGTCCTTGTATGCATACCGTGGGCAACCGATAAATGTGCGTGGCCTATACTATCATCCGTCGTCGTCATATTATTTATCAGTATCCAACAGGTTATTTTAAAATATGTCTATCTACAAGGCCCTGCTTGTTATGTATAGCCACAAGGAGTGAAATATGATCTGCAAACACATGTATATGCGATTTAAACAAACATTCCAACAGGGCCACTGTAACATATAATTTATTCATTATCCCCATTTGGAATGCACAGAAAAAAACAGTCTGGTGACTATACTCTTACAAAGGCAAACAGTATACATATAACAACAGAAAAAAATATTTATGCCTCGTGATTGTTTGACCTGAAATTGGTTTGAGATTTATATTAAGTTTGCTTGCTTCACCAATTGGCAAAGCATTGGTTCTCTAGTTGTGCCAAAATTGGCTTCATATGAAAGCCCACCAGCACGTAAGATGTATACAATGCCTGATTGCAGGAGGCCTTCCACAATGACTTCCTTTTTTTTAATATCAGGCACACTGTTTACCTACTTAAATTGAACGTTTCACATATTCCAAACTAACAGTGAAAAAATATACAGAAAATCATTTTCCAGCGAACATTTGTATTTGTTGCACTGATTTTTTCATTGTGAGATCGGGGTTACAGTGAGTGGTGATTGACACTAACACCTTTTACTCCGAACATAATATGTATGCTTACATATACTCAAAGACAATGTTTTCACTGCAAACCCATGTGTACAGTTCTGAATTCAAGGCTCATGTGATTGGATGTATGTGAATTGATAGAACGTGCATCATAATGAAAGCTACATACAGCGCCACCACACGGCTCTCCTCAGAACTAATCCATTCTAATAATTACGGGAGGATCCCGGTGCCACACTTCAGTCGGCCATGTTTTGAGTTGTATTACTGTATTATTGTGAAGCGGAGTTGAATACATATTTATGGTGAAAGTGGTGGTTAATGTTCCATATTGGCGTGGTGAAAGTGGTGGTTAATGTTCCATATTGGCGTGGTGGCAGTGACTATGAACCTATCCTCAACGAATAGAGAGAGACTTTGAACCCATCATACCTTCACCAGCGCAAGATTTGTAAGTAACTGTGCAGGCCCACCAAAACGGCTATCACAAGTACCGCCATTATCAGTGATTATCGCTCAATCACGGCTACTGTCGGCAATTTAATACAGTACTACTACTAACCGAACATGACGACGCCCAGAGCTCCCAAACAGTGGGCCTTAACCAAAAACGAAACTGTCACATCGTTCGAAGCATGGAAGCAGAATTTACTGTACATCCTTTCCCTTGATAGTAATTTTTCACCTTTTTTGGCTGATGGATATACGTGGCAAAAGAAAACTTCAATTAATCCTAACCGAGGCTTTGTCGACGACGACGAAACAGTACCAGAACCAAGACGTAAAACAGCTATCCAAAAAAATACACCCCTCGAGCTCATGCTTGGCCAAATTGCAAATTATTGTACAATTATATCACGTACCTCTATTGTGAAGAGTTCCATTTCTTGAAATGACATTTGGCAAAGGATCAGACAGCATTATGGTTTCCAAGCAACAGGGGCCCATTTTTTAGACCTGGCAGGCATTTCCCTTCAGACAGATGAGCGTCATGAAGACTTATATCAGCGCCTTATGGCTTTCTTCGAAGACAATTTGCTACAGGCAGGGTGCGGTATCACCCACCATGGTGAACCAATTGCTGTGGATGAAGACCTTACACCATCCCTAGAAAATACCATTGTGTTTATCTGGCTACAGCTTATTCACCCTAGTCTACCTCTATTAGTAAAACAGAAATATGGATCTGAGCTTCGAAATAAATCGCTTGCCTCATTGAAACCAGAAATATCCATAGCTATGACATCATTGTTGGACGAGATTTACACCATAGAGGATACTAAAGTACTTCTAACCTCTGCCAATGCATATGTTAGGAAGGGTACACCTAGCACCAGAAATAAAAGCAATACATCCAGATGCTATCCCTTTAAATCTTGTACCCTGTGCAAAGCGGCAGGCAGACCCGGTGTCCTAACACACAACCTGATCGACTGTAAATTTCTGCCTGCTTCTGACAAGCGTAGTCTGGGTTTCTCTCGTTTGGTTACCCGATGGTGAAGGAGACCCAGAGCTCTTACATGACACGGAGCAACACAGTGACATTGACGACAACATTGAGCCAATAGTGTCTGAACCTGATAGTTCACTAATTTCAGCCCTCATTGACAGGCCCACAGCATGCGGAGTTAACATAGTTCAATCACCTGTCCTGTACACATATTACCAACAGTATCCCCTAAGATTAACTCTCGACACAGGTGCTACAACTAATATGATCAGGGCATCCATTGCTCGCTCTGTTGGCCTACCTATCTTCCCAGCATCACAAATAGCCCGCCAGGCTGATGGTGTCACACCACTTGATGTGATCGGTGAAGTACATTGTCATCTCACCAGAGGCAACACAACGCTTCAGTTAGATGCTTTAGTAGTCAAGCAGCTTGATGTTGAAGTCTTAGCTGGAAACCCATTTTTGGTTACCAATGATGTAGCAGCAAGACCTGCTAAACAACAAATTGTGTTACATGGCTCCGAGATTATCCTATATGGATCTGCCCCTACAAAAGATGCCTTAGTCAGACGAACACAAGCATATGTCCTACGGTGTCCCCCACGACAAACTGTGCTGCTCCCAGGAGAGTTTATGGAACTATCAACACCAAAAGAGTTGGAAGCGGACTCTACTTTGGCTTTAGAGCCCTGTTTTGACAGTCCATGTAATCATAATGTAAAGTCCACAAAAGCTTAGCCAGAAGCACAGGAGATCTGTTCCGTTGCTAATACACTTCGCATCACAAATACAACCACCGAACCAATCACACTAAAACGTAATGACCATATCTGTCAACTTCGACCTGTAGCCTCTGTCCAAGATACCAAATCCCCAACCAAACCCATATCGGACTTCAAAGACTTGTCGCCACCCTCCAAGCCATACTCATCTCATGTGAAGCTTGACCCAGATAGCCTTCTACCACAGGAAATACAAGACCAGTTTGCCTCTCTCCATCTTCAATATGATGACATTTTTAACCCAGCCATATCAAAATACAATGGGGCAAGTGGCGACATACAAGCAGTTGTCAACATAGGACCTACCTTGCCGCCACAAAGAAAAGGCAGATTGCCACAATATAACCATGATAAGCTAGTGGACTTACAAACCAAGTTTGATGAGTTAGAGGCTGCTGGTGTCTTTGCTACTCCGGAACAAGTAAATCTCTCAGTAGAATACCTGAACCTCTCCTTTTTAATTAACAAACCCAATGGTGGCTCCCGACTTGTGACATCATTCGGAGAGGTTGCACAATACTGTAAACCACAACCATCACTAATGCCAGATATGGACAGTGTTCTGCGAGCTATAGCCCAATGGAACTATATAATTGTATCTGACCTGGCACATGCTTTCTACCAAATACCGTTAGCAAAAAAAATCTATGAAGTATTGTGGTGTCGCAACCCCATTTAAAGGCATAAAAGTTTACACCAGAACAGCTATGGGTATGCCAGGCTCGGAAACGTGTTTAGAGGAGCTGATGTGCAGAGTGCTTGGTGACCTTATTCAAGAGGGATGTGTAGCAAAGATTGCAGATAACCTTTATTGTGGTAAAGCTACCCCTGAACAAGCCCTATCTAACTGGTCTCGTGTACTCAAAGCATTAAAACACAACAATCTCCGTCTTTCTGCCTCAAAAACTGTAATCTGTCCCAAATCTACTGTAATTCTTGGGTGGATATGGTCGGAGGGCACGCTCAAAGCTAGTCCACACAAGCTCTCAGCCTTATCTACAGTGGAGCCCCCACCAACTGTTCATGCATTACGATCCTTTATTGGAGCCTATAAGGTTCTTAGCCGTGATCTCAAAGGATATGCTGACCTGTTGGCCCCACTTGAACAGACTACAGCAGGAAGACAATCTAGAGAAAAAATAATATGGTCAGAGGATTTACTTCATGCATTCCAAAGCGCTCAACTAGCGCTCAAAAACAGCAAGACAATTACTATTCCTTGCCCAGACGACTGCCTGTGGATTGTAACAGATGGATCGGTCAAGAACTGTGGTATCGCAGCTACCCTGTACGCTTTACGTCAAGGAAAACTGCTTTTATCAGGTTTCTTCAATGCTAAACTTAGAAAACATCAAGTAAATTGGCTCCCGTGTGAGATTGAAGCTCTCTGTATTGGTGCAGCAGTGAAACATTTTGCCCCGTACATTATTCAATCCAAGCATACTGCACAGATTTTAACTGACAGCAGACCCTGTGTACAGGCTTATAATAAGTTGCAGCGTGGAGAATTTTCAGCTAGTTCCAGAGTAACTACCTTTCTATCAACCATCAGTCGTTACCTTGTCCAAGTTCGACACATAGCTGCAGCCTCAAATTTACCATCAGATTTCTGCAGCAGGAACCCTACCTCCTGTCCAGATGGCAGTTGCCAGATATGTCACTTTATTGCTGCAGATGAAGACTCAGTTGTACGCGAGTTGTCTGTCCGTGATGTTACAAAGGGTTCAGTACGAATGCCATTTACCAGTCATACTGCATGGATAGCCACCCAACATGAGTGTCCTGACCTCAGGCACACTCTTTCACACTTAACTCAAGGCACGCGTCCTTCAAAGAAAGCCACAAAGATCCCTGATGTCAAGAGATACTTACATAATGTGACTGTCTCTAATGACGGATTACTCATAGTCCGAGATAATCAGCCATTCCACCCAACACGAGAGCGCATCGTGGTACCACGTTCAGTTCTTGATGGCTTACTAACTGCTATACACATACGGTTCACTCATCCTACTGTACATCAAACCAAGCAGCTGTTTAATCGTTACTTTTTCGCCCTGGATCTGGATAAGTCTCTTCAAGCAGTACATTCATCGTGTCATCAGTGTGCGTCATTGAAATCTGTTCCTAATTACCTCCATCCCCAATCAACGTCTGTACCTCCAGACATAATAGGTACATCTTTTGCAGCTGATGTTATGCGCCGATATCGCCAGTATATTCTCGTGCTCCGTGAAACTGTTTCATCATTCACCCTCACTACATTACTTAACAATGAGCTGAGTACTGAGTTACATGATGGTCTCCTTATTTTATGTTCAGAGGTACGCTGTCTTAATGATGGTGGAATAACAGTGCGTGTGGATCCAGCCCCTGGCTTTGTGTCACTAGTTAATGATCCCTTATTGAAAGAACATGGAATCACACTTGACATTGGAATGGTGAAAAACCCCAATGAAAAACCCTGTTGCAGAGCGTGCTGTAGAGGAGCTCGGCTTAGAATACCTACAGCTCTGTCCAGATGGTGGACCACTTACCAAAGTTACCCTAGCATTAGCCACGGCACAGATGAATGCAAGAATTAGAAAGGGTGGGCTGTCTGCACGGGAAGTTTGGACTCAGCGTGACCAAATAACAGGTCAACAGCTGCCCATAGTAGACAGGCAGCTTATACTACAGTAACACTTACTTCGGGTTCAAAATCATTCATTCGGTGCCAAATCAAAATCTCGAGGCCAAACTAAGCAGTTGTCTCCAGATATTCAAATTGGTGATCTTGTGTACCTGCATATTGACAAAAACAAAACTACAGCCAGGGACAAGTACATAGTTATAAGTGTTTCTGGTGATCATTGTCAACTCAGAAAATTTACCAAGTCCCAGTTTCGCTCTAAAGTGTATGATGTGAATATCGCTGACTGTTATCCAATATTGTCTAACACTTTAGCCACGGACGGTCCAGTTCGAGGAGTGGAGTATCATCTTACCCCTGATACTGACTCAGACAATGAATCTGATGATTCTTTACCCGCAGACCACCCGACCATACCAGCACATCCTGTGCCCCCAACAACAGCTTTACCATTATTGCCAGTTGACATTGTTGCTCCATTGCCTCCACTGGATGGGAATATACCAGCCATGCCTCTACCACGTCGCTCTTCCAGGGCTAAAGCTACCCCATCCTGGCAGAGTTCCGGCGATTGGTTAATGGACTAACGAACTTATTCATATACATGTAATTCATAACTGTTTTAAAATTCACTTTTACAGTTAACACTCCACAAGCTCCACTGGCTCTACAATGATAATCTCCTGCATTATTCATATTAGTCCATACTCCTGCAAGAGACAGCGGAAGGCAGTCACCCCCGTTCTCATTTCATTTTCTTTAACTGAACAATGCTTATTAGCAGGAGAATATTTCATTTAAATGTAAGCTGTCACCCTTGGAGCTAGTTAATAGATCAAGTCCTATACTATAACCAATAAGGTCTGTTGAATATTGGAGACGAGAGTTTATCTGTGAATTAGATCGTTATTGCCATGAATATAAGCTACGGCTTATTGGATCTTACGCACCGTGACCAATATGAGGAACATTGCGTGTAACAGTAACGTACATGTGACACTATTATTAATGATTGCTAATAAGTAACAGTTAAGGTAATGGAGTAGAGAAAGGTGACCACGCCACCACACGGCTCTCCTCAGAACTGATCCATTCTAATAATTACGGGAGGATCCCGGTGCCACACTTCAGTCGGCCATGTTTGGAGTTGTATTACTGTATTATTGTGAAGCGGAGTTGAATACATATTTATGGTGAAAGTGGTGCTTAATGTTCCATATTGGCGCAGAGTTCAAAATATGCGAGAGTGGTGTCATTTGCTTCAAGTATAGTAAATGTTGAGAAAGCTAGAATATATATATATTATATGTATATACTTACATATAAATAAATATATATATTATACATATATATATGTGTGTGTGTGTGTGAATGCACGCATGTAAAAAAAATAGGAGGGCGCAAATTTGAACTTTCATCGAAGCCCGTAACTACAGGTAGTTGCTCAGAGGAGACTCATCAAATCTGACAAACTGGTGTCTGTTAATAAGGCTAATTTGGAACTTATTGGCAGTACTCACGTGACTTCTGTGGCATTTTAATTCATGAACCAAAGTATTGTAACACTGTGAGAAGCTTTTGGCAAGTCGAATTAGACACTGACAGGTATTTTACCTGAATCACAAATCTGATTCATTTTATTCATAAATTCGAGTTTTGTAGTCTCTATTGAATAAAATAGCCAAAATATATGTGGTCTTTCATATAATACTTTATTGAAGAAAAAACAACCGTGCAATGGCTGATACGTTTAGTGAATAATAACTTTCAAAGTCAGGTTCATTGCAACAGAGGAGCTGGCATTATCTACAAGTTTAATTGAGAGAAAATAGCTACAAAGTGTCTTCATCTGAAGCATTTTCTTTCATAATCATTTCAATGTCATTTGCTGACACATTGGAAACAAGAAGGAGAAACTGTACTGACAGGTGTGATATGAAGTAAAATGTGGTACGTCTGGTTCCTTTATTTTATTAGCTAAAATGGGACTAATTTTGTCAAAAAGTTTCTAAAGGTGGCCCGGGAAAGTTGTTTTCCATAAAAAATTACAATGTGCACCAAAATTTCTTTTTGTAAGATTTTGCAACATTAAGTAGTCATCGACATGATGGATAAAAAATCAGATTGAAAAAAAATTAATGTTTAAAGTATAGTTGTTTGAAATTTTAAGTTCCTGTACATTATTGGTCCTCCTGACTGGGAGAATTCCTCCATCAGTGATGCCCTAATTGACACTTTGCCTCGTATCTTTCCTTTGCAGTGCTGCTATCTTTGTATGAACAACCTCTCAGTCTCCCATTGTGTATCCACTCTAGGGACCTTGCTCCAAGTGTATGGAGGTCAATATCAGCCTTACTGAAAAGCAATGTTGCAGTGTTCTTGCATCCACGATCATACCATATCGTCCCAAGATCTATCGCTTACTGTACTTGGTCTGAGGAGTGAAATGTGGACTTTCGTATAAACGTCCACACCAACTGATGCAGGTCTTAGTTTTCATTACGACTCACATCCAAGGAGCAGGACTTCAGCAAGTTCAAATACATCAACGGTTTGAATAAGAGTGTCATTACTTCGACAACAGCAGGTGCCAAAGGCTGGGTCAGATGCCTGCAAATGTGTACATATTGTTTCAATACACAGCAAACACAAGCAAAGGTTCTGTGCTCCTTTGTATACCAAACAGAACAATCTCTGCATTTACTAAATCAATCTAAGAGGACAAATCACAGAGCTCTGTTCCAAACGGAGAAATTTTCAATTTTAATGTTTTTTTTTGTTTTTGTTTTTTTGTTTTTTTCTTAATTTGATTGAAGGAGCCTTTTTTATTTCATTGAGATACAAGGAGGCAAACATACATAGATTTGGTCGAGACCGGGCTTGGAAATTTACTTTTATAACTTTTTTTCCACTCTGATTGAATCAGTCTTTGTCTTTGCATCATCTATATAGGGAAATTTCTTGTCTTGAATATGAGCCTTTTTACCAAACTATAAAGATCAGTTGATTCAACAAAATGTGTACATATAAATTCCCTACCAATACTGGAAAAAATTGCAAAGCAAAACAAAAGTTTCCTCACCACATCAAACTGAATAATTGAAAACAGGGTTTCTTCTGTTACCTTTCCTTTATATAGAAAAATAATAAACCATCATTTCAAAACATGTATATTTCAATAGGGTTGTGCAAAAATAACATATCTTCAGTAGGTCTACATACACATGTGGCTTTCTACTTGCATTCCAAGCTAAACGTTCTGTACAAAATTATAGATAATAAGAAACATGTCATTTTAATCAAATATATTCTTGATAAAGCTCAAGAAGGAGTGGAACCAAGAAATGAGAAACAGAACTTTTCATGCATTTATCTATATTATCTGGGACCTACTAAATAATAATAAAAATCTCGAAAAGGATTTATTTACACTACTTAAGACGGAAAATAATAAAGATAAACATAATTTTCAAGGTAGACCTAGTTCATCATTGACATAGAACTGTATCTATCTCCATCCACCATCCAAACATGTATTCTGCAGATGTTTTGTGGAGGAAGTACTGTGCAGGAGTATCAATAAGTGAAATTAATTTATGGCATAGTACACCATCAAACTGAAGTGAAATTCAGACCCTCCCCCCCCCAATAAAATTTACATTCATACTGAGACAACTACTCTTGCTTGAACAAGTACAAAGTATCACTGTTTGTTTGAGTTGATGTCAATGAATCTCCCTGATTCAATTAAGCATCCATGGTGTAAATAAGCTTTGTAAATCATATACTGATAAACTATAAATGCATTCACAAACATTTGTCTCTGTTTTGAGCCAAATAACTTCGAGCAATTCACAGAGTGATTCACACTTCAGACAAAAGAGGTAAAAAGGTGTCGAGAAATGACAATGTTAGTGACAGGTACATCACAGTCAGTTACATTTTGAGGTAAAGACTTTTAGTTGTAAAAAGTATTTCATCACAGTACTGTGTAGTAATATGCCAGCTTATAATATTAGACTGTTCCTCAATTTGAAAAGTGATACTTGATCACTTTTAAATATTTTGAATGATATATGAAAACTTATTTTTGACCTACCTCTGCAAGTGGTCATGTAGAATATCATTTGCAGTTATATCCCAGGCCTTGATGTGTAAGCCCCAAGGACTAGTGACCTGTTGGTGTTGGCAAGTGTCATCCCAGGCCTTGATGTGTGATCCCCAGGACTTGTGGCCGATCGGCGCAGGCAAGTGTTATCCTAGGCATTGATGTGTAATTCCCAGGACTAGTGATCTATCATCACAGGCAAGTGTCACCCCAGGCCTTGATGTGTGATCCCCAGGACTTGTGACCTATCGGTGCAGACAAGTGTTATCCCAGGACTTGTGACCTATCGGCGAGGGCAAGTTCATTTGTCCAGCAAAGGTGACAGCACTCCTTCTCCCTTTGCCAATGGCTCTCATGGCCAACACACCCAGTCAGTTGACTTCACGTGCTCCGAAACGTGACGACTTGCTCGTCAAGTGGGTTCCTCTACACTTTCCAAACACTAAAGATATACAGGCCACCCATCCATGGTGCCGTGTGTTGTCTTCCACTTGTACAAGTTCACCACCACATTGCAGGCAAAAGGCTGCTGCACCGATTAGTAGCTGCAGATGGGCTGTATCCATAAGCCTGCACCCTCTCAGGAAGTGATGTCACATACCAGTACATCCTCTCTCTCAGAGTGTCTCTGTGTATCAGTATACTGGCAAAACACGCAAAGATCATTCATGTCTGGACCCGGGTTAACCTCGTTCTGTGCATCTTGTTCACTATCACTATCTGTCATGGCTTATCCCAGATCTGTGAATTTTTGAGCTGTTAAACACATTGATTCAGCTGGTTTGTGTACTTTTTGGTCTGGTTCGTCAGGCTTTCTTTACTCAAGATTACCCAGACTAGACACCTTGCACTTTTCTGAGTAGAACACTAAAAGCCACTTTCTTTTTACCATTAAGATAATGCATGTAAGTCTTCCTGCAAGGGTTCCATAGCTTCTTTATATTTCTGTGGAAATGCATTATAGTGTTTGTTCACATCGTTTTATCCTTGTTGCTTTTAAAATTCTTTGTTCCAAGTTATATATATATATGTATATATATATATATATATATATATATATATATATATATATATAAATATATATATATATATATATATATATTAGTGTTTTCAATTTACTGACAGATTCAGCGTAGCTATAAAACTCAAAGTTTGAAACACAATGGTCACTTGCACCCAAGGGGGCTGAAATATTAGAGACGTTTAGCCATTGCTTTAGTAGCAAGTATCAAATTTACCAACCTCAGCTGATCAATTTCTCTTCCACGTGTATTTTCATTAACCTGCTGAAACCAAACAGTATCCTTGCATTTTTTTTCTTTTAAAGCGTAGCTGGTTCCAATAACATTTTCGCCTTAGGTTGTACACTCTGTCTAAGTATTTTTTCAATAATTTAAATTTCTTCATGAGAACATGAAAACAGTTTTTCATACATGCTTCACAAAATATTTTATTCAGTTAATTGTTCTTATCCGTACTTGAAGATGGGCTTCTGTAAATATACACTACAATTAATTTGTCGGAGCCTTCCAAGTTAACAGACACAAACACTGCATCCTGGTATACTGTAGATGTATTAATCAATTGTACTTGCAGTGAGGATATTGTGTAAATTGCTACTTCTGCTTCTTGTTCTAAGCTACACTTCGTCATACCCATCAAGTTTCAACACTGCTTCTGTTAATCTTTATCAGGTCTTTTTTATTTACCCCTGCAATACGTATCATATGTGGAATTAAAGAAATGAATCTGGATGTTGTTGTAGAAAAAAAATGTCATTTAATCGAAAAAGTGAATCTGGCTAATAAACACATGAGAATCATTAGAACATTCAAATATTTAAATGAGACCACCTTTTAGTAGTTACATGAAGCCCAGGTGAGACCACATTTGGAGTATGCGAATTCAATATGAAGACCACATAGAGCCAAGGATATTGATCTACTTGAAAAGATCCAAAGGAGGCCTGCATAGCAGATAACAGGGCTATGATAACTACCATATGAAGAAAGACTTAAGAAACTGGAACTCCATATCCTAGCTTATAGACGACCACGAAGACCTCATACAGGTGTACAGAATTCTAGCAGACTTAATAGACCCAGAAAAGGCACCTGACATGTACCCTTTTTGGGTAACTGTCACAAGAGGAAATGGAGAAAACTTCAAAAAACTAGGAGCTTAAGGGGGGACACAAATACAGACAGAACTTTTTTACCCTCCGCATTGTTAAGAATTGGAACTGTTTGTCAGGGGCGAAAACACTTTCCTCTCTTAGGTCCAATTTGCACATTCATTTTGAATGGCATCATTGAAATGGAACTACCAATCTTAAGACATTTATTAAGTAGTAAATAAACAAGAACGTCACTTTCAAATATGGATATAGAGGCTTTAATAAACCTACATCCATAATTCCACTGTATTGTATTGTATTTTGCCCAACTCTTTTCATTGCAGCCTTATCCCATTTCTTCCTTGTAACTCGAGGTCTCTCCATGATCTTTCACTTTGTCCTTTATTCTTATCTAGTAGCCTGCAGGTCGTATATACAAGCTTTCCAAAAGACTGTGCGTGATGAAGGACTCACATGTCGTTGGTACCACCAGTCAATTCTTCGATCCAACAATACGAGTACTGAGTGATGCCAGAGTTGTGAACTGCATCAACCAAACTGTCAGACAATGTGTTGTTGTACATAGGGACCGTGATTTTGAATTCGAATCTACCCTGGTAGCCCAGGGTGATAATGTGATAATGATAATCTTCCATTCACTGCACCTCTTTGTTGTGGGCTGCTGTGAAGCCACAAACTAAGCCAAGGAGCCGTTCACATCAGAGAGGACTCACTTAAAAAAAATTCAATTTTAAAAAGATTGAGCTCTTGAATTCAATGCAAATGCACCAAACGGGTAGAATAAACATGTTTTTATCATACAATAAAGCTCACAGCACAGAATTAAGAACATCTTGAGTAACGCCCGTTCATCACGCAAAGTTTGGCGGCTGGTACAGAACCACGTTTACTCAGGTTCAATTTAAAACAAATGGGTAGATTTTCATAAAATGACAAGTATCAAGGTGCACAAAGTTAGCTTAGGGTTGGTTGCACAGAATTTTCATATATTTTCCTTGATCTGTTTTTTTTTTTTTTTTTTTTTTTTTTTGGTTTTGAGCTCTAAGAACTAGCAACTGTTCATCATCAGACTTGTCACCTCCTATTGAATAACATCTTCAATGTACCGTTCATGTCAAAAATGAACAAACTGTCACTGGGCATGTTTATAAAGTTTAATTCAACAAATGTTGGAGGCTTTATATTCAATTTTTTTCCACCAGCCACAATTTATCTCCAAATTGCACCCTTCCGCAATACTCCCGCTCTTGCCAGAAAAACATGCAACAACCCCATTGCTTTATGCAAATGCAATATACGCTTGTTGAACCATATATATATATATGTGTGTGTGTGTGTGTGTGTGTGTGTGTGTGTGTGTACATATACACATAGTGGTCCAAATGTGAAAGCCAAAGCTAGAAACCACACGAAAGACCGCAATCCCACAAATACGTAACTTAGAAGCAGGCTAAAAGCATTTTACAATTTCATTTATGTTGGATGTATTTTGGATCTGTTAATAACAAAGTACTGAGGAGTTTTGTTTTTAATATGTTGAAGATCTTAGACTACGAAGTCGATTATAGGAAATTGTGGCCTATTATTCAGGGATGTAGGGTACTGTTGAGAAAACACTGGCGAGGAAAAAAGTGTTGAATAAGCTTTACCAAAGAGCGCCTGAAGAAGGCTTCACATAGGTTTTACACACAAAAGAACATGTTTCCAGGGGCACCATTCAAACAAATTTATCATTCCGCGACCTGACTATGAGTTCAACTTTTAACTTTGTCGCATAATTTAGTCAAACGTCATAAAACAAGTCAGACAGCAAACATAAGTTTGAAAGAGACACCCTTACCTCTATTTTGTCATATTGGCTTTTCACTAAAACCCGTTGTGATAGCAGTTTATTGAGAAATGTAGGCTGAAGGTCCATTGTTTCTGCAAGATGAAGTCTGTGCTTGTGCAGATAGCCTATGTAACAACTTCGTTCGTCTTCTGTTACGCAAAATTAAAGATTAGACTGTTAATGTTAGCACAAAACAAGTAAAATGGAAGAACAGATTACATAATATTCACATGTGATTTTGCTTTAGTTGGCTGATTACACTGGTGGGGAATATATAAATAATCTCACACATATAGATGCATCTATTTGAGTGCGAAGTATTGTGTACTGCAATTCAGCCCTTTTACGAACACTCGGAGATCTGACAGAAAGATATGGGTGTCTACAGTATTCCCATGAAGAACACCCCCCAAATTGCACAACTGCTTCAGCAGCTACACACACAGACATATGCCTGTGTATTCAACTAAGGTTTAATACCAACAAGGAATACAATCCTTACTTACCACTACCTGGAGAATTGAAAGCCAAATATTGTTTCATACTTAGAAAGAGTGCCATTTTGGGGGGAAAAAGTCATTATGTATATGTCAAATGTTACACGGAGTCACTAGAAATGAATAAATTGTAGCAGCAATGGGTTACATGTGTTGCACTTGTGACCAACCATAGTCATTTGTTTAAGTACCATACAAACATGAGAAAGGCTTTTTAATCACACAATCACTACAAGAACTAAGTTGTTTACACACTTGTATTTAACCCATCTCAAGTGAACCAAAATAGAAAGAGAAATCATGTAATGTAGTCCTGAAAAGATTTTGTCGGGAAAACAAAAACAAAAACAGAAATGAAAAACAAAAAAACCCCAAGAAAGTTGCATTAGAGTTGATCATTGGATTTTTCTGGCTGAAAAGAGAGAGAGAGAGAGAGAGAGAGAGAGAGAGAGAGACAGACAGACAGACAGACAGACAGACAGACAGACAGACAGAGCATGGTTTGTTGGCGATATGATGTATATTAGGTACACATGGATGCCATTTGGCAGAACGAGCAAAGCAAACTGGTATGGTTATATTGCACCCTGTGGAGATTGATATCTCCAACAAACCTGCCATAATTTGTTTCTTGCCAATACAGATGCATATCCTGGTGGTCTTTTAGATGATTCCCTTATTCAAAGTAAAGTTAATCAATTCAAGCACCTTGGCAATGTCATTGGTAAGAATGCTTTGCTGGACAGTATTGAGACCTGTATCTGACATTTTCAGATACATGTCAATATCTTAATGGCTCAGTTTGGTAAAGTTTTTCCAGACGCTAGATATCAACTGTTTAAAACGTATTGCATGCCTCTGTATGGTTGCCAATTATGGGATCTATCTAAAACAGAAGTGGAACATTTCTATGCCGCTTGGAGAAAAGCGATTCGATTTATCTGGTGACTTCCTTACAGGTGCCATAATATATTACTGCCACTCATTTGTAGAGATGTACCTGTTGATATACAAACTACATAAAAGGTTTATAAAGTTTTTTATGGGATTGTAAACAGCAACAATAACGTTGTTAATATATGTGGGTTTCTTGCTGTAGACAGAAGTCAATCAGCAGTATGCAAGTCAATGCATCTAATGGCTTCAAAGTATAAAATGGACAAATATAATTTAAACAAGCTAAACTAAAGTTTCTGTTTGAAGCACATTCACATGTACCGCACCCTCTGTTGCTAATACCAAAGTTGATGGGAACAATTGTACTGCACAATTTGTCAGAGAACTTTGCCTTGCTCACGATGGTAAATTAAATACTATATTCTCACAGCAAGATATTTGTGACACCATTACAATGTAATGCACCAAACCTTTGTTCTGAATCACAAATAGGATCCAGAGGTCCTCCCAGGTCATGATTTGTGAAGAGTGATATACTTTATTCTTGTAAGCATGTGGTGGACGCATTTGTTTTTTTTTGTTTTTGTTTTTTTTTTTGTTTGTTTTTTTGCTTGCTTTAAATGTATGATCTATGATAATTCCTGTATTTGTACCTGCTCAGTTATATATATATATATATATATATATATATATATATATATATATATATATATATATATATATATATATATATATATATATATATATATATATATATATATATATGGCATGTTTCGATCGATTTTCACATTTATATTTGTGGGTGAAAAGAAAAGAGAACTTTCACTTAGTTGATAATTAAATATATAGACACCTCTGGTTACATGTACTTTTCCAGTTATTTATCATCAGTGTAGTGACCAATGGTTCTCGTACCTTTTAAAATTGGCGTCACAGGGCTGCCAACTATATGGAATGTACAAACATGTGTCAGAGCTAAACCCCAACATGAGTTAATTACACGCACACACACATTTGTATATTCCACTTATGCATTTGCAGTGTATGCACCTCCAAAGGTTTTGTTTACAAAAAAAACTGTTTCTAGTTAATGTCTTGTCCCTTATTCTATTGGTCACAGTTGTTTGAATGGTATGGCATGATTCTGGACTTGTTGAATGGTCCTGTCATGATAAAGGAGACTACGCATCTCCCCCCCCCCCCCCATCGGTCAGAGCCTTGTGACCAGCTGTCAGATTGTGTAATCCTTGTCACATTGAAGTTATGAAGATGGAAATATATGCTACATTTGAGCGCCATATGCCTACTTATGAGGGGTTTTTTTGAGGGGGGGCAGGGGGAGAAAACTTTTTGGCAGCAGTTCCTACATCTGTCCATTATGTAAGGGTTGTAGCAGTAAATATACTTTCTCTTTAAAGCAAGTGGAAATGACCCTGCAAAGCAGTGATCATTGCAGGAGTGCCATTGCAGGGATACACAGGATGGTTATATGTGGAGGCAAAGATACTTGCTAAATATTGAGGTTCTTTTTAAGGCTTATCAATTTCCTCAGTGATGCTGATGTTTGTTTGGCCTCTGCCAATAAATTAAGTACCAGACCTCCATGCCTGGATTCTTTGGTTTCCATTCCTACTCATAAGCCTGCTTCTTACTGAGGCCTGTAGCTCTTTAGTTTATATAAATTTGCTCATTGTATTCAGCCAGCTGTATCAAGTAACGTATAGCTGTTGAGATCTTCTGGAGATCTAGATTTACCCAGTTTTGTATTGTCGGTGTCTTCATGTGTATTTTTGCTTCACTGTTTACACGGCAGCTTGTAGCACATGGGTAGTCTTAATTGCAGGTTCAGGACACTTATAATATCTTTCCAAATGATCAACTATGCGCCAACGCATAGATTTTAGTATTAAAAGTTTACAGGCTACTTTGAGCATCACTGGAGTCAAAATGTTTTCATGTATTGTTTCGGGCACTGGTTGAAAAAGGAAGAGGCTTTGAGCATTCTGATTGTCCGAGGGCTACCTTGCCCTGTGTTTACCTTGCACTGTGTTTGTCGGATGGCTTGAAGAACAAGAGGTCTGTGTTGTCAGCCTGTCCTCAGCTGACCTTCATACTTTCAACCAAAAATATGTCCCACCCTGCTCTGTGGATGCCACAAACTTTTTGTGTGCAATTTGAAACCCATTGGCCAAGTAGCTTTACAGAAGCAAATTTTAAGGACACCGGTTCCCTCCAGTCTCCCACCCTCCACCCCAACAAAAATATAAAAAAACAAAAACCATAATCTACACGTCATTGGCGCATTACTATGAGAGGGAAAATAAAATGGAATTAAAAATGGTATATTGCTATCGTCTTTCAAGTCAATTTTGAAGAAACGTTTGCAGAAGTCAAAAGAGCCAATTACTATTGCAGTCCTCATTGCCTGCCATGGTAGTTGACAGAAATGCACCTTGACAAACATAAAAAGTACCCAAATGGACAATTTGTTAAACAAAAAAATCAAGAATCTAAAGCATGAATACTTTGAGGAACTTTGTTTTAATCTTTCACAAGCTCTATTTTTACCAGATTTCAGCAAAATCTTAGGAGCAATTTTACTGAGGGGAGTAAAAATATCACTTCATTATGCAAAATTTCATTTGAAAATGAAACATTACAGGTCCACCTGTTGAACGAATTAGAACCTAGTCCACTGGGTACCAGAAGTGCCCCTACTCAATGTCAAAGCATTCTGCCAAACGCTCATAGAGACAAAGCTATTCTCAGATTTTGTAGAGAAAATGAAAGAAAAAAATCCTTAACAAATTTAAAAGATGGAGCTTAAGCACTTGAACAAATTCGGTACACACCTATATAAGGTACATTCCTGCCAAGTTTCAAGAAAATCTGCATCATAGTCTTGGCGATGTCAACAGTGTGAATAGCCACTGTGATTCCCAAAGGCATGCACAGTAGTAAAATAGAATATATGCATAGATCTAAAAACATCCAAATAGGAAAAAAACAGCTAAAAATCAGGAGTCCAGAGTATCACCGCCCAGGGAACCAGCTTGAGTAACCTTCTCATGTGAGGCATTTACACCACGTTTCAGCTCAATCTAAGCGAAACCTGTCCGAACGATAGGTAAGAAGGAGAAGGAGGAGAAGAAGAAGAAGGAGGAGGAGGAGGAGGAGGAGGAGGAGGAGGAGGAGGAGGAGGAGGAGGAGGAGGAGGAGAAGAAGAAGAAGAAGAAGAAGAAGAAGAAGAAGAAGAAGAAGAATAAGAAGAAGAAATTGCGGTGTTACCAGTTGAACCAATAAAAGACAGGGGCCTCAGGAGAGTCTCTTTGTTTGGACAGATTCACAGAAAGTGCATCTCTACCAAATTTGAAGTGAATCTGGTTACCTGTTTTGGAGATGTATAAAATGCACATTGTCATTGCTTTTCCCATTGGATTACATAGTTTCCAAGAGGGATGCATGCGTAAACAGAAATCCTGGAATTCAAAATAACTTCAAAATCAGGGAACCACAGCATTATAACTTCATTTAATCCTCTCAAAAGCTACATTTGCACTCAGTTTTAGCATTATCCCAGTGACGGGTTTGGAGAAGTCCAAAAT
This sequence comes from Hermodice carunculata, assembly GCA_964020975.1. Classification (NCBI taxonomy): domain Eukaryota; kingdom Metazoa; phylum Annelida; class Polychaeta; order Eunicida; family Amphinomidae; genus Hermodice; species Hermodice carunculata. The sequence continues at coordinate 6,476,247 of OZ026618.1, forward strand.
TGCAAACACACAATCTGTGTAAAAACAAAAACAAACGAAAACAAAAAAAAAAAAAAAAAAAAAAAAAAAGCAAACAGAAAAAGCAAAAAAAAAAAAAAAGAAAGACAAATGCTTCACCGTCTGTTGAACAAACAGTTCTCTTATGTAGATTTAAAGAAGTTGTCAAGGTGGTGTTGGCAGAAGATTTTTTTACCCAAAAGAAGCAAAACAATAAACCATTCAACATCGAAAAATCACTGGGGCATGGCCATTTAAATATGTTGCATAAACCCATCTCGTGTCAGTTCCCACTACATTTCAAGTGGATCTGTGTTACAACTTTCGAAGAGAAATTAGCAATTAACATTCTGGACACAAAAGGATTAATGTAACAATGACAGATCAAGACCACCCATCTGCACATATGCTCAGCTGACTGACAGGTCAGTTTAGCTTAGGTCGGAGTGATGTTTTCCACTATGTTAAATTTTTTGTAAACCTTTTTACACCATTGACAAAATCGTTGGTCACATGAGTTGATTGATTAGTCAAGTAATTCCACAAATATAAAAATAAATAACAAAGTGCTCCCAAATGGTACTTTTACAGAGACTGGAATATATATATATAACTTTATCGCATTTACCGTTTTTAAGCAACTGAGGTTCAGGTTCAGGTTGGTCATTCTGTAGTCTGGTACTGGGGCCCGGGTTTTGCCCAGGATCTGTACTGTTTATGCTCTTTTTCCCAACGCCCGGTTGATACCTTCCCTCTCTTCTCTGAAAAAAGTGAATAAATTATGACGCTTGCCAGATAGCCTCATATGACAGGCAAAATATGTATGAAGGGAGTTTTGCGAAAAAAACAGCTCTCTTTACATAATTGCCATTTCAAAATGTGTTTTGGAAGGCATTTTAGGTCGCAATAGCATAGTAACTATTGTTCTTTGACAAAACATCTATTGCAGTACATGGGCTTACACGTTTGTTCTTTAAACGAGAGTGTGAAAAGGATATTTTCTGTAAAAATAAAAATCTATGTTATGTATTTTTATGCTTATTGATCAATTCAGATTAAATGCTGTAGAAAGCTCGTTTGTTTTTTTCCTTCAACATTGCGACTAAATGGCCGTTTTAAACTTGTGAAGATAAGTGCCATCTGTTGGATTCAAAGATTTTCAACGCAGGCCTCAACAGGCCTAATTTGTATATTGACCCAATTAAGGATGTAAATCTTTGTTTGTGTAGGTATGATAAGAAATTCTTGTTCAGATAATCGAAATTAAATTACAGTCTGAGTCTGAGTGGCCCGGTAAGCCAGAGAATCTTATATTCAAGATCTTAAGGAATATTTAAATGTATATATATATATATATATATATATATATATATATATATATATATATATATATATATATATATATATATATATATATATATATATATATATATATATATTTATAATGTCTTACGAGTACTTCTCAGTTTCACAACTCAAAGTTGCACTGATAAGTTCTACACAGGAAATCGACAGCGATATATAAAAATAAAAGGCGATGTGTTAATTTTACATGCAGATGAATTAATTGCTCACGTTTATAAGTATAAAAATGTGTGAAGCACAACTATCATTTAATGATACAAAACAGGTTAAAATCTTTGTAAACTAATGGGTTTTTGGAGTTATTGTAGATAATATTTTGTTGCTGAGGCCACAGGCACCTGAAGTAGATTCAACTTTGGAAAACAGATACAGTGAAAAATATACTCAAAACACACAGATACGCAAACTGTTCACAGAACACGTGTAGAATGAGCTTTGGGAGGACAGGATTTAATTTATAGGTAGCATTAAAGTGTATGATAATCGCAAATGTTATAAGCAGACATTACTATATGGACAGAGGGCTTAAACTTATGGAATGTCAAAAAGGACCATTCCATATTGAAACACAGTTTTAATTAATAGGATTTGTGCTTTAAAGGTCAGAATCAGCAAATAGTTGAGAATATAACATTTTCTTATAGTAACTAACTGTAAAAAAAAACCAACTGGCAAATAACGAGACCACTATTTTTATCTGAAGTTCGAAAAGGTAGATACAAGATAGACTGATAAAGGTTTACATGTGTTCTTACATATTTGTATATATTTAATTTAAAGGGAAAGTTAAAAAACCTAAATCTGTACGCCCATGTGCAATTTGAACTTCATCAAATCCGATATTCTAAGAGCAAAGTCCTATACCATACTATACACAGAAAAACTGCTTTATTCTACTTCATTAAAGCAAATTAATTTGTGAAAGGAACAAGTCATATTAAAAAATATGGGGCATGATTCATACCACGATCTTCATGCGGATTTGTCCCCAAAAATGGAAAGCAATAAATGGTGATCACTAAATGCTACTTCAATGAAATTAAATGTGACTCAAAATGGGTCGAAGGAAACCGGGGAAAAGCGTACAGAGTGGCATCTGTGCAATATATTGAGATCCCCCCCCCCGTGACCATAGTAGTTTAATTAGCAGAAGTTATAAGGTGAATATCACTGTAGTAAAATATTGGTACAATCAATTGGTATACTGTAAACGTTTACTGAATACTAACAAAATTAAATGGAAAGGGATATGGTCATTTCTGCTGAGGAACTGACAAATAAAAACTTTTTCGCAGCAAAATTACATCTAATGATCTGAATTAGATTCAGTTAAATAAAATGAAACCGGGTTTATTTGTTTAACTTTTGTAACCATACAATAACAATACATATTGCTACAATGAGTAGACACCTAAAAAACACAGCTAAGTATGTGTCCCATAAATCACAATTATGGCACAGAAAATGATTGCAAAGTACATATAACTTTACACACTTGGCATGAAATAAATGATTCTAAAACGCTGAAGGGGAGAGTAAGAGATGATTTTGAGAGTAGGCTCATGTATATAAAGTACAAGTACAAGATTGAAGTTACTGATTTTGCCGGTTTGAAAACTGTCCTCAGGGAAAAATATGCAAGAAATTTGGATCAGCATATAATGAATTCATATCCTCGCGTGATCTAATGTAGTATCTGGCTCATTTGTAAACTCTTTGGGGCATTTGGTTAGAGAAAGGTGAAGAAGCAAATCCATCAGTTTTCTTTAAAACATAAGTATGAATGTGTCTTACCTTCAGCCTTGAAAAAATGTTTCCCATCTTGTATCCGTATATAAATTGTAATGGCGTATGTGGTTGAAACTATCTGACCTGCCGCCTGCAGCTAGCAGAACACCCTCAACGTCTTTAGTTGCAGCTTCTGGGATGTGCCTGGGATAGTTCTGTAGTGAAATAACATGCCACAGGTGAACACTAATGGGTCTGCACCACGAGGTCATCATACAGAATCTTAGATCTACTCAACAGCATTATTCCTTTAAAACACAATGGAAAGCAATACCGATGCAGCAGAGACTAGTTGACACATGAATACGACGGGTAAATGTGGCAAAATAATAGGGAACCAACACAGTATTGACACAAGTCTAATACAAACACATGTTATATTGTAAACAAGCTGTGACCAAAATGCTCGAACTTGGGAAGTGATCGGGATATACACATTTGATGCCTGAACGAGTTCAGCTGCTTACGTAGAGAAAGAGAATAAATTTCTTTAATGGCCATAATGATCCTGTGCTCTACTAAAATCTAACAGCACTTTGAACTTTAGTACTCTACACATTTACTGTTATAAGTGCACACCCATAGTTGACCAAAAGGTCTGTCCAGGATATATGCCAAAGTGTTAGTTGTATCTTTCAAGGTAACAAGACCCAATACATACTTCTTTATCAATGTTTAAAGGTACCCATGCACCTGGAATCCACCATTACCACTCTATAAACCTGTGTCAGGTTTACTGAGTCAGCAATGTAAAAATAACAAAAACTGCATAACTAATGCATCACTATCTCCTTCATAAATTTAGTGTATGTCCACCTAGTGAATATTTATATGTTGCTTTGCACAATATTGTAACACATGCACTGTTTTCCTTTTTGTGCCGGCAGCACTTTTCACACGTAATTCAATAATTTGTATAATCAGGCATTCCATGCAAACAATCCTAAAGGCCAGCAAAGGTAATATAATCGACTTGCTTTTGTCATCCATCTGTCCGTCTGACATGCCAGGTGGTACGTGACTCAGGTAGGTAGTCTCTGGAAACAAAAAAAACCCCCGAACACTTACTAGGGGATCTGGGTCTGGTCACAAACAGGGATAGGGTGCAAGGCTAAGTTCCATCATATATAATTTTAATCACTACGCATCCAATAATATTATGCAATATAATGGTATATTAGATTTTATTATACCTCAGAGGAAAATCCGTACACGTGATTGGTTAATTGGGCATGGGACAGTTTTGCCTGTCCACTTCTGTGAAAGTACTGTCCACCGCTCACTGTAGCGCTAGATGGGGCTGCACTTCTGATGTCGCATGACCGCAGCCTTGACCCCACACAGCAGACGACGAAAGCGCGCACACAAGGCAAGATGGCCCAGGGAGGCAGGTTAAATGTATAGAATGTGTGTTATTAAAATCTATTAAATGGAAGCTTTGATGTTTTATTGTTCTTCGGTATAATAAAACAAATGGTGCCCTTGGCCTTGGGGGACAGGAAGAATTGTGAACCTTCGGGATGGACTGTCCACCCTCCGCTTCGCGTTGGGTGGACAGACCATCCCTCAGGTTCACAATTCTTCCTGTCTACCTCGGCCAAGGGCACCATTTGTATAATGCCTGCTAATGATATTTCAAATTGTCTGCTTATTATGGCCGTTTGAATGAGAAGGCAACATGGTTCAGTCAAAACCTTTTGTTTTTTTCTCGAAACCTTACACATAGTTGGGATCTGTGAGTTCCTATAGAATCAGGATGGCCCTTGTGCACTGACTTTTATTTAACACCGACGTTTTCCGTTTTTAATTTTCTGCAATTATGTGGAAGGTAGTAAATCTGACTTGCCAATTACCTTTGCAAAACTATGGGCTAATATTTACATGTCTTATAACATAATCAATTTCTGAGCTTGACCTAATTATACGGGAATGGTGCCCTACCCAAAGAAAAGACCATTTTGGCCCCTTATATTTTCAAATAACTTTGCTAGATATTAAATATTGCATTTCAAGACCCAACTTCGCACATTAACAGGACTTCTCAGGGTTGAAACTCAAGGCCTAAGTATATGAAGCCATGGACACCATTCTGATAAATGTAAAAAGACGGTTTAATGGGCATGCTCTGGTAGCTCTACAAGCATATATATAGACACATATCCATTTTTATTTACCTTATATTTATACTCTCATATGTATGACATCACTTTGTATTTGTACATCACTGAAGAAGGGGAGCTTGTGTGCCACCACCTTAATGGACAATAGTGGGATATCGCGACTTTATCTAAAAATGACATGTTAATTCATACCTATGCCTATGTCACGTACATTATTGCAAATGTGATGGAATTGTTCATATAGACAAAATAATCCTCTAGCTATCCTGAAGGTGTTTTAACTTTGCAGGTACAAGCAGCCATATTTGGCCAATAATAGTAATAATAATAATAATAACAATAATAATAATAATAATAATAATAATAATAATAATAATAATAATAATTGTTATTATTATTATTATTATTATTATTATTATTATTATTATTATTATTATTATTATGCAATTAAGTTACTAGTTCTCACATGCTGATGTGGTAGAAACACGTAGGTAACATTCAGATACGTGTTTACACACCTCCCATCCTAAGGTGGCGATATATGCAGACGATACCACTCTTTATGTCTCAGGCAAAACCATAGAAGAAATCGGAGATAACTCTCACGTGATGCCCAACAAATCAGTAACTGGTGTAAGTCCAACAGGATGGTTCTAAACGTGGAGAAGACACATGTACTTATTCTAAATACAGCCCACAAATCACGTTACCTCAGTAAACAATCCTTATACATAAACGTGAATGGATCTGCAATTAAAACTGTTACTGAAGATAAAATTCTCAGACTAGTAATTGACAAACATTTGGACTGGACCTCGCAGGTTGACAAAATTTACAAAACTGTGAGCAGAGTTCTTGGTGTCCTCTAGTGCATAAAACGATACCTGCCCAGAGAATCAAGAATCACTTTCGTAAATGCGTTTTTCCTGCCACACCTTATGTACTGCTCCACTGTATGGGGAACCAGCGAGCACACAAGTTGCCTAGAAAGGTTACAGAAAAGAGCTATAAGACTTATTTTGATCTTGCACTGACAGACTCAGCTGACGAATATTTGAAACTTCTGAACAGGTTGCCCTTATCTAAAGTCTTTGAATTAAGAACAATAACACTGGTATACAAATGTTTGAACAATTTAACGCCAATCTCTCTTTCAGATATGATCAAACCTGTTGTAAATACCCATACCCATCATATTCGATCATCAGACAAAGTTTCTGTTGCTGTAACCAGACCTAAACAAAAAAATTAAAACAGCGTTTCCCATACTGTGGACCTCTCCTATGGAACAAACTACAATATGATACTCAAACATCATGTTCATTAAATTTATTCAAGCGACGATGCAAATTAAGCATGAAACAATAGTTAACATGCAGAGGACAATTGTTTTCTTTTATTGACAGTTGTTCCTATAAGGGACTTTTACCTATACTCTGCACAGGGTTTTAAGTCATACTCATCTTTTTGAAATTCTGTAATCATATCATCGATGTTTATTGTACTTGTATATACTGTAAATATTAATGGAGCGCCACTGGGGAAATAAGCATTTTGCTTACAGTGTCACCCTCTGAAAATAATCAATCTATCTATCTATCTATCTATCTATCTATCTATCTATCTATCTATCTATCTATCTATCTATCTGTCTGTCTGTCTGTCTGTCTGTCTGTCTGTCTGTCTGTCTGTCTGTCTGTCTGTCTGTCTGTCTGTCTGTCTATCTATCTATCTTTCTACAGGTTCCAGTCAAACTCAGCTGGAAGTCAGTAACAAAAGTAAGACTCAGTAGTTTTGTCCCATCCTAGTGTAATGTTCCGAATGGATGCATTCTGATTTCTTTTTGCGTAATGTTTCTGATACATATATTTTGTGAACAAACGATATGTTCTTGTACTACGGCCTTTTCTAGATCACTTGTGCACAAGTTTTGACTTCAATTTCACTGAACAGGCTTTACTAGCAAGTATGAAATGAATTGTGATCTAGGTCAATACCCAAACAGATCTGTTCAGATTTGCCCATGATATCTGTTGTTTGCTTGAAATATAAATGGCTGATAACAACATGGTCTACTTTATTCCTCAGCGCGATTTTGATACGGATTTATGCTCAGGGCATACACCAAGTTATTCACAACGAGATAAATCTGTAAATGTGTATAATTTATTTTATGTTCATAGTGCCTTTACGACCATGTGTCTCGTGTTAACATTTCACTTCTGAAGGAGCATGTATACAGGCAGGGCCCATCTAGAGAAAAAGCTTCCTGAATGATGTATAGTTACCATTGATAAATGAAGTGTTCAATAAATCATTCGTCCAATATTCCACAGAATCATGTTGTCACCTGCCACCAAGTCAAACTAAAAATAGACAACTGCTCAAAGTTGCAGTAAGGGTGCTAGATTTGTTATCCTTATTAAAAGACCGTACATTCAAGTAGCTGCATTCCTGTAGCTACTGAGAACACAATTATCCAGGTCAACAGCTTTTCTTATCATACTTTGGGTTCCTTATGCCAAGAACACACCACGGAGAGCTTTTGACTCCAAATGTTGCACTGACAGAGTTAAGCATTGCCCTTGCGCAACTAAAACATAAGCTAACTGCATATCTAACATAACGGATTAAAAAAAAAACATTAACATCACTGCAAACTATTGTTGAAAACATTGAGTGCAAGTATGAATCTGTACAACAATATATCCGGCAATTTCACCATAAAATTATCAGAATTTCGTGATTTTGATGCGAAACATCTGTGACAAAATATATCACTATTTTGCTTCATCTTTATGCATTGGAATAAACAAGCATCATTGCCTGATTGTACTGATAAGACTAAATCCCTCAGTAAGGCTGTATCCCATTTCACCAATATGCTGCCTACAAACATGCTATGGAATGAAATTGTGTTCGTATATGATAAATTGTATTATGGGGTTGAGCAATAACTTGAACAAGACGTGCTTGCTTATAACCTGCTTGCCACGGTCAACAGTTCTTCTTCTTCTTCTTCTTCTTCTTCTTCTTCTTCTTCTTCTTCTTCTTCTCCTCCTCCTCCTCCTCCTCCTCCTCCTCCTCCTCCTCCTCCTCCTCCTCCTCCTCCTCCTCCTCTGCATCATTATCATCATCATTATTAGAGACATGAATTTTCAAAGTCCAGAGGAGCCACTGTATTTACTGTTGAGCCACTAAGCACCAGTCTGTTTTCCTCCCAAACTGACCACATTAGCCAAACCACTGTTATACTTCACAGCAAATCGGTGCCCTATCTGGCAATGCCTGCTGCCTAGACGTTTAAGGTCAGTGGCTCATTTCTGATTGATTCCCCCATTGCTCTTGAGACATTTTCAGGAAGTCACTCTAGCCCTTCAATTTGAATTAACAGAGACTCCACAACAGGAAACTTTATTGCTGTATGAATAGATGCATCTGCTCAAAAATATCTGAAAGAGGATGGGCACTCGGGTGCTGAGAGGATGGCATGGACTTTATATCCAACATAGCTAAACATATCTGTGTGTTACCCAAATAGATTAACATGAGAAACCCCATTTCCGCAAGTTATATAGACAAGCAGCACCACCTAAATAAGTGTCAGATTGGGACTACGGAATATTACATCATAACAGATTAAATACAAATAGAACTGAAATATCAGAATTGATTATTACAACAAATATTGTCTTCAAAATGTTCAGAAATGTCTAGTAATGTCTTGTTCAACGTGCGCACGCTAGGAGACACTAATCTTAGACTAAATTAAGTTTTTCGGAGATACGTATACAAATTTATCATGACTTTATGTTTTATTACATAGAGAAACGCATGTTCTATGATAGATAAAAAGTATTTGTAAAAATTCCATGGCTTTTGGTAACTTACTAAATCCCCATCAGTTATTTTTATGGCATTCTTGGACACAGTCCATTTTTTTCTATTTTGACTACTATTTCTCATGAAGCCATTTTCCCTCCAATTCAAAAGAAATCTAAATACTGTTTTCATTTATCAAACATTAAATAATTTTACAAATTAAGCACTTTTGTAATTTCTAAGGACAAGATTAAACGTAGATGTCATGGTTAAATTTCTGTCATTATATGTTTTCTAAATTACAAAACACAAAAATAACACCAGGAAAATTGAAGCACACAAACGTTTCGAGCTGAAAAATTAATATAAGCCCAGGCCGGTGAAGATTTATTTGATCATCAGCCACAAAATGCAGTAAAAATGTTAGGTTGAGACTCCTACATTGGGGCATTTTATAGAACATATGTTTCATAAGAATTAAGTTAAAAAAGATGGGTAAATCTGGCCAAGATAGCTGTTCGTATTGTGAATTTTGCTTAGTGAGAATTAAAAAAACTATTGTTTTACAAAATATGTAAGAACGACAAATTTTAATTTGGTAAATCAGTCCATGCTTTAGCAAAAAATGTGTATTAGCAAGCTCAAGTACAGAGATTAGCTAGGTATGCTGTCTATCCTTGAACAGAAATTAAACCATAGGAAAATACGTTCATGAAAATTGTACAATTTATTTTACTGGATTAAGAATGGTGGCACCTATCTGCTGCACAGGAAACAAATAAATAGCCAAATATAAGGTACAGACCCTCCCATTACCTTGGCTCAAATAGGTTGTGTGGAAATTAGTACAGGCATGAGTGTATGCATGTAAATGAAAGGGAATAAAATCCCAAACCTACCACAAATGATGCCCTCTCTGCCTTCTCAGTTGTGTAACTAGATATGATATTTTCTACACATATTATCATGCTTGCATTTATACTTACTGCTGTTTGCAATTTATCCCAATGCTGCCACTGCTTCTGACCATGCATTCATGTCACAATGGAGACAGGAGTTGGATGAGCTTACTCTTCAAAACCCTAAATTAAAAACATAACCACTTTACATACATGGAAATGGTTGTCAGAGATGACCAGGGTCATCATGCTTAGTGTGTGTTTGTCCGTGTGTTCATAGTCATATCTTTGCATTTGCCCATACACCCAGTGATACCTGCCGATTGAGACTACCTCTTTGGAATAAACCTGTTCCTGTATTGTTGATACTCTTTACGAAGTCGTGTGATGGCCAACAATATGCTCAAGTCTTTTTTAAAGTTTGGTGTTGCAAATCTATCAAATATCAGGTCTCCCTGGTGGGTAGTCATAAGAGCAAATATCACCATGCAAACAAAGGAGGGTCCTACCTTTTCTTCATCCTTCTGTGCTTCATTCTGTTGGCTCTGTGCTTCCCAGTCGTAGTCCTGCCCCACATAGCATAATGATGCTGGGTCAATTACATATAATTATGATACTATTGTGTCAATGTTATTTTCAACCGATCAGAACTTACACTGTGCCACAATGAGAACCTATCATCAGCTATCAATGTTTTTCTCCTATTTCAGCAAAACCAATCTCATGGCAGTACTACAGTTCTACATTGGACAGTGGCTGCCCAGCTTTGTCAACACAACTCCTCCCCAAATCAGGATTCTGACTGCTACGTGCTCTCGATTTTTGACACATTGGGACATTGACATAGCTGTGTTTTCTCTATTGTAGAGACTCTCTGAGTACGATAGATAGACTCCATTTACTGATGGAGCAAAAAAAAAAGGGGGGGGGGGAATAAAATAAAAACATTGAAAATAGCAAATGGCAATACTACTTTATGTTTTGAGACCTTGGAACAGTCAGGTTTTGAACCAGCAGGCTTCGGCACCAGTTACATAGCCGAAAATGGCAAGAACACATACCAAATACAACAAATCCCCATTCCTAAAAAGAAATGGTTCAATGCAGGCACGGATGTATGAATACCATAATCGACATGGCCTAGTATATCTTGTTTATTCCAGCTCAAATCAGGCACTGCGTTCAAAGTTGTCTCAGATCATGACACAACAGGCATGGAATACATTATGTGTGGATAAAATTTGAGTTAGATCGAGTCCCAGCTACATTTCTATCCTATGTAAAGAAAAAAATATATTTGTCATGGAAAGCTCTTCAAAAGTACCAACAAACTGCCCAACAATACATAAGAAAACGCAGTGTCACCTCTTTGAACACATAAAATTTTACGTGTTTCTAAAATTGCTCTAATGCAGTTTAAGGCAATTGGCAAAAGTGGCCTTGGAGATTTTGTATAGATTTTGCCAAAAAGCAAAGAACAAAATTAATATTAAATTAAACACTGCTGCATGCAATCTGTTGTACAAAATTGGCACACAGCCACCAAATGTTCAAGGCCAACCAATTTTGACGTGAATCTCCCAAACTTTGGATATGATTCCATTCTATGCTGTTGGTAAACATGACTGAATACAATCATATCAAATTCCTTGTTTGAAGTGCGGTGACAATCTGGAGGTTATTATTTATCTATCTTTCGCAGCCTTTTGTTTTCAATTTTCAAAATGGAAACTATGGGCAAACTAAATTAACCTACAGGCTTTCCTAATTGTATGGGGTAACACTGTGGAGGTACCCTTTAATTTCAAATGTTGCCATTGCAAATCAACACCTAACATTGACCCAATATGATTATGCTATCTTGTAGTGGCATCCTTCCATACTTACCTTCCTCTGTTGCTGCATACCTCCAGTCTGTAAAGTGTCTGCATGTTGCTGAATGGATCCACGCTGCTACAGTCTGATGTTGATATGTTGACCTGTGTGTGTGCACTTTTTGACAGTTGTTTTAATTTATACAGAGATTCCATTCACCTTTCTCAAGGACGTATGACAAATCGATGACACATGATACACAGGTGGGCAAAATAACCAAAATGTCAAGTATACAAAGGAGAGCATCACATGTTGATTTATGAAGACAATTAGTTATTGATTTTTTGAGTAGGTAAATCCTCAAAATTTCCCTTTAAAAAAAAAAAGATAAAGCAAATATATCAAAATACATAGACTAGTATGATGTTTGAGGGAACGTTTTCTTTTGAAAACCCCATTGGATTTTAAACATTATTTTAAACGGAGTATTAAGCAATGAATGCAACTGTAAACATAGACACTCTCAAAACTGGTCATAGACATTCTTAAATTAGATGAAGGAACAACGGTTTGACAACTGAGCCTCGTTCTGGATTTTTGGTAAATCAGCATGTCAAGAACCTTTGAATCTTAAAACCCTCATAGCTCAATGTAAAAGGGTAAACACCATTTGGAATATGTACTGAATTTGCCTAAAATTTTGTTCCACCATCTTACTTTTTGTCCGTCGCTTTGGACGTTACTTTCACCAAAGTAAGCTCAGGAACATCAGCCATTTATTAGCGGCGTTTAATAAGAAAATTGTGAGGCATTGCTTATCACATATTGCACAAAGAATTCAATTAAATGCTCTCATTTTAAGCTTTTAAAATAATAATATACCCGTACATATGTCCAAGACACCTCACAGTTTGACCTTCATTCTTCCGTATCAATGCCATACCAATACCATTTTGCATAAGCCAAATATGGCCAATTTGTGCATAAACCAAATATGGCCAATTTCAATGGCACGATACATTTAATAATCATGCCAACCTTCATACTAGAAAGAACTGAGTGTTTAAAGATGATGCAAACCTTGACGTTTTTGGCTATTTTGCCTCTCAGTGCGATAGGTGGCAGTTACTTGGGGGGATTTGTCACATAAGACAAGATTCACTTGTGTTATCGACATTTGTCAAACAGTCTCAAAATGATAATTTCCAATTGTATTGTTAAGACAGCAAAGCAGAACAAAACTGGCTATCATAGTTTGCCAACAAATATAAGCTTGATTCTGTATTATATGCACATTTGTGAAAAAATGTGGTTCAGTCACAATGATAAATTCTGTAGTACGTATAAATATCATTTTCGTTTTGCAGATTTAAAGCATGTTGCCATTTGCAACTTTATAGTTTAATTGGGCAGTGAGTAAAGGTCAATGATAAACTGTCATATATCCTTGAGCCCTTTGCACAAGACCTATGCTTAAAAAGCCATTTATTTCATATGTGGCAGCATGGAAGTTCCAATGGAATACATATTTTGAAAGACTAGAATTGTTCTTTTCCTCATTATGCGAGATAACGACATTGTATAGATAAATATTCTTTAGAAATTTGAAAGGGTATATCTTGCTTGGTTTAATGAAGTTAGAAGAGAAAAAAAAGGTGAAGAAAGTCCTTACAGATGATAACTGTTTTTCAGTTCCTGTATGTGAAACTCTGCATGTCCAAATATAACCGAGTCAGTTGCTTTCTAATCACAGAAACATTCCATACTGCCAGATTTGTATGTATGTTTAGATTTGCCTGTGTTTTTTAAATGCAGCATAAAGCGTTCTCGATAACCAGTGCAGGCTTAGTCATCAAAAGAAAGGCTGGCTCTTTAACATAACTTTAAACTGCTGCTTTACAGTACATTTTAAAAATCTGCACTGCGCAAGTCTAAAAAAAAGTCTCTTTTTTCGTTAGTTTCCATCTTTATTTCTTTTACACCATCCATTTTCTTCTCTTTGTTACATTTTTCTTAGCGATTTTCTTCTTTTTCATCCTTCTTGCCTTCCTTTCTTTGTTTCATTCCCTCCTCCTGTCTCCCCTGCCTTTTTTACAATCGCCCTTCCATACATTTCATGCAACAATCGTTCATGAAGAGACCGATAATCTTTAGGCCTGTTTACAAATGTTCTAGGTTTGTCTTTTGTAATGAAACTTTAATCATTTCCTCTCATTTAAGTATGTATCTCAAGACCTTCAGCTTTGCCTGATTTTGCTCAAATATAACATAATGGAAACTGAAAATGTAGGCACGGTGTGTCGTTTTTGGGACACTGTCAGGTTATGTTACCTAGTGGGGGAGACACTCAGCCCATACGTACATTGGTGGTTCCATTCGAGTATCTATATATGGTTTTGCACAGAATTGCCAGCAATGTTGGGAAAAAGTAGCAACCTTTGCAAGTTGCATCAGTGTTATTTGATATGTGATTATTATTTTTGAAAGAAAATATGATTGCACAGACTGCAATACAGTACTTTTATGTACAACAATGTGAAATGTAGAAACTAGACAAAAATAAATTCCAATCTAAAATATACACATCAGTAATTATTTTATTAGGAACCAAAGATGTAAAATACCTCGCCATTACCAGGCACTACAAACATATTGATGCCACATGAAGATAGACCCTTATAACTCATCAAGGTAATCTGGTTCCCTGCTTAACAGGAAGAAACTCCATTGCCCAAATTGGCCACATTAGACGTTATTTTGGATTCACTACATACATTTAATAAGGTCAGGCATATGTTTGCATGAAAAACTATGAAGTCCTTCACCCAAAGCCAATTCAAAGAGGGAATAGCATTTGACTCCAATGGTATTTCTGTCATTTTGAAAGCTAAAATTTATCACGTGCAGAATAGCCACACCAGGTACCATATTCACTCACCACTTCAACTCCAAGGTCAAACTTTGCAAGGAGTGTGTAATATCCATACACACCTTGGCGTCACAGTTCTTACAGATTTGCAGAGGACTGATCATAAAAGGGATATTATTGTCAAGACAGGGCAATTTCTGATTATTATGAAGAGTTTACAATGGCATCTTGACCGCCAAGAAAAACCATACATGTCTCCTTTATCAGACCCACGTTAGAGTATGGAAGTCCTGTCTTGAATGGCTGCACAGTTACAGACGCTGAAAAGTTTGGAGGAGTTCAGCTTACTTAGATGGCAGACGTTGGCATATCATAGGGGAAGTGCTAAATTAATCCTGAAGTATAAGATTGTTAACAAGCTAGTCCCCAATAACCTTCAATCTGTAATTCCAAATACTGTCAATCATGAAATGTCTACTCACAATACTGGTCAAGGGTTTTAATAATTTATTCTTTCCATCAAAAATTGGCCTTTGGAATGAGCTACCTCTTCCTATTAGCAATTTGCCATCGCTGTCAGTATTCAAACCTGAAGTACTTAAATTCTATTCTTGTTGAAATCTACTCTTAGTGCTGTATTACTTTGGAAACAGATAAGCTTTTATTTTATACAACCATTTACGCTTGGGCAGCAGTCAGTTGAACAACCATGTTGTTATAATTGGTTTTTAAAATGAGTCCTAAATGGAAGTGTGATGCAGTCCGCCAAGATGCATGTCACCATCTTTTTTTTTGGTGCTTCCTTTATATTGTGGCACATTCAGAACTTCATACACTTGTGTCAAAATAGGCTGCTTTTCCCTTACAAATGGTTTTATAGGGCTCTCTAGTCTGTACGCTTTCGCAAAATTTTCAAATTGTTAAGGCGCTTCAAGATTGTTTAATCTTTTCTTCTCTTTTTTTTTCAAAAATGTATAGGTTCAAATGATGTCGAATTTTCAGAATATATATATGGGTATTCCTAGTGGCAATATTTATGAATACCAAATATAGAAACCATTTTCTTTGTTTGCCTTTCTTTTGTGACCTTGACCATTCTACAAGTGTCGTTTGTTTGCGTATGCAATCTAGTCTACGTCATTTAAGTAAATATAAATACTAAGCAGTCAAGCAACAAAAATTAAAGAGTGGCATTGCACATATTTGCTTCAATTAAAAACAATAATAGTCAACATTCTCAATTGTATAAAGTAAGCAGTGGGTGTATGAGTCATGGTGGGTTCCTGCTTTCATGGATACAGTTTCTTTTTCCTTCATCTCAACCTTTGTTCATTTTTAACTTAATGTGTCTGTGATGAGTGAGGTAACTTAGCCCAGTACACCATGTATGTGTTTTTGCGTATGTGTGTGTGGGGGGGTTACCTCGTCTTCTCTTCTCTGTGCCCTTGTATTCCTCCAACAGGTGTCATTGTTGTGGGTTGGTGATGAGAGTGGCACCAAACAAGCCATTAGAGCTCACAGCTTGCCCTTGTCCTATTATATAATGTATGTACTACATCATTCAACAGGACTGTCAGACACCATTGATATGAGTGTAGCCATCCCATGTCTCTACTCATTAAACCATTCACACGCTGTCAGACACCATTGATATGAGAACAGCCATTACATGGCTCTACCCATGGAAATATGCTCTTGGCATTGTCCTCTTAATATTTAACTCACTGGGACTGCCATTTGAAACCTGAATAGGACAACCCTATCAGGTAGCAACCCTAGTGCTCATACAACTTGATTAATGTATCGGAATAAGAATACAGTAGGACAAGCAAACTAAACCCCTGCGTTTGCATGTAAACAAATGTTGACCAATATTGACAGCAAACTCCAAAGGAAATGAAAATATATCATAAAGACAAAGTCTGGAAACAGCATATATCAACTTTGCAATATCAAAATCATGTTTTCAAAAATAGTTTTAAATGTAAAAAAATGGGTTCACCTGATTTATGCCACTGAATTGCACTTTGTGGATCTGTTTCATTTGCACGGTAATTGGTGTCATTGAATGTGCCTTTACATCTGACAGCCCAATTATTCAATCATCTGCCGACCTGAAGAAAAGTAAACCGAATCATCATATTACTGTTGTTTCTCTTTTGAATGTATCCACTGATCCATTGCTGCATAAGTTGTCCTTTACAGCAGTGAATACCAAACAGTCACAGCTGATGCTGGATCATCAGGGAAAGACTCATTCGCATAATACTAGGTGATCGAGGCAAACCATAATTTTTATGCCATAATTTGCCCAACACAAGTATTTCAAAATGCAACTTGCATCACATTTCAGATAGTACTGATTTGAAGATGGTATGCTAAAGCTTTAAGGGGAAATGTAGAATATGTGGTTCCGATTTACGTGTTGATAATGGGGGTGAGTTTCGTAGACTAACAAGATTAAAATGCCTTGCTTCAGGTTATAGGGCTTCTATCTGTGACAAGAGTACAGACCTTCGTTTGAAATACGTTTCACATGATGTCTCAGTAAACGGCTGGAAAACGTGATATACGAGATATGGCAACAGTTATTCACCTGTATCACTTTACCATTTTTCTCCTTTTTGCTTATGTTTGTGAACATGAAGCAAACTGCAGTCTCACCTTTCTTGTGTCATTAGCCAATCTACAGACTTTTTTTTTCAATTTTGCGTACAAAGGGTTGCCTCACATTCTATTTTTAGGAACCAACACATTAACATTTGCCATATAATGAATGGTAAGATAAGGTGGTCGCATAATTTGTTACTGATATACATTGGTGATCCAATGGAAAAAAACTGACCAGAGCATATATTTGTAAAACGCCATTATTTTGAAATGAGGCCACATTGCAGAACAAATTTGTGCATTTTAAAATTGAGTTATAATTCTGTTTTTGTCCTGTAAAGTTTATACCGCCATATTTTTTTTGCAAAATTATGATTATATATATACATATATATATACATACATATATACATATATACACACATATATATACAAAAATATATATACATATATATATATACATATATATATATATATATATATATATATATAATCTGATTTAAAACATCCACAATGTTTTAAGGAAATACATCACATGATAAGATACATGTTGTCCTTAGCACTACATTATAAAATTGGATCATTTTCTTTACATTATGGTACTGTACCTCACGATTTGGGTCGTCTGGGGTGAAACTGCATTTGGGTTTGATTGGCAAGTTCACAATGTACTTTGATTTATTGGACACCACAAAGTACCTTGATAACTTGTGAGTGGCCACCTGATCTTTACACGTGTCTGGGGTTCCAAAGATAAAGTGAACAGGGCCATGTCATGACGCCATATATATACTTAAATACCAAGGTTGCCATATTTTTTTTGCAAAATTATGATTATATATATACATATATATACATACATATATACATATATACACACATATATATACAAAAATATATATACATATATATATACATATATATATATATATATATATATATATATATATATATATATATATATATATATAATCTGATTTAAAACATCCACAATGTTTTAAGGAAATACATCACATGATAAGATACATGTTGTCCTTAGCACTACATTATAAAATTGGATCATTTTCTTTACATTATGGTACTGTACCTCACGATTTGGGTCGTCTGGGGTGAAACTGCATTTGGGTTTGATTGGCAAGTTCACAATGTACTTTGATTTATTGGACACCACAAAGTACCTTGATAACTTGTGAGTGGCCACCTGATCTTTACACGTGTCTGGGGTTCCAAAGATAAAGTGAACAGGGCCATGTCATGACGCCATATATATACTTAAATACCAAGGTTGCATCAATGGCAAAGAAAAGAAAAGAGGTTTTCCCCTTGTTAGCATATAAGTAAAACCTGGTTGTGCATTTACATGTTTGTCACAATGCAAAAGAGAAGAATAGATGAAAGTTGCCCATTGTTGACACCGCAGGTCCCGAAATGTTTGGGCTGAATATAAAAAAAATGCCTTTTTCATTTTGGCCTACAAAATATTAACATCGATTTGTTCAATCACATGCTTTGTCTGTCAAGGCTTTTATGAATTTTTGCAGTTTCGAGGACTGATGCACTTTCAAGAAACCTGTAGCAATTCAAAAATATGGATTTACCATGTGTGTTAACATTATTGCATAGACACATGACTTTGAACATGAGTAACGTTTAAATCAACAACTTTCCCCCAAGTTGATTTCAGTGGCAATGTTTTTATTTTTCACAAACACAGTTAACAAAAGCCTTAAAGTAAAAATCTGTTTATTTTCAGAGTTTTTGTTTTTTGTTTGTTTTTTGACGGGTATGTATTTACCCGTATTTTATGTAGAAAACCGACAAGGTAGCATTAAAAGTTTAGAAATATCACAAGACAGGAGGGAGGCTTAGTTTTGACGTTTTACCTTTTGCCACAATGTGGCGGTCTTTTGCTTTCAAAAAAAACCAGCAACAAATATTGCATTCTAACAGTACACATTCTGAAGATAATGGGCGAAAGTTGAAATAATTGCACATTGAAGATATAGAAATGAGAATGTGCATATTGAATTTCTCTTTCACTTTCATTAAATATGTACTTGCGTTATAACTGTCCAGTGTTATTCAATGGGGATTGTGTCACCATGTTAGCCTATATACATCTTTCTATCATCATGTATTCCAGGGTGCTACTCCTCTCTATGATTGCCTCGTAACGTTTTTGTCCTGGGCCACTTTTTGTGGACTTTGCAGCAATTTGTACATGGGGGTAGCAGCGGGAACCTCAATGGCTCATAACAAACAAATACACGTGCACAAAAAGCATGACAATCACTGTGTGACTGTTTTAGTTGCACTGGTTGCACTCAGATAATCATATGATTGGTTTGAAACAATACAAGTTTGCGTCCAATGATTGAACATACATTCCTTATATTATTGAAACCAATGTCACATGTCAGCCTTACACAGGTGTCAACAAGGGCATAATCTTGAACAATAACAATAATAAACAGTGGCATCCATTTTATTTGCCGGAATAATGAAAACGAGTTAGCTTCAAATCCTTGTATATGGTCCCTGTTGAAATGGTTTGCATTTGTCTGTGGTCATTGCGTCATGCTTGGATGCCCTGTTACACATGCACTGGGCCTTGCTTACCATTCATTGGTTGACTGTCACCTCAAAGTTTACAGGTCTAAATAAGTGTGCCATTGAGGTCCTTGCTGGTCCCCCCATGTACAAATTGCTGCAAAGTCCACATATTATACAATGTCATTATGAAGGAAAATTCCTTATTTTTGGGTGTAAAAATGTTTCATTCTATCATTTGAAGTGTATAAGTATATGTTATCATATGCTGCAAAAATATTTGAAATCAAGTTGGTAGAAAAAGTTTTATTTGCGATTTTGTGGTGGACAAACCCCGTCATCCAGTCTTTACATCATGTTAACCTGCCCATTATAAAGATGGACACGTGGTATATTGTTTTTGGTCATCATATCCAATAATGCAATTTGTGCGCAGACCTGGAGAAGTTTCCATACAAATTTAACTTAACTGAGTTATATGGAAGATATGAACATTTTCAGATTTATCACTGTTTCAAGTTTCCAAAACCTAAAATAACAGGTTTTCAAATTGAGAAGATGCGTGGACAAAGATATGATTTAAGTGGCACCTTATCTCTCTATATTCTAGCTTAGGGTTACAATGTTATCTATGATACTGACACTTTTTCTTTTTTTCCCACACCAATGCTGCCTTACTTTACGTTAAAAAGATGGTCCAAGAGTTATGTCTCGTTTGTCTACAATAAAGGTTTGTTAATATCTAACCTGATCTGACTTCAGTTACTGTCCTGTTTGATCATCCCAGTAGATGTCAATTAACCACCGCTGAATTGGGTGGCAATTAATTGGCTGATCAAAAGGCAAATTACTCTAATAAGATAGGACTAAATAAGCGCCACAGGAGATTGCATATTAACAAACCTTGGTTTTAGAAAAAACAATGTACTTCTTCTTTAAGGAAGAGTTGTACCGCTTGACTCTTTTGTAGAACAAACTGAATCTAAAGGTTGCTAAGCTTTCAGGATAAATATAAATCAATTCTTGATGCTTATACCAATAGTGGACACGTGATATGAACGTATTTTACCACTGACTGTTGAACACCTTTTCCTCATGAAAGTTTTTGACTCATCTGTCAACTATTTGAGGTCTGTGCAAAGCTTGCACATACTGATGAACTTTTCATACCCAAAAGATGGGTAATCAAATCAGATATATCAGAAGAATTATTGGATCATGTATCATAATACGTTTAAGGTTTTTCCTTACCCTTTTTGTGAATTTTAAATATTGTCAGCTTCTATGACATTGTGGCTGTGCTCAAAATTGCAAAACGTAGGGTTAACTTCACTTATGACTACCACCATTTGCATTTTGGGGTGACATAATTAACCACAATACTCTTCAATAAAGCACTACCCTACACCTGAATCTTTTGCTTAGCTACAGAGGTATACATCTCAGGTATATATAGTTTATATCTTTCACCTATTGAGCATTTCCTCTCAGTCTATGACGCAAATTATAATCTCAGAACTAAGGAGAATATCTAACTAGAATACCCCATCACAAATGTTCTTTTTTTGACAACATTCCTGTACTTTGAATGACATTCCAGCACACTTTAGCAAAGTGATCAGCCTCAGACAGTTAAAAAAAACTTTTTTGTACATAGCAAGGATAAAGTGTAAATGCAATATGTGTCTAAAAATGTACAACCTTCAATGGTATCCTTGTAGCCACCCATTACAATATATTACCTTGCGTATCTGCTGTATTTTTATAAAATAATACATGTTTCAATGTTTATTTCGATAATACAATTTTTGTTACGTTTGATCTAATGTCAATGACTGGCAATTGGTGCAAATGTTTGCATATTTTGAAGTAGAAAGTTACCTCCAACTGCAGCTCAACTCAACTGTACTGTTCTCTATACTGGGTACCTTTGCACTTAAACCTGTTCAAAATGTACTAACACAATTGACTGGCTGCTCGTCCCCCCCCCCCCCCCCACGGTCTTGTACGTTTCCAATGCAACTAACTGGCTGCTTTTTTCTTCCTTCTTGCATGGGTTTCGTGGCCAAAGCTAGAATGTGATGCATAATCTTCAAGCATCATAGCACAATATAATGATTGAATCTCTTCCAAATTTTACTCAATTTAAAGTGCTCTTTTCTTGTATTTTTTAAGTTATGGAATGAAAAATAAGAAGAATTCTTCGCTGGGATTAATTGTGGATTCCAGTGTGACATGTATCTATGAAATTTTTTTTCGGTCTCTGGAAGTGCCCTACCGTGTCAATGTACAACGAAGTGCTGTGGGCCATTGCTTCGACTTCGAAATTAAATTACAGGTGTATTTCATAAATTGTCGGTCTCTGGAAGTGCCCTACCGTGTCAATGTACAAGTCACACCTGCTATAACATCCCCCTGGGTCCTTGGTCAACCTTTTTCGGGGTTGTCCCGATGGCCGAGAGGTCAGCGTGTTGGAATTTACATTTGGCTATGCGACTGTGCCGAAGGTAGCCAATCCTTCAATTGCCGCCTGGTCAGTTCGACTGGTTATTAGTTTTATTTACCATAATCAGCTATCATTCTTGCCAAAAGGTCTGCTACAGAAACAAACTGAAGTAACTCATACTGAGTGGTGGAAATTTGTGAATCTTGTGAACACTCTAGCCTGTTCAATTTTAGGGGGGATCTTCACCAAATTTGCTGAGATTGTGGGAGAGGTCAAAGTCTAAATTGCTCATGACGCAAGTGGAACCAACTGTAATTTGATAGAAAATATGAGCCAAAATGTGTTTTAGGATATAAATTCCACATTTGTAAAAAATAACAGGATTAGAATTGCCGAATTTATATTCTACATAGACTGTGTCCAATGTTAAGATGCTATGTAATATCAGTAACCTTGACCTAATTTGGTAAGGTTACCATGCCTGTAAAGTTGAAATAGGTGATTTTGTAATGACACAGTGTAGCTTGGACATCAATGGCAAAGAGAATTGAGCCTCCACATCAAAATCGAACTTGTTTATATTGTACATAAAACTGTACTCGACCTGCTTTTTCATCAATGAGACGAAATTATGATTGAGGTTGGTGCTTGTCCAGATTTTTTTCGTCTTCAATAACTCAAAAGTTGTTGCCAGATTTGACCAAACGGGCCATGAATGGAAAGCTGGATGTGGGTTGCATTCTATATTGAAATTTGTAATTTTTAATCCGAGCTGAAGGTCAAGGTCAAATGGCCTGTTGAAATTTAGGGGTCTTCTCGTGAATGCTCTGCACCCCACAATATTTAATTTTGGCCATATAACGCTCAAAGGTTAAAAGTGTATGAAAATCCATTGACATTAATATTGTTGGCGCCACCTATAGTATTATGTAATATATGGGTCAAAATGTAAAAACCCTGCAGCCGGGATATCATTCACTGATTATAAGTCAGCCCAATGTAACTTTCAGGATTTACACGGGGAGTGTAAATCCAAGCCCCTTTCGAAATTATTGGCACCACCTGCAATATTATATAATATATGGGCCAAAATGTGAAAATCTTATGAACACTTTAGCATTTTTTTTTTTTTTTAATTCTTATTTCTTTTTTTTTTCCTTTTCTTTGTTGCAAATACTCACGGAATTTTAATGGGATTTTTAAGGAGGTTAAATTTTAACTTGCTAATGGTACTAGATACGCCACCTCTAAACTAAGGGCAATTATAAACCAAAATAAATTTTAATATGAAAAATTTCAAATTTGAAAAACTACTTTGATTAGACTTGCCAAATTGATACACTATATAGACCATTTCCAATGCTATATCTTTTGTAATATCAGTGACTTTGGCCTATTTGGGTGAGGCCACCATGCTTGCACAGTTGAAACAGACATTTTTGTAATGGCAGGGTGTAGATTGGACATCAATGGCAATGATAAGACACCATCTTGTATTCCCTAATCTGGATAACCCTGGTCTTCTGTCCCAAGGTCATTGAAGACATGCTATAATTACATGTTGAGCAAAGTGCCATCTGGTGGACAGTTTATACACTAAATGTAGATGAACGTTTTAATGTTCAGGAGCCAATTGAGGACCCCCAAGTTTAAAATGATGATGCTGGTGCCCTAGAGCCACGTTGCCCAAGGAGCATTAGGCCCATGGGTCTCTTGTTTTTGTCGGTTTCCAAGCATTTATCTTTGGCTGTTTACAGGTAAATAGGCTCCCCCCTGCGTACATGTAATCCCCGTGCTTTAAAATTTTTCAGCAGTTGAACCAGTCCATTGTGCCATTTGAATTTAAATCAATCGATTTTTATCAACGTTATCACTTAAGTGCAGAGGCAAGTGTATTGAAATGCGGGAAGAAGGTTAGAGAATTTAAAGCGACCAGAAACGTTTTCCTGGAATGTACCGAGGATTATTAAATTTTAAGTTTCCAAGCCCATCGACCATATTTCCCTAACCAGACACAATAACACGAATTTTTGTCAAATACGTTTGTGCGCTTGTTCACCATACAATACCCTGTATAAAAAAGGTTCAATGCTATGCAAAATTACTTTTGTCGGAGCTCTCTTTACCATACTAAGTGTAATTCATGTTGACAGAAAGAATCAACATAGCCAAATGTATTAATGCAGGAAGCACTCTTGAATCTTTCTGGACCTGGTGTCTATATGAAAGTACCTGAACGTGATATCGAATACCAGACAATGATACAATTATCTATATTTCTAATCAGAAAATGTGCAAATTACCTTTTTTTCCCAGAATACAAGAATGTATATATCCTTGAGAACACTGTCACTTGTCTCCAGGCAACTATAATCCCTGATAATTATCTCTGACGCACTTGCTGCCTTGGCTCCTCACTATGTACTTCTCCTTTTTGAACTCTACAAAACACGTAATAAGAATATTCTTTCTCTACTTTGATATGTTCATATTGAAAGTAACCTTACAATAACGACAGTATACAGTTAATGTCTATATTGATTACGTGTGTTTTCGAGATCAGTACTTATAGACTTTGGCCGTAACCTATGTTAAGAAGTTACTGGCTAAAAAGTTATCATATAACAAGATGAGTTCAGTTATGTCCAGGTCAAGTTGATGGTTACGTTATCAGCCTGACCGTTGTCATGAACATGTCTGAGCATAACAAACACACGTTTAGTACACACAGGATAAGCCCCTCCACTTCCCATTTAACTTGCTGTCTTGGTAACAAGTAAAACTTATCCAATGTTCGATTTGTATTTTGAACCTACAACAAAAATCTGTAATAAAGAATTAAGTACCTTTACACTTCATTTTCTTCCAATACTAGTACAATTAACTGACTTCCTGTGCGGTTTTTTTATTCTGTCTTGTGTGTCTTAGTTTCTCTGTGGCCAAAGCTACTGCGTGCATACAGAGCCTTTAATATTCGTTGCACAAAAAAATTGATCTCCACCAAATTTGATTTGAGTTACGTTACGCTTAATTGGATAGTTGCAAAGTTTATGGAATCAAAATTAACATTTTGTTTTTATTTTTCATATAAACCGAATCCGAACGTTTTTCCATATCGGACTTGATAAACTCTGCTGATACCGATATATCGGTATTGGAAAAAAAAATCAGTCAGGCTCCAGTTATAACTATGTTTTTCCAAAGCAACTAATTGTGTCTGTTTCCAAATATTTAACTTCGGCTGTTTCCAGGTAAATATGTTCCACTTTATACATGTAATCCCCATGGTTTAAGTTCTTTTTTAATTAATTGAGCCAGTGCATTGCTCCATTTGAAATTTGTATCAACAGATTTTTTTTTTCACTGTTATCATTTCAGTGCACAGGCAAGTGTGTAGGAATACTGGAAGAATGAATGGAGACTATTAGGGGGGCAGAAATGTTTTTTCTTGAAAGCCCGAAGGATTATAATCTTAACTTGAGCAGCCCATTGACCATAAGTCAGTGACCAGACACAATGACTGAACTTAAGTCAATGTGTTTGTGTGCCAGAAAATCATACATTCCACCTTTCAAACAGTTTATTGCCATGGAAAATCACGTTTGCTGGAGCTTTTGTGACTATACTAAGTGTAAGTTGACTTTCACCTGAAGAATCGACATAGCGAAGTGAAACAACTTAGGAAGAACTGTTTAACCTATATTGATCTGGTGTCTATATGGATGTAACTGAACATTATATTGAATACTAGAGAAAATGATACAAATGTCTAGTTTTAATCATAAAAAGTGTATATTACCTCTTTCTTCAGCGTACAGGAATGTTTATATCCTTGTTTACACCGTCACTCTTCTCCAGGTAACTACAACCTGTCACAATCACCTCTGAGGCACTTGTTGTCTTTCCTCTGTACTATCTCATTTCTCTTTTGAATTCTCTGAAGGCGGATTTTTTTCCTACTTCGATATGTTCAAATGGAAAGTGGTAACCATACAATAAAGACAGTTTACAGGTAATGTAGAGATTGGTGACTGGTGCCCCCAAGATCAATACAAACTTTGGCCATTATGTAGGTCAAGAAGGTACTGGTCTAAAAAATCATGTGACAAGATGAGTTGAATTAAGAGCAGTTCAAGATGATAGCTACGTTATCAGCCTGACTGTGGTCAGGAACATGAACATAAAATGTACATAAAGGGTTATCTCCTTAACCTAACATTTATCTTGCTGTCTTGGCAACAAGTAGCAGTTATCAAATAATCGATTCATTAATGAAACTTACAACACCAATCTGTTCTATACATTTCACATATTTGGCTTCTACACTTATTCAGTAAAAAAAACCCCATCAAATTGGTGCCCCACTTTATAAACTATTTTATAGCAAGTAGAAGCAGAAAAATAATAATAAGAAAAATTATGAATCAAAGCACAAACTATGAGGACTATTAACTGAAACATCAACTGTTCAAGACCATTACACGGGAGCACAGACTACAAATATGCAAAGTGAATTGTCGATGCCATATGCTATGGAATATAATTTAATTAATCTGTGATAATATGCCTGAATTGAGTGCTAGGTGCCATCCAGTTGCAGGCAGTAACTAAATAAATCTGTACCGGTATTTAATGCTGAATAAAGAAAGACATGTCTTTTTTTCTTTCCTAACTACAGGTGGATGTAGCGTTGCTCTACTTGTCTACAACACTGCACTCACGTTTGAGCGAGGAATCATAGGTACTCACTTGCTTTATGATTTTTGTTGTATTCCAACATTCATGGTTTTACATTTGCTAAACATATACAGCTGCAGTATATAAGTACTTGATACGACAGGTTTGTCTGCTTGTAATTGTTTGTGTGTGTGCATGGATACGTTTTATATGTATATATATATATATACAGTCAGGCCGCCTTTAACCGTCACTTGATAATTCGGCACCCTTGAAATTCGGCAGCAATGAGCTGTGAACGGATTTCCCCCATTGATTTACTACATGATAATCCGGCACCCTTGAATTGCGTCACCGGCTTTATAATTGCAGAACAAAAGGGCTTTTTTCAATGTAATTGGCCTCTTTAATCCGTCACTTGATATTCAATGGAGTATATACCTTGCAATAACATACCTAATTGCGCCGTACCGCATAATCAACAATCACCTGATGTGTTCCAAACAAGTTCCGAGTTGATAAGATGTTTAATTGTTCCTGCCTTAAATGGTTAAATTTCATTGCAATGGCCAGAATCCAATGAGGGATTTTGTGGTGACGACGTAGCAAAAGTTCGGCCCAGAGAAGAACAGGTAAAAGATATGAAAAGTGAGCGCAGTAAACAAAAAAAGATTCCGGATTTCTTTGTGCCAAAATAAGCTATTAAAGGCAAAATATGTCCAAATACGTATGTGGGATATACATTAGGGTTGGGACATTAATGCCCGCTCGCTCCAGTAATTTTGAACGTAACATTAATTGTACATATGGATTTGACTACACTGAATAAAGGTTTTTTTCCTATAATTTGCACGTTGGTTTTTAAAATTTCATATGATTGGTAATACGTGTATGTGATTATGTTTTTATTTACTCATTGTTAGGTGCAAATTTGGTCTCTTATTCTCTATATATCCTGGTAATTATACTGTGATTTGTTAATATGGCAGCCTTGCTAATCCGGCAAAATGACCAAAAACAGATGGTGCCAGATAAACGCGGCCTGACTGTATATATATTGGGGGTAATGAGTGTATGAGGGAAACTTATCACGTGCATATATCCTAAAACGTGTTTCCGTACGATGTTTCAAGTGGTAATGGTATGTAAGCAATGCAAATGAAGTTACTTGTATAAATATTTGACAACACTATGGTATAGATATTCAGATAACAACGTGTATCTCCACAAAATAGTTTTAAGCACATTGGTGGAATTGGAAGACGATTACTATACAAATTACTGATCAGTCGCTCCATAACCAACTGAACACTAAAACTGAACAATAATAATTTCCGCTTCGATATTCGTTTTGACCACTGGCAAAATACATGTGAACAAGAATTTCTAGCACACAAATAGTCACGAGCACTGATCTTTCATTAATAATGGTTATCAAAATGGTTTCTTGGGTGTCAATTTAAATTATAATGTTTTACCTGTTTTGGAGTTCGGGTGTCTTTTTTATATTCAAAAATTGATATCATTGTTGACGTCGACAGGAAATAATGGATTTCAGTGCAATAAGAGGTAGCGCCACATGAACCAGCTGAGTTATATCAGCTCACAGTATGCATATTTTTTCAAAATTGTCAGACATGCTGAAATACGTATGAACAATATCATCAAATGGAGGGATATCCCTGTTCAATTTAACGCTATTTCTGGGTAAGTACTATCATGAAGATAGATTGCTAAATATGGTTACATGTAAAGACAACTCCATATATATGTACACAAATAGATAGATGGTTGGACAGACAGACAGACATACAGACAGACAGATAGATAGATAGATAAATAGATAGATAGATCAATGGATAGATGGATAGATAGATAGATAGATGGATGGATAGATGGATGGATAGATGGATAGATAGATAGATAGATAGATAGATGGATGGATAGATGGATAGATAGATAGATAGATAGATAGATAGATAGATAGATAGATGGATGGATAGATGGATGGATAGATGGATAGATAGATAGATAGATGGATGGATAGATGGATAGATAGATAGATAGATAGATAGATAGATAGATAGATAGATGGATGGATGGATGGATGGATAAATAGATAGATAGATAGATGGATGGATGGATGGATGGATGGATGGATGGATAGATAGATAGATAGATAGATAGATAGATAGATAGATAGATAGATAGATAGATAGATAGATAGATAGATAGATAGATAGATAGATAGATAGATAGATAGATAGATAGATAGATAGATATGTTTGTGTTTGTGGATAAATTTTTACACTGATCCATCCACTGAGCTTATTGCGCAGTGTAGGATCATTATTGCAACATTCAGATGTTTGGCATATTCAAGACAGAACACAACTTGCAACAGATAAAAATGCTGCCATTCAAGCCTCAATAGTGTCATCACTCTGTGTGACGCTGCCTAATATTACCTATCCACACTAGACAGGTTTTGTCCACCTAAATAGCCAATGTTTTATTGATTTGATGCCTGCGATAGGATGTATATCCCAGTAATGGTACGGTATTTACCAGGAACGGTACTACAGGTTTTCTTTTGTAGTAGTGAGGCCATTACGTGTCAATATCGTTATCAAAAATCAGTCAAAGTCTAACACCGTACAAATCTTGACAAATCTATGAACATGGACATCACTAGACACAACAGCAAGACTTGGCTAGCCATGTAGCAATACATTATTCTTTGAACACTAAAGAGGATAAGATGTCATATTGACTAAATAGAAATAATGACTGTCATAGAAAAAGAGTAATTATATGATCATGAAGATTGGAAGTATATGGCGAATTATGACATGGACGGGGGTATTTGTTATGTATTTAGTCATAAAAAGTCAATCCATAGACTAGTTTTACATGGTTGTATGTCATGGAGTTAATCGTTTTCGAATATGTGTAATAAACTTTAGGTGATTTATGTTAACAACACTCCTATCATAACATATCAATTTAATGAAATCAAACTTTGGTGTTTTCTGATTAAGAACGACACGTTCAAAAATCTATGAAAAGCTATGTCATTGAAAATATGGTATGATATTGTGTCAAATTCTTTTCTTGTGAAGAATGTGTTGATATCTTGTTTTAATTGGTTCACAACTAATGGTGATATCGGACAAAGTACAGACCTAACTGTATGGAGACCAGTTGGATTATTACGTCCTTAGTCAATTGTATGGTGTCAGATAAGAGTGCTGAGACTTATTAGGGTGTCTGTGAAGTCCACTTCTACCTCCTTGCCTTCAATAGATTAGAATTCCTGATGCAATCCTCTCACTGTGAAACCTAAATTGGAGGCATATCACCACCAATTTTTTTAACAGAAAGAAATACAAACAAAACAAAAAAACCCTCGAGGAAGGCAAGTGCCATATATACCCTGCAACTCTATCACATTAATGTTCTATCCCACAGGAGCGCCAAAGCACTGAGCTAGAAAGACATTTGTCAACATGAAATGATGAATCAACAAGTTTGATGTTGGAAAAATCACTTTTCTGATTCAGCCGTGGAATTGTTTAAACATTCACTGACGCATTCATTCCTAAATATTGTTTAATAAAATAGGCTTCTTACAATTGAATCAAAGATATTGAGCAGTGCCTTTCAAAATTGGTAATCTACTAACTGGATTATTTTCATCCAGGCCGCCTCCTTCGTTTTAAGATAGAAGTATTGTGACTGCTGTGGGAGCTTTCTTTTCACTTTGGTCGCGTATTTAATGGGTAAAAAATTAGTAAGCAACAGAATTCCAGCAAAAAATGAAGACTTTCTTAGACCCTCTTCAACGAGTGACCAATGTTGACGATACACCATTTGTTGAAGAAAAGAGAAATAAGTTCATATTGTTCTGGGATTGCTCATAAATGGAGAAACAATTCTCGACGCTTGGTTAAAGAGATTATAAGACTGTGATTTTCGTGAGGAAGACCATAGAAAGAGATTTGATAAGTATGAATACAAGGATGTTGAGAAACGTGGACAATAATTAATGCATGGCGATTTTAGAGATATATTATTATATTAAGCATTTGCATGCTTCAGATAAAAAACTGTTGTTTTTGATCAACGATTCTATACAGACTGATGAAAAGTCCAAAATAGTTAAGAGATAGGGACAGACAAGGAAATAAAATAATGAGATGGATTGCGTAATAATAATTCACTTGACATGCAAATGAAATTTTGTGCAACAGTTCTGAACATTGTATAAAAAAATTGGAACCTCGAAATACCCTGGAGACACCAGACTCAGAAAGGGAAAAATTCATAAAATGACAGAAAGTTAAATCAATATACCATATGAATTAAGTGTGATAAAATGGAAGCAACAAAGGGTCAAATGGCCTGTCACAGGTCCATCTACCAACAATCAGGTTAGCGATTTGGGCATGCTACAATGCTCACATTGTATTCAACGGACCTTGTTAAACTTTGAATCGTGGTTACAGACCTCAGGTATTTGCAACAAAATGTCCAGTTCATGTGCTTTTTTTCTAAAACAGCCATCTGATTTTGATCAAATAAAATTGGTTTACTCTTGAATTCCTAAAGGTCAAAACGTATTAGGATTTCTTTTTTTAAATTAACAGTTCTTCTCAATTGTGTACCTAAAAGAAAGACTCCACTAACTATCCATTTGGCAAGATCAGCCATTTTTCAGTTTTGTATTACCATCGAAAAAGCAGATAAAGTGATGAAAAATGTCTGATATATTTTCGTAGATACATGTATTGAGATCATAAGAACAAACAAGAGGACTGTGACAATCCTGTGATCAGCTGACTAACTTACCCTATGACCTTGGAAATGAGGTCCCGGTCACTGACCTATTCTGAATCTTTCATAGGGGGCCATCCCCATGTGCAAGATTAAGGTCACAGTACAAATATTTCTCAGGTTATCACGTGACCAGTAAAATTCATGTTAGTGGCCCTTTGACCTTGAGAATGAGGTCAAAGTCACTAATGTACAGTAATAATCTTTCCTAAATAAAGGACCACCAACAAGTTCAACATCAAGGTCCTACCTTCCACAGTTCTCAAGTTACAAAATGAAAAGTAAAATTCACGTAAGTGTCTGGGTCCCAGTGACCTTGCAAATGAGGTTAAGGTCACCCATGTACTGTCTAAGTCTGGCTTTTGCTCAGGACAACTATCATGTTCAACATGAAGGTCCAAGTTCAAATAGCTCTCAACTTGTCAGGTGAATGGCAAAATTTGAGCCAGTGGCCCTATGATCTTGGGAATGAGGTCAAGGTCACTCGTCTACTGTCTAAGTCTGGCCCTTGTTAAGGACAACTAGCATGTGTAATATGCATGTCCTACCCTTAATAGTTCTCAAGTTACCCCATAAACAGTGAATTTCATGCACATCGGCTTGTGACCTTGACAATGAGGTCAAGGTCACTCACTCCCTTATACCCATAATTGTCCCTATGCAATTTCAAAGCAATTGGCTGAGTATATACAAAGATAAAGACTTTTGAAGATATGGCCAAAAAATGAACAAAAAAATAATAAAAAAAATTTAAAAAATCATTGGACTGTGACCATTCGAACAAACTTCGTAAATACCTGCCCAAGGAACATCGCCAGAAAGTTTGAAGTGAATCTAGCTGATGGTTTAGCAGAAGAAGTCAAAAATTGTCAATTAGCAGTGCAAACCCTAATGACTTTGCAATCCCCATTGACTTGCATGTTGATCAAAAGGCATGTAAAACCAACAAGAAACACTCCTTAAAAAAAAAAAAAAAAAAAAAAAAATCACTGGACCGTGAACATTTGAATAAACTTGGTAGAAACCCACCCGATTCACACCCCCACTGAATCTAGTGAACGGATTTTAGATGAAGTTGACAATGTCAACTACCATTGCAATTCCCATTGACTTACATAGTAAACAATAGGAATGTATGCATTGACCAACAAGTACCCAAATTGAGAAACTCGTTAAAAATCAGGGATCCACAGCAATGCCACCTGGTGAACAACCTTTTGTGATCATTCCACAAGGAACATATTCACCAAGTTTTAGCACAATCTGAGATACGGTTTTGCAAAAGAAATTGAAAAAAGCAAAAATTCACAAAAATTTATAATAAAATAGAAAAAATCACAGCGCCACCTGCTGAACAACTTAAGGTCTGGGGGGTCCCCAGAAGTGTCCCCATTCAATTTCAAAGTAGTTGGTATCTAGGTTTTGGAGTAGAATATTTTTTTTAAGATTTCCCCCCAAATGAAGAAAATAATTCATTTAAAATCGATAAAATCACTGGAGCATAAATATTTGAATGAACTTGGTAGAGACCCACCCAAGACACATCCCCACCAAGTGTGAAGTGAATCTAGTAAACGGTTCTGGAGATGAGGTCAAAAATGGGAATTACTATTGCAATTCCCATTCATTTATATTGTAAACAATAGGAGTGTTGCACTGAACAACAGGTACCCAAATATAAAAATTTGCTAAAAATCAGAGATCCATAGCAACGCCACTTGGTGAACAACTTTGAGTGACCCTCCCACAAAAAACATATTCACCAAGTTTCAGCACAATCTAAGAGATTGTTTTGGAGAAGAAGTCGAAAATAGCGAAAACGTACAAAAATTCATGAAAAAATCGAAAAAAATGCAGCGCCACCTGTGGAACAAATTAAGGTACGAGGGTCCCCAAAAGTGTCCCCATACAATTTCAAAGTAACTGGCAACGCGGTTTTGGAGAAGAAGATTTTTCAAGATTTTCCCCAAAATGCACAAAAAATTCATTAAAAAAAAATCGAAAAATCAGTGAACCGTGACTATTTGAACAAACTTGGTAGAAACCAACCCAACGTAAATTGCCACCAAGTTTGAAGTCAGTCTGGAAGAAGGTTTTGGAAAAGAAGTCAAAAATGTGAATTAGTATTAGAATGTCCATTGACTTACATAGTGATCAATAGGAAAGCTGCATTGACTGATAAGTACCCGAATTGAAAAAATCGTTCAAAATCAGGAATCCATAGCAGTGCTACCAAGTGAACAACTTTGTTTGACCTTTCTACAAGGGACATATTCACCAATTTTTAACTTAATCCGAGTCACTATTCCGGAGAAAAAGTCGAAAATAGTAAAAACCCACACAAAAAGTAAAAAATAAACATAGAAAAAATTGCAGCGCCCTCTAGTGAACAAATTCAGAACTAGGTGTCCCCGGAACTGTCCCTGTGGGATATCAAAGCAATTGGGTGAGCCGTTTTGGAGAGGAAGATTTTTTTATGATTTGCCCCCCAAAAAATCATTCAAATCCAAAAATCAGTGGACCGTGACCATTTGAACAAACTTGATACAGACGTACCCAAAACACACCCCCACCAAGTTTGAAGTAGATCTGGCAAATGGTTTTTGAGGAGAAGTCAAAAATGTGAATTGTGGACGGACAGACGACGACAACAACGGATAGACAGACAGACGGACGATGGACCCTGACAAAAGCTCAGCTGACTGACAAGTCAGCTGGGCTAAAAATCGTTACAAATCAGGAATCTGCAGCATTACCACAAGGTGAACAACTTTGTTTGACCCTTCTACAAGGAACATATCCACCACGTTTATGCTTTATCTTAGTGACAGCTTTGGAGAAGAAGTCGAAAAAAGCTTTAACATACACAAATTTATTAAAAAAATATAAAAAAACTGTAGGGCCACCTGGTGAACACATTAGAAACAAAAAGTCCCTAGATCTATTTCTGTGTGATATCAAAGCAATTGGGTGAGCGGTCACGGAGAAAAAGATTTTTTAAGATTTGTCAAAAAAAAGAACAAAAAAATTCATTAAAAAAATCCAAAAATTACTGGACCATGACCACTTTAACAAACTTGATAGACACCTACCCATGGTACATTGCCACCACGTTTGAATTTAATTTGGTTGACGGTTTTGGATAAGAAGTAAAAATGTGAATAAGCATTAGAATGCTCATTGACTTCCACATTAATCAATAGGTTGACTGATAAGTACCTGAATTGAAAAAATCGTTAAAAATCAGGTATCCGTAGCATTCCCACATATCGAACACCTCTGTTTGACCCTTCTACAAGGAACATATCCACCACGTTTAAGCTTAATCTGAGTGACGGTTTTGGAGAAGAAGTTGAAAATAGCTATAACACACAAGATTCCATAAAAAAATCGAAAAAAATTGCAGCGCCACCTAGTGAACTAATTATGAACAAAGTGTTCCTAGATGCCATCCTGTTTGAAATCAAAGCAATTGGGTCAGTGGTTTCGGAGAAAACGATTTTTTAAGATTTGTCAAAAAACAAAATCATTAAAAATCCAAAAATCATTGTACCATGACCACTTGAACAAACTTGGTAGACATTCACCGAAGGCACATCCCCACCAAGTTTGAAGAGGATCTGGATGACGGATTCGGACAAGAAGTCGAAAATGTGAATTGTGGACAGACAGACGGACAACGGATGACGGACTGACAACCATAAGATAAGCTCAGCTGACTGACAAGTTAGCTGAGCTAAAAAGTGACTTTTTCATCTTAAACATGTTTAAAAAAATATCCAAAATTTCACAAAATCACATTTTTACCTAAAGGAGATAGACAGTGTAGATAGGAATACCAACAATTCTATCATATGTACTGAAAACAAAAAAGCTATGACCACAAAAAATAGTTATGATAAGTGGTTCCCTTAAATCCTTACTAGTTTTGGTGATATGTTCAAGTTGAACATATCACCTAAAGTAGTCGGGATCTAAGGAAGTCACTTATTAAAACTAATTTTTGTGGTAATAGCTTTTTTGTCTTTAGTACATATGATAGAACTGATGATATTGCTATCTGTACCGCCTACCTCTAGGTTCTCCTGCGATATGTCTGCATCTTCTTGGATCCAAGACTACCACACCCTTATTAACTATATCAGAGGGTGTCGCTGAATCTTTCCCTCTAGTTTGCTAACAGAGTTAGAGTTCTATGTTTGGTGCATTCAGATTGTGCAAAGCCTAATTGTCAATTAAGTATATAGGTTTACAATATGGGAATGCATATTTCGGTGATATTTTGCCCAGAAGTGAAGTCACTTTGCCAGGTTAGGCATGACCTTAAGGCAAACGGATCTGTGTCCTCTTTTGCAGATGTCACATGCGTTCCATACAAGAAGTAAAAAACCTCAAGGCTGGATGTGTTACAAATGGTTGGGTGGGGGGAGGGGGGTTGGTGCTCTGATCGCAGGCATGAAGATTGGCCTTACCCAAAAGTGTTTCCATTTTTTTTCTTTAAGGACCGTATATATGACATTTTAGACATGTTTTGGTATGCGGCTGACATGGCTGAATCTAGCCTTTCAAATGCTCAGTAAAGAAACTTTAGTCTAGTTTCTCACAACTTGATGCATTTAAAGTCTTTAATGTATAATGCTATTCTCAACAAATGGTGAAGTATCTTTTGTTTTGTGTTTGAGGGTGAATTATCATTTTTAGATTGAAATTCAAAAGTAGTAACTCACTTCAGATCACATGACCTAAATATTTTTACAACTAAATGGTGACGCACTTGGATAAGTGATGTAATGCATTAAGTATAGACAACATCAAATTTGGCGGATGTTTGATTTATACATCATACGTGGCGTTGAATCATTACGACGAACATTAGCAAACATGGCACATCAGGGCCACGTTAAAGTAAGCCTACATCATTTCTTGTGATGTATAAACAATTGAACATGATATAAATAAAATATTATATGGCCGGAGAGTGAGTTACTATTTTACCCACCCATAACGATCCCGCAGTGAGAAAGAAAAAAAAACACTGCAAGACATTTTAGATTATGTACGGATTATGTGCAGCCATAGCAACATGAATTGAAAGAGGATATTGCATTTGGGGTTTTACCTTTCTTGGATGTAGAGCAAAGTTTCTCAGCTATACCACAACCAAGAAGCAGACTTACGAATAAAGTGTTAAAAGTCCACGTAAAGGTAGCAACAACTCTAATCAGTAATTGCGCCATCGGGTTTTGTGCCGCAAATCAATCTAGCAACGGCAAATATCATCATTATTTTAATGGATCGGTATACGTCAGAGAAAAAAGGCAAAAGGAAAGAAAGTAGAAGTTCAAGATTGGGGAAACAGTGATAATTTTTCATCTCAAAACCATCTTTAAAAGAGAATATCAACAAAAGTGGACAGGGGCCCGTTTAAGATCACCAAGCAGTACAAAAGAAATGGAATCCCTCTCTATAATTGCAGGACTGGGCTGGTGAAGACATCAATGGGAGATTTTACCAACAATAACTCTAAGCTGTTGATGTAGATGAGCATATGCTGTTTAAAGTAGAGAAAGTACCAGAAATGGGCAGAAAAAAAGCCCTGGTGAAATGGTTGCACTGGCCGAAGCACTTGCATACCAACCATCGATCCACAAACTGTACAAGAAGAAGCACACCCCAAAATCTATAAGTATATATCATGGAACAAGTGTTTTTATTTCCCTCCTGTAAAGATTGAAAAAAAAATCCAGGAAAAAAACTTGCAGGGCTTACAATCCAGCTTCTTCATATCGTTGAATTAAAAGGGACCTGGGTGTGCACTCTGATTAAAATATGAAGAACCTCGAGACATATTGTCACCATCGAAGCAGTGAATGACCAATTAGCTCTGTTTAAACCTCCACCAGATTAGACAGTGTCATTACCATATCCAAACCGTAGTCCTAACGAAACAAATCCAAGTCAATTCCGATCAAAGGCAATGTTCCTTGGTATGTATAGCTGAAACATATAAATTTATAGTTTGTATTTACCCAAAAGAGACCAAAACGTAAGTACATAGGTCCATAGGGGGAAAAAACCTTATCTAGTTTTCACATGACAGAATGCAAAAAGTTTTGTTTGAAATTATAGGCCTATTTCAGTAAATTGGCTTGAACAGTTGTATTATTCATGCACATACAGGACCATACAATTTATGAAAAGGGACCAAAATTTGCATCACATCAGGGAATTTGTAAGCGTAGGTTCTTAACTTGTTGAAAATGTCAATGAAATTCAGTATTTAAAAAGGTACTACTTGCAACCACCATCTCAACAATGATCATCATCCATATAAGTCCACAAAGCGACACCAACACCAACATCAATCCATCAGAAAAGCCCTCTAGGCCTAAAATGACCATCAATAAGAATCTAAACAACATGATTATATAATTTGATGTGTTTTAGGCAGTAGTTAAAGACATGATGTTGTTTTAAAGGAGATAAACTAAGAGTATTTCAAAAAGAAAAGTGTCTGAATTTCCAAATATAGTAAGTACATTGGTTCAAATGTTAAACATCAGCCAGAAGCAAGTGACATTAGGCCTCAAATCATTAAAACGTAGTTAAAAATGCATTACAATAGTCAAAATTTGTAAGGATAGCAGTCACATTTCAAGTTGGTTTCCAGAAGTATTTTTGAAAGGACATTTAAATGTTCAAGATTTAAATGTTCCTAAAGGTAACTGTAAGTATAACTGTTTTCCTGTAATAGTTTGAAATTTTTTCATTTATAATAAGACGTAGTTCAACTTGTCAGTCAGTTGATTTAGATGTTAATTATTTATACAAAAGAGAGATAGAGAAAGAGTACATTAAACACTTTGAGCCAACCTGACATGACCTTCATAATAACAAACTATATTCATCAGACAATTATAAAAAACAACATCAGTTTCACTACACTTGGAACACTTACTGCACTGCAATATGTGCAGAAAATGCCTGAATGTTCAAATTGTTACCAAATATATAAGGGTTCCATGAAAAGAGAAGTGGATAACAGTTTTCAATGATAGTGATGAAACCAAACCAAATACCAGTTTAACTTTGTCAAATTCAGGATCATTTACGAAATAGTAAGGCATGCTAGTGTTCGTCGTCAGAAGGATCCATGACCAACAGTAATGAGATTTAAACGAATGAGAGTATCTTCTACCTGACTTGGAACAGGTTACCAACATATTGGCAGTGGGTTTAACCAGTTTTACGGGATCCCAATCCTCCCACTTTGGAAAACACTCACATTCATTTAAAGTAGGCCTAAAACAAATTTATCCCTTAATGTTAATATACAGTTATAAAAGGTAATACCTGACCATAGTTCACAGACATCATCCAAACAATGACAGGACAATTAATAGTACAGAAACACATGATCCATATTCATTAATTCCAAACCCAACAATGACGGCAAAGAGATTTCAGACTTGCCAAAGCATCAACATTTCTTTTCCAATACCAATGTGAAGAAACAAATTTCATTCCTGACTTGAGACAGGGAGTCACCCATAAAAGGCAACAGGTGGTTTTAAACCAGTCCTCTCAACCTTAGAAATATTCATCATTAACTGCAGACAGTAGTTTCTTTTCCAAAATGTATAGGCCTAACGACCCAAAACACAAATTTCATTTCTTCTGCCAAAAATAAAAAGAAACTTATTAGGCCTATCACCTTTTAGTTCTCCCGACTTGTCAGTCAGCTAAGTTTAAAGTAAAAGAGTAAAGTAGGCCTACATCGCTTTTGAGATATTTATGAATCTGGAACATTATAAGAATTTTAAGTTAGACTACTATATTTACATTAGAATTGCGTAACATGTCAAAATTTGAATTTAAACACCAAAAAAAGTTTCCACGTGAACACAGGATAACTAAATTTGATACTATTATATTTATTATGAAACATGGCTAACTTTTTCCATGTTCCATTCTCACTAGAAAAAACAGCACAATAGGCCTAAAATTCGTTATAAAAATATTACTCACATCAGCTGAGTAAGTATTCCTTACATTTTGTCACTATATTCAAAAGGATGAGAAAATAGAAGGCCTGTATTGTTCAACATGATGCTTGAGAACTTAAATGGTCCTTATTTCATTTTATATTTGTTGTAATTATAAATTTTATGTTCCAGTATTGAAAGTTCGATCAAGCTCATGGTAAAACAATCTCAGCTACAACATTAAAATACATAAACATATTTCTGTGTGTTTTACTGACACTCAGAAAATACCTTATTAATATGTTCATATAAATCAACATGATATTTCTGTAGAACATATTGATATTTATCTTTACAGTTAAGAAAAAACTTTTTTAATCTTATTTTGGAAAACCCCTGTTTAATAAGTCTTCCAAAAAGTGATTTATGTCTATCAGCAAAATCTTTAAAATCAGTACAGTTTCTTGCGAAAGCAGTTAGTCTTGAGACATAGACACCATAAGCAGGATTGATAGGAATATTACTACTTATATATGGATAATTTACTATATCAAAATTGAAATCATCTCTTTTATCATACACTTTTGATTTTTAATATACCACCATCATTGAATAGGAAGAACTTTGGTGTTGATTTGGCTGAATGGATAGAAATACTGACCCACCAGTCAACTCAGTCATGGGGCTTCCATCACCTTCTCCATTCCACCCACTCCCATGTATGCAGATATCAAATGATCTTATCTAAATGTAAAATGCTGCGTCAACACATTGTACTGCAGAGCAGATGTGATGCAAAGAAGAAACTACAGGCTCCATTCATCTTTAAAGATACTGGCTTGACGCTCTCTGAGAACAAAGACCCCATTCTCGGTACTAACATGGGCCTGACTCAGTGAGACCTGGACTTCCAGGAGAGCAAGGAGGTCGACATGGTAGGGTCCATTTCTATGGACATCTGTCAACGGGGTCTTCTCATCTTGGATGGTGTTCCCATTAACATTAAGCTCTTTCCAAAGACAGAACCC
Organism: Hermodice carunculata; assembly: GCA_964020975.1. Lineage (NCBI taxonomy): Eukaryota > Metazoa > Annelida > Polychaeta > Eunicida > Amphinomidae > Hermodice > Hermodice carunculata. Next base: position 6,517,054 of record OZ026618.1, read on the forward strand.
TTGTGCTTATATCCGCCATTTCATCTGCCAGCCACAAACAGATCACTGCTGTGGCTCTGTAGATGTACAAGGTCCATGTGTCACCAGATATTACAGACCTGTCGCAACTCCTGAGTTTTTCGAGAATGCGGCCAGAAACCCTAGCAAGGGATTTTCCGGTCAATGATCCATGACAGGTGCAATATAATAGAGAGACGTGTCAATAGCGAAATGGCGTTTGCAGTATGGGTACAATTTTGGCACTGATTCTCAGTTTGTGTATGATAACGTATGCACACACGCTGTTCATCAACTATGGTGCACTACTTTGATAAAGGAAAAGAGGCAGAAGATATAGGGTCGATAGTCATAAATTCAAAAGGTTTGCATGGAAAGGCTTCCGTTTATCATTGAGCTCGAAGTAATAAGTGCAATCATAGAATAAAGTATGCGCTCAGCAATGCAAGTTAATAAAAACTTGCCTGTCAAGGATCTAGGGTAGATGATGTTTCCCATTTTCATACTGAAAATTAAAATAAGTACGCATAATTTTTCATTGATCACTTGTCACTTTGGGAATTCATTGTTTACAATTATATGTTCATGATACAGTTTGCTCCACGATATTCTAATTCTAATTTCTGATATCAAATATAATTCATGCTGTTGCTATGGGCGCAACGGTTTCGTTCAGGCAGAAAAAAATACATACATTCATACATACATACATACATACATACATACATACATACATACATACATACATGCATACATACATACATACATAATGCCAATCATTTGTCTGTGTGTTTAAAGAGACATAATGTTTGACCAAATATTTTCTCTTTTTTTGCCCTACATTTCAGCCATATATTTCCTTCATCGATACAAGGTGCAAACTTTGTTCTGCTCATTTTCTACAGATGAAGGTGCAAAAATAGAGGGCATTTTTATACAATCCATGTCTTGACGACTGTAACAATTTCTTCCATCTTATGTACAGCAATGTCTGCTTCCTGAATTTTGAAGGTGATGTATAGTTGGCTGTCATCTGCGTAAAAGTGATAGTTGATGTTATACTGGCACAGAAGTTGACCCAATGATGAGGTGTACAGGGTGAACAAAATAGGCCCAAGGACTGAACTTTGAGGTACACCACAGTATACTACCCGCGGTTCAGACAGAACACCCTTGATACACACTCTCTGATGACGGCCTTCAAGGTAGGAGGAGAACCAGTTCAGAACAGTACCCTGTTTACCAAGAGATTTCAGTGTGTTAAGGAGGCACTTATGATTTACTGTGTTGAAAGCCGCAGGACAGCTTTCAGCTCTGCCATAGTACACAGTATGTCGTTTTGGACGCATACCAGTGCAGTATCTGTGCTGTGACCCTGTCTATATGCTGCCTTAAAAGGTTCCAGTAAGTTGTTTCTGAGAAGATGAGCACTGAGCTGTTTTGCAACCACTTTCTCCAGTAATTTAAAAATAAATGGAAGGCCAGACACAGGACGATAGTTTTTCAAGACATGTTGGTCTAGCGATGGCTTTTTCAGCAGTGGGGTTACAAGGGCCTACGTGAAAGCAGTAGGGAAGCATTCTTCAGCTAGAGACTTGTTGATAATGGCTCCAATAATGGGACCAAGTAAGTCCGGGACCATCTTTAGAAGTGATGTTGGGAGTGGGTCCAGAGCACAGCTCTTGTTTGGAGAAGAAGCTATTATTTTGGTTACCTCTTCGGTTGATACCTGTTCAAAGGAACAGAATTCCATACCTGTGAACGGTCTCACTGTCTCCATCGATTTATCGGGGACACCAATGGTTTCCATGATTATATTGATATATATATATATATATATATATATATATACATATATACACACACATATATATGTCGAAATATCATAGGGAAGTTTTTCAGCAACTTGAAGATCATAAAAAAAAATCTCTATGAAATACCTGGAACATGCGTTTGGTACATACATCACTTAGGTGTATATAAGAACATGTGCAGAATGAGCAATGAAGTAATTCTGATCGATGAACGATATCATTTGGTCAGAAAACACAGATATTTCGATCTTTAGTCCTTCGGTTGGCCAACAATGCAAGGAAGTGTGTTCTTCTGCACTGCAAACGGTAACATAACCTAAATATCAAGAGGAAGTAAAAATATCCATGATTAAGTTATGTCAGAAGAGTCAACCCGTTCTTAGGAGCCCCCATGCATTCATTTTATATTTTGGTAATACTACTTATCGCCTGTTTTTGGTTGTTTTTATCGTTTCACAAGTCTTACATAATCAACTTAAAATGTGACTTGGTATTTAAGGACATACTAATTAAAAAAGCAGTATAATTAACTGCTTTCTTCACATGGTTCATACCCGCCGCGTTGGCTCCTGGTCTACACGCATGGTGGTTTGTACCGGGTGAGTCACGGGTGACTTCTCAGGGAAACCCATTTTTGACAACCCACATCTTGACTATAGATGCGTCCAGCGAAAGGTGTCTATTAGCACGTGTCATGCCCCAGCCTTGTAAAGGTAGCCAATCTTTTACTTCTTTTCTTGATCTGCTATCAAGAACTTGTACCTCAAAAAAGAAATTTTGCAGCAAAACAATGACTCAAAATGAAAGATTTGTGTGTTGTTTAAGAGAGATAAAAAGTTGTAATTGTTAATTTTGGCCTTCAAAGAAATGTCTTGCGTTTATGTGTGATTACCGACAATCTACAAATCGAAACTGGAAGACACAAGCATCCAACAAAAGTACCCGGAAATCCGTGTGTAGCTGAAACCTATTAGTAAATTGAAGATGTAAGAGGGTAGCCTGGCTGGTTGTGGTACATGTTGTAAGAGGGTAGCCTGGCTGGTTGTGGTACATGTTGTAAGAGGGTAACCTGGCTGGTTGTGGTACATGTTGTAAGAGGGTAGCTTGGCTGGTTGTGGTACATGTCGTAAAAGGGTAGCCTGGCTGGTTGTGGTTCATGTTGTAAGAGGGTAGCCTGGCTGGTTGTGATACATGTCGTAAGAGGGTAACCTGGCTGGTTGTGGTTCATGAAATAAGAGGGTAGCCTGGCTGGTTGTGGTACATGTTGTGAGAGGGTAGCTTGGCTGGTTGTGGTACATGTTGTAAGAGGGTAGCTTGGCTGGTTGTGGTACATGTTGTAAGAGGGTAGCCTGGCTGGTTGTGGTACATGTCATATGAGGGTAGCCTGGCTGGTTGTGGTACATGTTGTAAGAGGGTAACCTGGCTGGTTGTGGTACATGTTGTAAGAGGGTAGCCTGGCTGGTTGTGGTACATGTCATAAGAGGGTAGCCTGGCTGGTTGTGGTACATGTTGTAAGAGGGTAGCCTGGCTGGTAGTGGTACATGTCATAAGAGGGCAACCTGGCTGGTTGTACAACATGTTATAAGAGGATAGCCTGGCTGGTTGTGGAACATGTCATAAGAGGGTAGCCTGGCTGGTTGTGGTACATGTTGTGAGAGGGTAGCTTGGCTGGTTGTGGTACATGTTGTAAGAGGGTAGCTTGGCTGGTTGTGGCACATGTTGTAAGAGGGTAGCCTGGCTGGTTGTGGTACATGTCATATGAGGGTAGCCTGGCTGGTTGTGGTACATGTTGTAAGAGGGTAACCTGGCTGGTTGTGGTACATGTTGTAAGAGGGTAGCCTGGCTGGTTGTGGTACATGTCATAAGAGGGTAGCCTGGCTGGTTGTGGTACATGTTGTAAGAGGGTAGCCTGGCTGGTAGTGGTACATGTCATAAGAGGGCAACCTGGCTGGTTGTACAACATATTATAAGAGGATAGCCTGGTTGGTAGTGGTACATGTCATAAGAGGGTAGCCTGGCTGGTTGTGGTTCATGTTGTAAGAGGGTAGCCTGGTTGGTTGTGATACATGTTGTCAGAGGGTAGCCTGGCTGGTTGTGGTACATGTTGTAAGAGGGTAGCCTGGCTGGTTGTGGTACATGTTGTAAGAGGGTAGCCTGGCTGGTTGTGGTACATGTCATAAAAGGGTAGCCTGGCTGGTTGTGGTACATGTTGTAAAAGGGTAGCCTGGCTGGTTGTGGTACATGTCATATGAGGGTAGCCTGGCTGGTTGTGGTACATGTTGTAAGAGGGTAACCTGGCTGGTAGTGGTATTTGTCATAAGAGGGTAGCCTGGCTGGTTGTGGTACATGTTGTAAGAGGGTAGCCTGGCTGGTTGTGGTACATGTCATAAGAGGGTAGCCTGGCTGGTTGTGGTACATGTTGTAAGAGGGTAGCCTGGCTGGTTGTGGTACATGTCATATGAGGGTGGCCTGGCTGGTTGTGGTACATGTTGTAAGAGGGTAACCTGGCTGGTTGTGCTACATGTTGTAAGAGGGTAGCCTGGCTGGTTGTGGTACATGTCATAAGAGGGTAGCCTGGCTGGTTGTGGTACATGTTGTAAGAGGGTAGCCTGGCTGGTAGTGGTACATGTCATAAGAGGGCAACCTGGCTGTTTGTACAACATGTTATAAGAGGATAGCCTGGCTGGTTGTGGAACATGTCATAAGAGGGTAGCCTGGCTGGTTGTGGTACATGTTATAAGAGGATAGCCTGGCTGGTAGTGGTACATGTCATAAGAGGGTAGCCTGGCTGGTTGTGGTTCATGTTGTAAGAGGGTAGCCTGGTTGGTTGTGATACATGTTGTAAGAGGGTAGCCTGGCTGGTTGTGGTACATGTTGTAAGAGGGTAGCCTGGCTGGTTGTGGTACATGTTGTAAGAGGGTAGCCTGGCTGGTTGTGGTACATGTCATAAGAGGGTACCCTGGCTGGTTGTGGTACATGTTGTAAGAGGGTAGCCTGGCTGGTTGTGGTACATGTCATAAGAGGGTAGCCTGGCTGGTTGTGGTACATGTTGTAAGAGGGTAGCCTGGCTGGTTGTGGTACATGTCATAAGAGGGTAGCCTGGCTGGTTGTGGTACATGTTATAAGAGGATAGCCTGGCTGGTAGTGGTACATGTCGTAAAAGGGTAGCCTGGCTGGTTGTGGTACATGTCATAAGAGGGTAGCCTGGCTGGTTGTGGTACATGTTATAAGAGGATAGCCTGGCTGGTAGTGGTACATGTCATAAGAGGGTAGCCTGGCTGGTTGTGGTTCATGTTGTAAGAGGGTAGCCTGGTTGGTTGTGATACATGTTGTAAGAGGGTAGCCTGGCTGGTTGTGGTACATGTTGTAAGAGGGTAGCCTGGCTGGTTGTGGTACATGTTGTAAGAGGGTAGCCTGGCTGGTTGTGGTACATGTCATAAGAGGGTACCCTGGCTGGTTGTGGTACATGTTGTAAGAGGGTAGCCTGGCTGGTTGTGGTACATGTCATAAGAGGGTAGCCTGGCTGGTTGTGGTACATGTTGTAAGAGGGTAGCCTGGCTGGTTGTGGTACATGTCATAAGAGGGTAGCCTGGCTGGTTGTGGTACATGTTATAAGAGGATAGCCTGGCTGGTAGTGGTACATGTCGTAAAAGGGTAGCCTGGCTGGTTGTGGTTCATGTTGTAAGAGGGTAGCCTGGCTGGTTGTGATACATGTTGTAAGAGGGTAGCCTGGCTGGTTGTGGTACATGTTGTAACAGGGTAGCCTGGCTGGTTGTGGTACATGTCATAAGAGGGAAGCCTGGCTGGTTGTGGTACATGAAATAAGAGGGAAACCTGGCTGGTTGTGGTACATGTCATAAGAGGGTAGCCTGGCTGGTTGTGGCTCATGTTGTAAGAGGGTAGCCTGGTTGGTTGTGATACATGTTGTAAGAGGGTAGCCTGGCTGGTTGTGGTACATGTTGTAAGAGGGTAGCCTGGCTGGTTGTGGTACATGTTGTAAGAGGGTAGCCTGGCTGGTTGTGGTACATGTCATAAGAGGGTAGCCTTGCTGGTTGTGGTACATGTGGTAAGAGGGTAGCCTGGCTGGTTGTGGTTCATGTCATAAGAGGGTAGCCTGGCTGGTTGTGGTACATGTTGTAAGAGGGTAGCCTGGCTGGTTGTGGTACATGTCATAAGAGTGTAGCCTGGCTGGTTGTGGTACATGTTATAAGAGGATAGCCTGGCTGGTAGTGGTACATGTCGTAAAAGGGTAGCCTGGCTGGTTGTGGTTCATGTTGTAAGAGGGTAGCCTGGCTGGTTGTGATACATGTTGTGAGAGGGTAGCCTGGCTGGTTGTGGTACATGTCATAAGAGGGAAGCCTGGCTGGTTGTGGTACATGAAATAAGAGGGAAACCTGGCTGGTTGTGGTACATGTCATAAGAGGGTAGCATGGCTGGTTGTGGTACATGTTGTAAGAGGGTAGCCTGGCTGGAAGTGGTACATGTCATAAGAGGGTAGCCTGGCTGGTTGTGGTACATGTTGTAAGAGGGTAGCCTGGCTGGTTGTGGTACATGTTGTAAGAGGGTAGCCTGGCTGGTTGTGGTACATGTCATAAGAGCGTAGACTGGCTGGTTGTGGTACATGAAATAGGGGGGTAGCCTGGCTGGTTGTGGTACATGTTGTAAGAGGGTAGCCTGGCTGGTAGTGGTACATGTCATAAGAGGGTAACCTGGCTGGTTGTACAAAATGTTATAAGAGGATAGCCTGGCTGGTTGTGGAACATGTCATAAGAGAGTAGCCTGGCTGGTTGTACAAAATGTTATAAGAGGATAGCCTGGCTGGTTGTGGAACATGTCATAAGAGGGTAGCCTGGCTGGTTGTGGTACATATTATAAGAAGATAGCCTGGCTGGTAGTGGTACATGTCGTAAAAGGGTAGCCTGGCTGGTTGTGGTTCATGTTGTAAGAGGGTAGCCTGGCTGGTTGTGATACATGTTGTAAGACGGTAGCCTGGCTGGTTGTGGTACATGTTCTAAGAGGGTAGTCTAGCTGGTTGTGGTACATGTTGTAAGAGGGTAGCCTGGCTGGTTGTGGTACATGTCATAAAAGGGTTACCTGGCTGGTTGTGGTACATGTTGTAAGAGGGTAGCCTGGCTGGTTGTGGTATATGTCATAAGAGGGTAGCCTGGCTGGTTGTGGTACATGTTGTAAGAGGGTAGCCTGGCTGGTTGTGGTACATGTCATAAGAGGGTAGCCTGGCTGGTTGTGGTACATGTTGTAAGAGGGTAGCCTGGCTGGTTGTGGTACATGTCGTACGAGGGTAACCTGGCTGGTTGTGGTTTATGAAGTAAGAGGGTAGCCTGGCTGGTTGTGGTACATGTTGTAAGAGGGTAGCTTGGCTGGTTGTGGTACATGTTGTAAGAGGGTAGCCTGGCTGGTTGTGGTACATGTCATATGAGGGTAGCCTGGCTGGTTGTGGTACATGTTGTAAGAGGGTAACCTGGCTGGTTGTGGTACATGTTGTAAGAGGGTAGCCTGGCTGGTTGTGGTACATGTCATAAGAGGGTAGCCTGGCTGGTTGTGGTACATGTTGTAAGAGGGTAGCCTGGCTGGTAGTGGTACATGTCATAAGAGGGTAACCTGGCTGGTTGTACAACATGTTATAAGAGGATAGAGTGGCTGGTTGTGGAACATGTCATAAGAGTGTAGCCTGGCTGGTTGTGGTACATGTTATAAGAGGATAGCCTGGCTGGTAGTGGTACATGTCATAAGAGGGTAGCCTGGCTGGTTGTGGTTCATGTTGTAAGAGGGTAGCCTGGTTGGTTGTGATACATGTTGTAAGAGGGTAGCCTGGCTGGTTGTGGTACATGTTGTAAGAGGGTAGCCTGGCTGGTTGTGGTACATGTTGTAAGAGGGTAGCCTGGCTGGTTGTGGTACATGTCATAAGAGGGTAGCCTGGCTGGTTGTGGTACATGTTGTAAGAGGGTAGCCTGGCTGGTAGTGGTACATGTCATAAGAGGGTAGCCTGGCTGGTTGTGGTACATGAAATAGGGGGGTAGCGAGGCTGGTTGTGGTACATGTTGTAAGAGGGTAGCCTGGCTGGTTGTGGTACATCTCATATGAGGGTAGCCGGGCTGGTTGTGGGACATGTTGTAAGAGGGTAGCCTGGCTGGTTGGGGTACAAGTTGTAAGAGGGTAGCCTGGCTGGTTGTGGTACATGTTGTAAGAGGGTAGCCTGGCTGGTTGTGGTACATGTTTTAAGAGGGTACCCTGGCTGGTTCTGGTACAGGTTGTAAGAGGGTAGCCTGGCTGATTGTGGTACATGTCGTAAGAGGGTAGCCTGGCTGGTTATGGTACATGAAATAAGAGGGTAGCCTGGCTGGTTGTGGTACATGTTGTAAGAGGGTAGCTTGGCTGGTTGTGGTACATGTTGTAAGAGGGTAGCCTGGCTGGTTGTGGTACAGGTCATAAGAGGGTAGCCTGGCTGGTTGTGGTACATGTTGTAAGAGGGTAGCCAGGCTGGTTGTGGTACATGTTGTAAGAGGGTAGCCTGGCTGGTTGTGGTACATGTTGTAAGAGGGTAGCCTGGCTGGTTGTTGTACATGTTGTAAGAGGGTAGCCTGGCTGGTTGTGGAACATGTCATAAAAGGGTAGCCTGGCTGGTTGTCGTACATGTTATAAGAAGAGAGCCTGGCTGGTAGTGGTACATGTCATAAGACGGTAGCCCTGCTGGTTGTGGTTCTTGTTGTAAGAGGGTAGCCTGGCTGGTTGTGGTACATGTTGTAAGACGGTAGCCTGGCTGGTAGAGGTACATGTCATAAGAGGGTAGCCTGGCTGGCTTTGGTACATGTCATAAGAGGGTAGTCTGGCTGGTTGTGGTACATGTTGTAAGAGGGTAGCATGGCTGGTAGTGGTACATGTCATAAGAGGGTAGCCTGGCTGGTTGTGGTTCATGTTCTAAGAGCGTAGCTTGGCTGGTTGTGGTGCATGTTGTAAGAGGGTAGCCTGGCTGGTAGTGGTACATGTCATAAGAGGGTAGCCTGGCTGGATGTGGTACATGTTGTAAAAGGATAGCCTGGCTGGTTGTGGTATATGTTGTAAGAGGGTACCCTAGCTGGTTATGGTACATATCATAAGAGGGTAGCCTGGCTGGTTGTGGTACATGAAATAAGAGGGTAGCCTGGCTGGTTGTGGTACATGTTGTAAGAGGGTAGCCTGGCTGGTTGTGGTACATGTTGTAAGAGGGTAGCCTGGCTGGTTGTGGTACATGTCATGAGAGGGTAGCCTGGCTGGTTGTGATACATGTTGTAAGAGGGTAACCTGGCTGGTTGTGGTACATGTTGTAAGAGGTTAGCCTGGCTTGCTGTGGTACATGTTTTAAGAGGGTAGCCTGGCTGGTTGTGGTTCATGTTCTCAGAGCGTAGCTTGGCTGGTTGTGGTGCATGTTGTAAGACGGTAGCCTGGCTGGCTGTACTACATGTTATAAGAGGATAGCCTGGCTGGTTGTGGTACATGTTATAAGAGGATAGCCTGGCTGGTTGTGGTACATGTTGTAACAGGGTAGCCTGGCTGATTGTGGTACATGTTGTTAGAGGGTAGCCTGGCTGGTTGTGGTACATGTCATAAGAGGGTAGCCTGGCTGGTTGTGGTACATGTCATAAGAGGGTAGCCTGGCTGGTAGTGGTACATGTCATAAGAGGGAAGCCTGGCTGGTTGTGGTACATGTTGTAAGAGGGTAGCCTGGCTGATAGTGGTACATGTCATAAGAGGGTAGCCTGGCTGGTTGTGCGACATGTTATAAGAGTATAGCCTGGCTGGTTGTGGTACATGTCATAAGAGGGTAGCCTTGCTGGTAGTGGTACATGTCATAAGAGGGTAGCATGGCTGGTTGTGGTACATATTATAAGAGGGTAGCCTGGCTGGTAGTGGTGCATGTCATAAGAGGGTAGCCTGGCTGGTTGTGGTACATGTTGTAAGAGGGGTAGCCTGGCTGGTTGTGGTACATGTTGTAAGAGGGTAGCCTGGCTGGTTGAGGTACATGTCATAAGAGGGTAGCCTGGCTGGTTGTGGTACATGAAATAGGGGGGTAGCCTGGCTGGTTGTGGTACATGTTGTAAGAGGGTAGCCTGGCTGGTTGTGGTACATGTCATAAGAGGGTAGCCTGGCTGGTTGTGGTACATGTAATAAGAGGGTAGCCTGGCTGGTTGTGGTACAAGTTGTAAGAGGGTAGCCTGGCTGGTTGTGGTACATGTCATAAGAGGGTAGCCTGGCTGGTTGTGGTACATGTAATAAGAGGGTAGCCTGGCTGGTTGTGGTACAAGTTGTAAGAGGGTAGCCTGGCTGGTTGTAGTACATGTTGTAAGAGGGTAGCCTGGCTGGTTGTGGTACATGTCATAAGAGGGTAGCCTGGCTGGTTGTGGTACATGTAATAAGAGGGTAGCCTGGCTGGTTGTGGTACAAGTTGTAAGAGGGTAGCCTGGCTGGTTGTGGTACATGTTGTAAGAGGGTAGCCTGGCTGGTTGTGGTACATGTCATAAGAGGGTAGCCTGGCTGGTTGTGGTATATGTAATAAGAGGGCAGCCTGGCTTGTTGTGGTACATGTTATAAGAGGGTATCCTTGCTGGTTGTGGTACATGTTGTAAGAGGGTAGCCTGGCTGGTTGTGGTACATGTTGTAAGACGGTAGCCTGGCTGGTTGTGGTACATGTCATAAGAGGATAGCCTGGCTACAGATACAGGTTCAAAGGAACAGAATTCCGTACCTGTGAACGGTCTCACTGTCTCCATCGATTTATTGGGGACGCCAATTGCTTCCATGATTATATTGATCATAAAACAGAGAGGAAATAGATATAGCTTTTAGTCTTCTGTAAGTCACTTCTCTTGTAGGGAGGGGGCAGGTTGAATTTGACAGATGAGCAAAAACTGGGTAATGATCTGAAAAACCATAATCCATGCTACAGGTTGCAGATACAATCACGTCTTTTCTCCTGGTGATAATGAGATCTAGCATATGGCCCCCTGCGATGAGTATGGCCAGTCACATGCTGCATAACACCAAAAGACACAACTAAATCCAGGACATCAGCTGCTACATCATTGTCGCTGGTGTTCTAAACATGAAAATTAAAATCCCCAAATACACATATATATATTTATAAATATATATATATATATATATATATATATATATATATATATATATATATATATATGTATATATATGTATATATGTATATATGTATATATATATATATATATATATATATATATATATATATATATATATATATATATATATATATACATATGTCGAAATATCATAGGGTAGTATTGCAGCAACTTGATGATCATAAAAAAAAATCACTATGAAATAGCTGGAACATGTGTTTGGTACATAGACACAACCATCCAACAAAAGTACCCGAAAATCCGTGTGTAGCTGAGACCTATTAGTAAACTGAAGATGAATACCATTTTGCTATGATTTATATGAAACTCAAAATTCCCCGAATAAATAATAATCAAAATCAACGAAATATGTTCTGATTTTGATTCTTATAGATTTAAATACAAGTTTGGATTTTGTATGAAATTAAGAGATACAGATTTGATAACAAAATTTGGAACACTCATGGCAGACTGTTTAGTAATAAAAGATCACACATTATAGACTTCCATAACCTTTTGCATACCACAGACACTTGAAGTTTTTTCCCCTGAATCCGGCTTATGATTGTGCATTGCCCTATGTAGTATTGTAATGTTACTCATCACATAAGGTCTGTTAGTTCCTTCGCTCTCTTTTATATATAGGTATATGTGTGTGTTCGTGTTAGTGAGTGTGTGTATGGGGGGGGGGGTAGGTGTGTGTGGTCGTTCTCGCTCTGTTTGTTTATGTTTGCTGGATGTGCTGTGTTATTTACTGCACTTTGTGTTGTGTAGTGACAATAAATTTCATTTCATCAGTTTTTAGCCAAAACAGACAAAACATGCAACACACATAAAAGCATAATAATAATAATAATAATAATAATAATAATAATAATAATAATAATAATAATGATGATGATGATACTAATGATAATGATAATAAGAAGAAGAAGAATAAAAATAATAATGATAATAGTAATAATAATGATGATGATGATGATCGTGTAAAAAGCTTCAATAAGTTGAATTTACACGACTCTAAACCACAAGAATCCAATGGACAGCAGTCGCATGTTGGATTTTATCTGGGGTCTCGAGGCCCATCATGGGTTGCTCGCAATTTATTTAGTAGTGTTGATTGTTGTAGGATCCTGAATCTAACTCTTTGTCTGCTTTCAAATTGACATGGACATTGACCTCCATTTCCTTTTCTTTGATATTGTCATTTTGCTTTTCTTGTCACAGACATACCTAGTTTGGGAACAATGTCACACAGGTGCAGTAATTACTTCAGGGGCCCCTTTATTCGGTCCATGGTCGGCCTGATGTAACCCAGCAACCACGGTGTCAATCATCCTGAAAAGTTTGCCATATAAAGTGCGATCGATTGGCGGTCCGAAAATGAAATCAACCTTCAGGGTGAACGTGTGACATTGATACACAACTTTGAACTTTGTTCACAAAAAATCCTAAAACGTGTCCTTCTCAATTCTGGATAATTAATTCTTTGTAAAAAAAATGTGAGCATGAATCAAACGTCTTTAATTGAAATTCTCTGTATACTTTAAATATATTACATGACAACTAGTTTTATTATTAATTCGTGTGGCTATGCTTATGTACGTTCATTTTCACTTGGGGCAATGTCAACCCCATCCCCTCTCGATGGGTTTTGATAGTTTCCTTGGGCCAAACATTAGCAAGAGTCTGAGAATGGAAGGTAAAATTTTCCACATAAACATCGTTTTGTTTTTCATCCAGTTTTATGGCCCCGCCCCTGATATATATATATATATATATATATATATATATATATATATATATATATATATATATATATATATATTGTTTTATTTCAGACACATGATCATCAAGGCACACGCATGTACATAATCAGGTCCATAGTATAAATTAACATGACATAAAAGAGAAAAAAAAGGAAAAAGATTACAATATAGACATATATATGTATAAATTCTGTTGAAAATGCCAGCATGATAGAATTGAATAGTCACTTTTTACATAGCATAAATGGGATCTAGAACCATTTAACAATCCACAAACTGGAATCATTACAACACAGGCTCTGGACTTCATCTGGCGCAGTCAGCTGCCCTTGAATAGTCAATTCTTGACGTAGTTCTGAGCAAAATATTACCCAACCATGCAGCAAAAGGTCCCAGTTGGGTGGCATAGGCATATCTGCAATATTCTACATAGCTGTTTGAAAATGTGCCATCCGGCATTGTGGCTTGAAGGTACCCATAGTGTGTGGAAGGCTGCTCAATTTGTGGGGCACATGGCTTTTGCCAGCGACTGTTCTTTTACAAATTGCTGCCCGCATATTGCTTGATGATACATCTAGCCATTGACCATACAACATGACTCCAAACACCAAAGCAGAACTGAGTATTTCGTCTGGAAATGCATCCAGATCACCCTGGCGAATTATATCAGGGAACACTTCAAGCTTTTTTAATACTGTTGCTTTACTAATGCCAGAAAATGACGAAATTACATCACATCCATTTACAACGTGAACTGCAGGAATGTTAGGCATGACTGCTGCATGCTTTTGAGCCTTTCTATTGACGTTGATTGGAATGTGGCTGCCAGAACAAGCTTCCATGGTTCTACCTGTACAGTATCTGTCAAGTCATTAGTGTGTACAGTCATGTAGATGACGTGCAAGAAGGAGGAGCACGTCAGTGTCATCACAAACTACGCATATGGAGGAGAGGCCTGCTGGATCATGTGTTATGCCAGAATCACATCTGCCTCCTCATGCTTTATTGCTGTATGGAGTGGACCAACTCCAGCTTCTATTGGAAGGGGGTCAGGACCAGTTTCCACAATACATTTTCCATCTGGAACCTGAATGGAGCAAAAATCTTTGACAATCACGTTAATATTGTTTGTGTTTACATTCGATACTATGGCCTTCTTTGGCAAAGGACAGTCTTTTGTCTGCCCTATGGCATAACAAAACCCTTTCTGTCTTGCACTTCTGCAGGGTCACGTCCTGCTAAGACTAGTATCTGTCAAACACTATCTGAAGGACTGATGTATCTATATTTTGGATGACTCTGTGCGCTTCAACACTGATAACTGCACACTCCCCAGCAGGTATCGCTGGCATTAGCACTGTCCACAAGAAAGCACAGTCCTCAAGGAGGCCAGTTGCTCCTTGCACTGCACTTTTATTGCACTTAGGTCCTAAGAACAGACTTTTTAGATGTCCTCATTTCACCACTTTCGTCAAAGAAAGCTGTTGGATGTGGAGCTAATTCATGATAAAATGAGTTCTGAAAAAGTGGGTCTTGATGACCCCATTATTCCCTTGACCTATGTATAAATGAACTCAGTATCAACAATATGCTGATTGTAGCCAACACCACTGTTGGATTACTACTGTCTTTATGATCTTGACTTCTTTGCTTATCTTTCTGTACAAGCCTGAGGGCAATTGGTTTTCATACTCTAGCTCTTGTGCAGCCCCAATTGCCAGGCAACAGTGAACATTGACTGTAGGCACATCACCAACAGGACCAGGTAATATGTTATCAAGACCAGTGGCTGGATGTTGATTGCTGTCACAGATGTCAAACAAGTTAAAAATTAATCCTGAGCGCTGGTTCTATCTGCAGCGTCAGCTTTGACTCTCATCAGCTATCTTTCTTTGTAAGTGGTGACCACACGCTCAGATTCACCATCCATCTTTCATTGTGTCATGATCATGCATTACCTTTCCTCTCTGTCAATAAAAATGCCATGAGGATGAAAAAAGGGTTTGATAAAACAGTCTACCTATAGCTGGGTTGTGTTACTGTCCTGGCTTTTGGCATCAATATATTGCTTCAGCTCACCTATAGTGTCCTTTTCATGACTGAACAATGCTGGCCTTAAAAGCTATTCCTCAACAATGTGCAATGCTCTCACATTTTGAGGGAACCTTTTTGCCAGAAAGCAGCTAAGGTACTCCAGCAAATGTAGACTTAAGTATGTCCTTAAGCCCCCTTCCAACAGCACCCATAAAACTGATTAGCATGTGCTCCATAGCAAGCCTTGCCACATAGTAACTGAACAGGCTTTGGGCCATCCAGGTGGCGCCCACAACCACCTGGTACAGCTGATGGTTATTTGTGAAAATTGTCCATTTCTGCTCAGTTAGTGATCTCAAATGTTGAGCTTGGACTGAAGCAGTTTCCTGGTGTATGAAACATGTGGTACCATGTCCAACAATGGTGCATGTATAATATAAGGGTTTTATTGTAGAGTATTGTTGGTCATGTATTTTTGGTATTGGAATCATTCACTTTGGACATGGATGGCCACTTGTAACTTGCTTCAGCAAAGTTATATCTTCAACTACTGCTCTGTTTAGAGACACCTGCACACTTGCCAAGACACCCAAGGGTAGGAACAGCCTTGTGGCCATATTGCTGGGGCATCTCAGGTCTTTTGCTACAAATATACCACTCCACATTCACGACTTTCCCACGTTTTAAGCAACAGGACTTTGTTTCTTCCCATTTAAGGCCCTTATTTTGGGGGGGGGGGGGGTCAATCATGTCTGAGGTCTAATCTGACATAGGCTTACTGGACTGGGCTACGATGATAGCCAAACCATGCAGAGATTTTGACCATTTTGGGATGCTATCTGTACATCAAAATTGTCAGCAACAAGCTGCACTAAAGCATTTCTACTGTAGAACTGTCGTAGTCCTTGTGGAGCATTTGCAGTTTAGTTGGGAGAAGAAATTTTGAAATGCGTAAGCTCATTGTAAGAGGAAGTGTCACCAAAGTTTTAAAATTCCTTTCGAAAATACTTCTGGAAACCAACTTGAAATGTGACTGCTATCCTTACAAATTTTGACTATCCTTTCAAAAATACTTGCGCAAACCAACTTGAAATGTGACTACTATCCTTACAAATTTTGACTATTGTAATGCATTTTTTGACTACGTTTTAATGATTTGAGGCATAACGTCACTTGCTTCTGGCTGATGTTTAACATTTGAACCAATGTACTTACTACATTTGGAAATTCAAACACTTTTCTTTTTGAAATACTCTTAGTTTATCTCCTTTAAAAAGACATCATGTCTTTAACTAAATGCCTAAAACACATCGAATTCTATAATCATGTTATTTGGATTCTTATTGATGGTCATTTTAGGCCTAGGGGGCTTTTCTGATGGATTGATGTTGCTGTTGGTGTCGCTTTGTGGACTTATATGGATGATGATCATTGTTGAGGTGGTGGTTACAAGTAGTACCTTTTTAAATACTGAATTTCATTGACATTTTCAACAAGTTAAGAACCTCCGCTTACAAATTCTCTGATGTGCTGCAAATTTTGGTCCCTTTTCATAAATTGTATGGTCCTGTATGTGCATGAATGATGCAACTGTTCAAGCCAATTTACTGAAATAGGCCTATCTTTTCAAACAGAACTTTTTGCATTCTGTCATGTGAAAACTAGATATGGCTTTTTCGACCCTATGGACCTTTGCACTTACGTTTTGGTCTCTTTTGGGTAAATACGAACTATAAATTTATGTGTTTCAGCTATACATACCAAGGAACATTGCCTTTGGTCGGTATTGACTTGGATTTGTTTCGTTAGGACTACGGTTTGGATATGGTAATGACACTGTCTAATTTGACATAGATTTTTATGTTGGTTTCAGCAGATGGCGCTGCCAGACACTGCCAGGACATGACAAGCTGTGTCCAGAAAATCTCTATTTCATGTGAGTAACCCATCAGAGAGACAATCCAAAATTAGTGCATTTTGCTGCTGAAAGCGCCGAGAAGGCTGTGGAAATAACATTGTGGTCTATCACCTCTGGTATAATTTATGTACCTGTTTTCAATCTACACAACATGCATGATTCCAGACCAACAGCATATCTGCCATATCCAGTAAATGCATGGGGCGCTCAGCCTACCATGACCAGCATTATGTAACTCCATTCAGAGGACTTGGGCATTGTATACACCTTTGTTTATATCATTGTATAGCCATGATCTGAACTCTGCGAACTGTGTTTCTGCACTGTAACATACACAGTGTTGAACTGTTGGAACTGTGTTTCTGCACTGTAACATACACAGTGTCGAACTGTTGGAACTGTGTTTCTGCACTGTAACATACACAGTGTCGAACTGTTGAACTGAAAGTGAAGTAATTATAAGTCAAACTCAAAGCATGTCTTCCAAGCAAGTAAAAGAAAAAAGTGGACGTTCTAGTTCTAGATTGGCCTCTAAATCTGAAGAAGAGGATTATCCTGCAGATGAAAGTGCAATGGTACTTGCAGTTATAGAGGCATTCTCAAATGAGCATGTGCTGACCAAACTAAGAAAGGTGCTGAACCCGAATCCCGATGAACTCTCTAATAAAATAAGCTCACTGATTGGTCACCATTTTAAAATACTGCAGGATGAACTAAACAAAAAAGATGACACCATCAAAGAACTGCAAAAAACTGTTGATGACCTCACAACAAAATGTGATGAGCTGGAACAATACTCCAGGAGAAATAATTTGAGAATTGCTGGAGTCAAGGAAACTGCCATGGAAAATACAGATGATCTAGTGTTAAAACTGGCTAATGATGCTCTGGAAGTTCCCCTCCTCTCATCGGAGATCGACCGTAGCCACCGCATTGGACCTCAGATTCCTGGAAAAACTCGGGACATCATCGTGAAGTTGACTTCTTACCGTTACAGGAAGAGTCTGATGCAACACAAGAAAAAACTCAAGACCAGTAAGCTAGATGACTTGGACACCTCACGCATTTATATAAATGATGACCTCACGAAACGGCGCGCAAACCTTTACTACAAAACTCGACTCCTGAAGCAGAACGGCAAAATCAATGATACATGGACAACTGATGGAAGAATTCTTATCAAGGACAAAGCAAATAAAATATTGCCAATCATCAGTGAGAAAGACTTGGCAAAACATGTTACTTTATAAAAACGGACAGGTTACAATTCATATGTCTAACATGTGTCTATGATTTCAAATGTATTTTGCCCATGGTCCCTCCATATATTATATACACACATGACATCCCTTTACCCATTTTTTTCTTTACTATTTTGCATGTGGTTTTTGTTCTACTTAATCACAACACCTCCTCGCATCCCTTGGAACTCAAGAGACCTAACAAATAGTTTTAAACCAGTAGTCTCACAAAATATAGTATTTATACTATTGATACATGCAACTTTTTTTCCCCACAAACCAATTCCAAATACATTTTATTTCTGTATATATCAAGGGAGTTGCTCAACACAAAGAAGAAATAATATTCCATATTTACAGTACTTTTCTGTAAAACTACATCATATTGCTTACAAGAAAACTGACATGATCATAGTTATCTTAGGTTTAATGGTAATTTTTCTTTTTCTCTTTGATAGTACATGATTTCCAGATGTAATATCTGTGCACAAATGGTGAACCCAGGCTCAGTGAAACAGTGTTGTTGTACTATATGTAAATGTTTCTACCATCTTAAATGCATTGGTACCAATTATCAACGGGATTCACATTGGATGTGTTCCCGATGTTTAAATTCTGAATTGCCTTTTAATAATGTTGACGATGATGATGTTTTCTTTACTAATATTTCAGAGCTGTGGTTTGATTTACCTAAAATTAACTTTGCTGAATTAAATAATAAACTATTCATACCATTTGAGATAAATGATGGGCGAAATCATCTCCCAATGTATGATAATGATCCGGACTTCCAATTTTTCTCACAAACACACTTTGTGAATAGTCTCTGTAACAGCCAGTATCACCTGGAGGATTCATTTAATGCCATGATAGACACAAACATGCCGGATCAATCATTATTGTCACTTTTTCATATTAACATAAGAAGCTTACCTGCTCATATTAAAGAACTGGAAAATTACTTATCATTGATGAATTATAAGTTCCGTATTATTGGAATAACAGAAACATGGCTAAAGGAATCCAACCATGAAATATATAATTTATTAAACTATAATCATTTGAAAAGATATCGAAGTGAGAGAGATGGCGGAGGTGTGTCCTTGTTTATTGATTGTGAATTGAATTATATGGTACGAGATGATTTATCTGTTGTGAATGACGTTATCGAGACTATTTTCGCTGAAATACGATCTGATACATTAACTGCTTTACCTTCTGAAAATATCGTAGTGGGAGTTATTTATAGACCACCAGGTGCCTCTGTTGATAGTTTCAATGCCCAATTGGAAAATATGTTAGATACCATAAAGTCTGAAAAGAAAAAAGTAATATTTTTGAACAAAATAAACAAAACTTGTCTCAAGTGTGGAAAGTTATAAATGGAATCATAAATAAGCATAAAATGACTACAAAAACCAGCAGATTTAAGCACAACAATAAAATTCTAACAGAAGCAAAAGATATAGCAAACCAATTTAACCTGTACTTCACAACTGTTGGTTCCAATCTTGCCAAAAATTCGAATTAATACACAAATTTGTTACTGGTGTGTTTATGTATAAAACTATTAATAATCTTATCCCAAATTTTATAAGGGATTTATTTGTTGAAAATCAGAATATCCATGATTATGATACCAGACAGAAATATAATGTTCATATTTTCAATTACCGTACCAATAAGTCATTTTTTTCTATTAAATTTAATGCACCAATTGTATGGAATGAAATTCCACATCACATAAGACAAGCACCATCCCTTCATATTTTTAAAAGAAGGCTTAGAAACATTCTAAAGATGTAAGTTATTCTATCATATTATTTATGAAAGAATATCATCAACCCTTTTCCTTTGTACACTTTGCACTAATATTTTGTCATTAACGTAAACATGTATATGAAGTGTGGAGTATCTGAAGTGATTATGTTGATTATTGTATAAATTAGAAATACCAGAAGTGTCTGACACTTATACTATTGCAAATGTCTATTTTGTACCTTGAGTTTTCATGGCCGAGGGTCATACAAGCCCATCAAGGTTTCTACCCTCAAATTTCATTTGCCGTATAGTTTGAATGATGTATTTATGAAAATAAACTTCAACTTCAACTTGGTTCAATATAACACTGAGATAAAGTTGTAAGAGGGTAGCCTGGCTGGTTGTGGTGCATGTTATAAGAGGGTAACCTGGGTGGTTGTGGTACATGTTATAAGAGGGTAGCCTGGCTGGTTGTGGTACATGAAATAAGAGGGTAGCCTGGCTGGTAGTGGTACATGTTATAAGAGGGTAGCCTGGCTGGTTGTGGTACATGTTAAAAGAGGGTAGCCTGGCTGGTTGTGGTACATGTTGTAAGAGGGTAGCCTGGCTGGTTTTGGTACATGTTATAAGAGGGTAGCCTGGCTGGTTGTGGTACATGAAATAAGAGGGTAGCCTGGCTGGTCGTGGTACATGTAATAAGAGGGTAGCCTGGCTGATTTTGGTACATGTTATAAGAGGGTAGCCTGGCTGGTTGTGGTACATGTTGTTAGAGGGTAGCCTGGCTGGTTGTGGTACATGTAATAAGAGGGTAGCCTGGCTGGTTGTGGTACATGTTATAAGAGGGTAGCCTGGCTGGTTGTGGTACATGTTGTAAGAGGGTAGCCTGGCTGGTTTTGGTACATATAATAAGAGGGTAGCCTGGCTGGTTGTGGTACATGTAATAAGAGGGTAGCCTGGCTGGTTGTGGTACATGTTGTAAGAGGGTAGCCAGGCTGGTTGTGGTACATGTTACAATATTGCCAATCATGGCTGCTGCCATTGTGAAATCAACCTTGGGCGATGATGCTGCAAGCAGAGACAATAGTGTTAAACAGCAGTCATTGATGGCACCAGGCACTGAAATGTGGGTCCTATAACTGTTTTCGTCTAGGTTCTGGCAAACTGCCTTCATTTTTTTGGCCAAAAAGGAGAAAGCTCCTCTGATGCATTCATCTTCTGTGTCATCTGCAATGCGATGTTGATCTACTGCTTAACTGCTAGAGACCAAGGCGGATACAACACCCAGAGACGACAAAGTGAGAAGAACTCGATGTAGTTTGATGCTGACAATGTTTAGAAGGGACAGTCTGGACAGATTTGCCCCCCCCCCCCTCCCCGCCCAACTCACTGGAGAAGTTATGCAGTTTATTGCTGCTCCAAATGCGCTGGGTCTTTTTTTTTTTTTTTTTTTTTGGTTGCATCTGTGTGATCAACGCGTGTTATATATCATCATGGGGAATAGAAGTGGATTCAGATGGACTGTTGGTGACAAATTTGAAAAGAGAACCTCTGTGGTATCAGGCATCAGCTGCATATAGATCACGTACTGTAGAATTCAGTCTGAATGCTACATCTGTTGCCCAAACATCACTTCTCTTTTTTTATACCTGATTTACGACAGCTTCTTTTGATGTGGGCTTCCTCGAATCTCAAGTCTTCCCAACACATGTCCTTTTCCATTGATTTGGGGTTCTGGGTTCACGTTCTATGGAGAACATTGCCCCATATAATAAGCACACGACATGGAAGTTTACAATCTCCTCATTTCCTTTTTTTTTTTTTTCATTTGAAGGAATATCGGGTTCACACTTGCGCTTTTTCATATATCACTTTATGTGATGCTTTGATGTTGATGATAAGCATCATGAAAGCTTTCAACCTTGCAAGAATGAATGAGATTCGGTTTGCTACTGTAACAAAGAAGGCATTTTTTTTTTTTTTTTTTTTTTTTTTTTTTTGATGCTGACCTTGTTATAATAAAAAGAAAACCTCAAACAAACTTTGGCTTCAGTAGGATATGTACCAAAAATCAATGTCAAAGGTGTACACACACAAATATAAAGCACACTCTGTGCCATGGCTACAGGGTCATAGAGGTGCCTTGGACCATCTTGTCTGTCATGCCGATACGAAACAAAGAGAAAATAAACAATGTGAATACCATGTCTAGCTTTGGCATGCAATAATGATGCCCTCTTTGTAAGACAGGAATAATAAAACTCATTATATCAGCAATACAGTTGTAAGAGGCTCCTTGTGTCTCCTTGGTTTCAGTACAAGTACTGGTAGAAAACAAGGATAAAGAAAGGAAACCCTGTGATACACAACCGTCATATGAAGTGTTCACAATTAAGTGCAGAAAAAAAACTACAAAAACAATGTATTTCCTTGTCAGCAAATCAGTCTGTGTACCTAGAACACTTTAACGGATTGCCTATTTAGTATTTATTTTACTGCTGTTACATTTTTTTATCGGGATATGTCCAAAACTTACAAATGAAGTTTGAAACTCAAAGGCACCTGAATTTGTTTTATTTTGAAGCTAGCTAAGACTTAAACTTTATGAAGTTTGCCTTATTTGCATTAATCAAGCTGCTACAATTTTGATTCATTGTTCATTGAATGCAACTACCCTATAAATCTATCAACTGAATTTTCAATGACTCCTAAGTCTTAAATGGTTTTGAAATTATTCAAAATTTAGATTTTGTGCATTCACCTAATTTGTATTAATTATAATGCTGCAACTTTGGTTTGTGTTTCATTGGAAGCGGGTATATCACAAACTTCCAGAGTGAAGGGGAAATGACACCTCTATCTGTAATAGTTTTGAGGTTATTCTATCTGTAATACTTTCAAAGTTGTTACAGAATTGAGGTTAGATTTGACACCTATTATAATGTATGTGGAGATATTCAACTTTGATATGTTTCAAATGCTGCTAATTAGCATGGTTCAAATCCTACAGTTTCAGTTCACTGTCCACTAGCTTGGCAGGTATCACAAACCTGTTAGTACTTCTTTACATTTTGTGTCTATCTATGGAAAGCTGGAAGATATGAAGCCCCTAATTTTTTATTACCCCTTATTTGCATAATTTTAACATGACATTTAAATGTGATGCTTTACCCATTTATTGAAAATGATGCTCAACAAATTTATTAAATATGATGCTTAACCCACCTAATTAGTATGAAGCTTAACTCATTTGTTAAATACGATGACAACCCCATTTAAACCATGGAATTTAGAATTGCTACATTAACACCAGATTCCCATGCTTTGTAAATCTAGGGCATAAAATGACTGCAACAAGTGAAACATTTGCATATATATATATGGTCCACCTAATACTAAAATAATGTACTTACATATATCTGATATCCAGATGGGGACAAACATGTTTGTTTTTTAGTTTATTTGCTAGGATAATACCAATTATACTAGCTACTAAAGTGGTCCCCCTTATACTGCAATTTAGGCAATGGTCCACCTTATGCTTTCTGTATTATACACACACACAAACACACACACACACAAATATACATATATATATATATATATATATATATATATATATATATATATACAAAACTGAATAGGAAAACAAGTGCTAAAATTACAATAAATGACTCTTTTAGACACTGAAAAATGAATATTTTTTCAATGCAATTTAGAGAGTTACAAATTGTACATTTTCAGGATATTGACGATAACGTTTATTTAAACTGGTACTGATCACCAAAATGTACAACTTTTGCAGAAAAAACTTGTTTCCAGTTGGTGGTTTGAATGGTGTTAGACTAAAATGTATAGCAAGAGCCGGTTGTTTTGGTTTAAATGAAGATCTTTGCATATGGAGTATAAACTACGGAACATGTTCATTTTGTACTCAGAGTGATGAAAACCTCCCTCATTTCATGTGTACTTTTCCAAAACTAACTTTCATAACGATAGAATATTCTGCAACTTTAGAAAGCGGACTAATTGAAATTAAAATGGAATTTGTGTGTTGGAAATTTATGGCGATGTCAATGCTAAGTAAACTCGGTAATTATCAGGATCACCAATGGAATGTGTATGGAAGTGAGATTGGGGCACTCTGATTTTACCTGTCAGCTATTTTACTGGGGGCATGGCAAGGTAGGCATGACCTACTTGACTTGCCGGGAGTGACCTTTCAGTTTCCTTGTACATACCTGCTGTCACTGTTTTGTACAAACATTCTGTTTTACTATGTTTTACCTTTGTATTTAGTGCCTTATATTTGATGCATCACGGGTCATACGCCCCCTGCGATGCCTTTGTAAAGGAGTTGTTTCAGCTAATACATTATTATTATTATTATTATTATTATTATTATTATTATTATTATTATTATTATTATTATTATTATTATTATGTTTATACCTTGGAGAGCTGGACTGATTTCACTTTTTGGTGCACATACGGTGCCTTGAGTTATACCAAGGGCTGTTGCTAGAGGGTACCTCTAGGAAGTCCGTGGAGCTGATGAATTAGCAGCATTTGGTATTTGGTTTCCAGAGATGGAAGGGTATTGTAAGAGCCTTAACTGTGACACAATACCTGATATGTATAACTGATTCTGGGCAGACTAATTGACAAGTATACTCTAGCAATATTAACCCAGTTGCCTGGTTCCACACAGTATAAGACAGCATGCATCGTAGCCTATGAGTGGTGCGGCAGGGAGCAAATGTTAACTGGTACTTGTGCCCTAATGGGTAAGTCTTTTGTGCATGGAAGCCTTGTAAGTGTTGTATCATTGGTACAGCTGCATTTCTAGAAATACCATCACCAATCACCAATATATTTTTATCAACAGGCAACATAATCAGCATGAAGGCATCTCTAAATTATCACCAAGCAGACCAAAAGTTGTGTATGGCCGACAGTAGTGTATTTGGTACAGGCCTAGGGGCCATATGCAGTCAGCAAATGTGCACATTTCTTCTGCACCTCTTACATAAACTAAGTCACGTGTAGATCATTCTCAAATAAGCCAAGCAAAATTTATGAACAGTTGTATGATCACTGTAGGCCTATGGTACATTTGAAGAGTCCAGGATTTATGTTGCTACTTTGTGGTTATAACATCAGTGCAGATACCTGATTCATGTCATGAATTCTAGTCTAGAGGTGTCTCAATTTTATATTTTGGTTTTCTGGATGGAATTTGGCTATTCCAAATATAAATATTGGTGTAATTCAATGTATTTTGGTGTTAATACATATCAGACGTGTCGCTTATTTCAGCCGTGTTACTGCCACGGCAGGCCTACATGACAGGGAGTGAGTGCCACATATTGTATTTGTGTCTTTTTGCCCAGAACCACTTCCTAGTAGTCAATACCCATTTCCATAGTCCGAACTCTTTACTCTCCATAAGCTAACACGTCGCTGTCTAACCTATTTACATATGGAATTACTTTTGTCCATATTGCACACGTTCCTCTGTAAAATTTTGACCTAGGCTGTATCAGCCCAAATAAATTAAAGGGTCATGGTTCCTGGTCTAGATCAATCATTAGAGCGCTGTCCACGCTACAAGCCATGCCGCGCCATGTTGCCCTCGATTTGCGTGCTTGACATTGTTTCATGTATCGGTTAGACTTCGCCAAAAGTGGTGAGGGCTAATTAACATGGGCAATTCAGTTTTAATAAACACGTTTTATGATTTATGTTTACAGCATAGTATTATGCAGGTCAATGTAAGGTAACTTTTCATATTGATCATATTCAAATAAAAAAATTATATCAAAGCCAAAAGAAATGTTATGAACAAGTGTGTGGATTTTAACACTATTTATCTCGCAAGGCCACAGAAGGCCAGGGAAGGGGTAGTAACAGTATTTTTGTATTCATTACAAAGTTGCTCATTATTATCATGATCATGATGATGATCATCATTGTTATAGCTGTGGTTATCGCTTTGAGTAGGTATTGTGAAGAAAAAAGTGTAGACAAACCACCATAAGCATTTCCTTTCCCACTGCCTAATAAATGTATGTACGGCTAAAGGCCCTACCCGTATTCACACAGATCCGATTATTCCTGATAATGACCAAAATGCAAAGTGTGACCTGTGGACAACCCGCTCCTTCACCACCATAATGTCCGTCTGCCTTCCTGGGATATGACGTACACTTTTCTTTATACCTCAGTGCTTCTTGGGGTATAGAACTACAGGCTTTCCAGTACTAGAGATACACACGACAGGAAACATTCAGATGCGCACCAGTCTTGAAGTTTAAGTGAACAGGTAAGAAGTGAAAGACGACTGAAATAATCCTGAGAGCTTTTAGTGGTTCAGTGGAGAGATGGAGACAGTGTGTGCAATGCTGAGGTTGTTACAGGAAACCTGCCTGTGCTCAATACAGTTG
Source organism: Hermodice carunculata (assembly GCA_964020975.1). NCBI lineage: Eukaryota > Metazoa > Annelida > Polychaeta > Eunicida > Amphinomidae > Hermodice > Hermodice carunculata. The sequence continues at coordinate 6,543,180 of OZ026618.1, forward strand.
CCACCACATCATTCGTAAGTAGCCTACATTCTGGAAATCCTAGTACTCTGTTTTTCATATCTTTCTGTTAAAGTTAAACCTATCCACAGAGTTGTTGGTCGCTATGTTATGCAGCCAATTCATGCCAATGTCCCTCTTCTCTTGGTACTTGGTACCACTGGTTATTTTGCAGGACAGTTTCCTCTTTGCCACCCTTTCTCCATCCGTAAAAGAACCATATGCCTGACATTCAGGTATATTGCAATATTTCCCTGGCTCAGCTTATAACATCAAGTTCATCAGATAAGAATAAGGATTCATAAATGTACAGTACACTAGTTGCATTGAGAAATATTTTACTGTCCGTGGCCTGTTTTATGAACACCATGCGTCTTAAGATATTTTTTCAAAACCCTTTGCAGCTTTCAAGGAATCTAAAGTGTCACTCATCGTTAATTGGGTTACGGTGGCAGACTTTGTGCAACGTGAATTTTGGTCTTATAATTTTGCATTATATTTACCTGTGTCATATAACTAGCAAACAATATGGTGTAAAATTTAATATGTGTACTTATATAAATGTTAAAGAACAAACCAAACTGAATACATAATAGGAGTTAAGAGGCCTATGTTGCATTTTCATTTATATTTATAATACAATCAGTAGTGCGTGCACAGCAACTCAGATGGAGAAAGATATGCACTGCCCTTTTTCTGGACATTTACCTTGGTCTGTACTTTTATGTGAACAATCGCTTGAGGGTACTGCATCATGCATGTCAATGGAAGTAGTTAAATCTATTAGTCATCTGACTGGTGAGTACACTTTATGCATGGCAGCATACTGAAAATGTAAAGGATTGCGAGTGAAGTTGAATTTCAAACAGTATTCATTGGTAATACGGCAAGAAGCTGCAAACAGGTAATTTAAGATATTTTATGCAGAGTAATTTCAAAAGTGACAGTGTGCTAGCTACTTGTTACCCACCTTGGAACTAGCGAGATGATGCTAATTAAAAGAAGTACACTAGTTGAAATGATGTCATGATAAAAGGGCCTCCAGGAAGACTTCGAATAATAGAACCTGAAAACTTTTTCTGTCAGCAGAAGTGCCATGCCTATAGACTATGGCAGCAGTAACTCTATTGGTGCACTCCTGCACAGCACAATTGATAATCTCTTTAGACTGTTGGAGCGAGAAAAAAAATAATGTAAGGACTTTTTCTACTATGGACCTGATTGTCTTGGCATAAACTATAGTAATATTTTTAATGTTGTCACACACTTTCCAAAAATCCTCATATCATTGCATCCACATTAATTTTTTTACATTGGGTATGGAAAAAGGCATAAAACGGACTGACTCACCAAGGCCACAACTTGAATAAAGTTTATTCATAGTTTCTGAGTGGCAATGCAAGACTATTTTCAATAGAATTTCAAAATGGAGCATGTTGATTTTCCTCTATGATGGTTAGACTGTAGAAACACGTGGATGATCATGACGTCAATTAGAGGTCACGTGGTTAATTGCTTGGATTTTAGAGATCACATGGTTAATTGTTTGAATCTGGACGTTTCCAAGTCAGCCCTAAAATGTTCGGATTTATCTTTCATGTATATTCATTTGGATTTACCCTTTAGGTTAACCCTAACAAGTTGGGATTAGGGTAAGCAGTGGTGCTTTCTAGCCTATAAACACGCAGCATATATAAAGCATCTTGAGACTGCTACAAACCTTTCTAAAAAACTGGGTGTTAATGACATTGTCGCAAAACCCAGTCATTACTTCAAACACCTTAGCACATGAAGTACTAACAGTTATCAGTCTACAAATGTTAGTTGGATCAACGGAAAGGGCTGATAGTATCTGTAGATGTTTGATTTTACCTACTTGGAACAAATCAGGTGTTGTCTCTTTCGACCAAAAGAAAAAGAGTTTTCAGTTGCAAAAAAAAAGTTTCAGGAATATATTCAAGGTACTTGGATAAGATGCTCTAGCACAATACCGTCCCTATCCGGAGAACAGCTTTGGTTCAGGTGACCGATTGTTGTATCACAATCATGGGTGGTGATTTTAATAGAGGTTTCCCCATGCTATTCTTTTAAACAGGCTTTCAGCAAAAAAAATATAATATCATCCTGTATCTGAATTGGAACCTCTACTGGAGTCCCAATCATCATAGAAGGATGATATTTGGCAAAATTACCAGTTTCAATAGTAGATGTAATGCATTGCAACAACCGAGTGGCTAGGTCTGGACCCAGCAATGTTGGGTACCAATCACTTTGCCGAAAATGTGTTAACACTGTTTACGTTTATGACTGTCAATTACACAGGCAAGTAATTGAGTTTTAAATAGGATATAACAAGAACTTTCCCCTCAGTCGAGCGTTTGTCCACAAATTATCTGCTTCGTTATTTTTTTCCCATGCTGCCATCTTGTGTTTTCTTGAGTAGTTAATGCGCCACGTATCTAGTTATTCCCGCGAATTCAAGCTGGCTTCCGTTTTTATTGTTTTTGTTTACTTAAATCAAATGTGCACAAGTGATAACTCTATTAATAAAGAAACCGGTCGGATTACTCGCCCCTTTCTCTTTTTGACTTGGCTTGGGACTGGACGCATCCAGTATACACCGGCTCTTTATGTCCCTCCTAATATCATTCTTGGGAGTTTTATGTGTATGTATAATCTCACATTTTGACGGTTTCGTATTTAGTCGTGAATTTTATTTCCGTGGGATGCATTTTGCCATAAACAATTATCATTTTGTAACTGATTTTGCGTTTCAGTCATGTTGGTAGTCTTACATCCGTGTGTCAAATTTCTGGCCTATCGACGACATGTCAGTCCATACAATTTCCGTTAGTAGTTTAATATTATGTGTGTGCACTTATTAAAGAAATTTAGCACGTACAGTCATATATGTGCTTGCCACGCCCACGATATGAAAGTTTACCTTATTGAAAATTTAATATTACATGTATACCTACATTCGCGACTGTTCCCTGGAATTTAGCATTAAAGTCTAATTCTATTACTTGAAAGCACCTTTAAGGTTTGTACTGAAACCTATTTATATTATATTGAATTTACCGCAATGATAACTTAAAGCTAATAAGTCATATTATTACCAGACGCGTCACCTTATTATGAATGTTAAGATTTGTATCAAGAGTACATAAATTTGTCTACGTCACGCAAAAGTTCATATTAAGTACATACATATTGAGCGTGGATTGTTAAGACTTCTCCCAATGTAAATGAAACATAATTTGAAGGTGTTAAATGTATTTATGCATGTATTTATACGTACATTAAATAAGTGAAATAAAGTTATCACATGATTTAAAGCGGATAAAATGTATTTATACTCATGCAAAGTTTGAAGTTGTTTACCCGGATTCTTGTAATGTGTGAAGAATTTAAAGTAATAATAACCTTTGTACTTGCATTGGATAAAAAATATATTTATTCTTGAGGAGTAAATAAATTTTCAGAAGCTTAAGCATTTCATGAAGTGAAATATGGGTGACTTTTGCACATATTCCAGTTTATGGGAGTCGCATAGGGAATCGCATCAGGAATCAAATAGGGAATTGCATGGAGAAGTGCACAGAGGAGTGTACGGGTAATAGACGGTGAATATGTGTCGCAGCCCCGGGGTCAAAGTTATCACCTATAGGGGTGCAAGTTTATGTTTCCGCATCCTATTGCTCCCAATAAAGGCTTAAAAAAACTGACATTTCCGTCTCTGTGGTTTGTATATGACGGAAATTACATGAAAGAAATTTTTGGTGACTGAACTCCTTGTGTATTCGTCTACATTGTCATTGGAATTGGCTCTCACCTTCCTGTCACAAGTTTAGTGTGAATCCTAGGAATAGTTTGTATATTGTATTTGTGTCTTTTTGTCCAAAACCACTTCCTACTAGTCATTACCCTATTCCGTAGTTCGAACTCTTTACTCTCCATAAGCTAACCTGTCCCTGTCTAACTTATATACATAGAAATTCTATTGTCCATATTGCACAGGTTCCTCTGTAAAATTTTGACATAGGCTGTATTAGCCCAAATAAATCAAAGTGTCTTCAGCGGGTAACTACTCAACATGTTTCGGAGCCTTTTACCCGTACATGTCTCTCTGAGTAGCGGCTCCTTGTCTAAGCTAAATATTCAGCAAAGACAACCCGCATAATAATGAATAAATATAAACGTGGCAATTGATGAATTAGCTAAATATGTGAAGTTAAATGCAGAGCTTCATATCAAAGAAGAACACCTGTCAAACAAACCATGATTACCAAATTTTCATAGTACAGGTTCAAATAAGAACAATTTGACTTACCCCTGAACCAATATGTACCCTTTCTAGCTGGACAGCTTATCCTAGCTAAACCATCCGCCAATGTTTAACTGAAGTGGAAACAAGCTGGGGCATTATATTCAGTCCCAGTGATTGCAAAATAAACAGTTGCAGCAAGACCACCTGTACAAACCAAGGGAAACCTAACAAGGACTGTAACAATGTACATCCTGCACCAGAGATGTAAAACAAACTCCATGATGACACCTACTCCTCAAACAATTAAGCTCTATTTAACTGTCAACCCTGAGTCAATGTGTCAACTTAATGTGTCAAGTTTGTGACACTAGAGTAAATACTGTCAATTTTGAGTAATTTTTTAATACTGAGTAAAAGTGCATTTAGGCATATCGGAAAAGAATGGAAGTCATGGATTTTAAGTACAATTGGGCAAACATGCAACTGTCGTAAGCCGCTTCTTGCTACCTGTAGCCCCTGGGGGTTTACCTAACAGAAAACATGTAAGCCTAAAATGTCTGATAGTGAATATTAAAGCAGAAAGATGCCAAAAGACAAAGTTAAGTAGCAAAACAGTCAAGTCTAAAAACTGTAAATTATTGTGGCTTTGGATGTTAATAGTAGAATTATAGGGCAAGTCAGAAAAGAATGAAAGTCTTTTGTATTTATGTCAAGAGAATACAATGAAAATATTAACCAGATATCAAGTATAATTAGGCAAGTATGTATCATATGTGTCAAAGTGACACATGGGGACGTCGTAGCGCAACGGGAACCTGGAGTTTTGCCTGCATTGCAAGCCCTCTATTCATGTTGCAAGTTTGTGCATTGCCTGGGACATGTGCTTTGAGGCGTTGCATCATGGCCTGAACTTAGTCTACAGACTGTAGTACAGAAAAACATGATCCATATTCATTAATTCCAAACCCAACAATGACAGCAAAGGGATTTCAGACCTGCCAAAGCATCAATATTTCTCTTCCAATACCAATGTCAAGAAACAAATTTCAGTCCTGACTTGAGACAGGCAGTCACCCATAAAAGGCAACTGGTGGTTTTAAACCGGTCCTCTCAACCTTAGAAATATTCATCATTAACTGCAGACACTAGTTCTTTTCCAAAATCTATAGGCCTAATCATCCAAAACACAAATTTCATTACTTCTGCCAAAAATAAAAAGAAGCCGGTTAGGCCTATCCCCGTTTAGTTCTCCCGACTTCTCAGTCAGCTTAGTTTACAGCAAACGAGTAAGGTAGGCTTACATCGCTTTTGTGAAATTTATGAATCTGGAACATTATAAACAAACTCTACCTCCACTATAACTATGAGTCGGAGAACAAAGCCCACAGCACAACATAGCCAATGAAGTAATATTCATTAATTCCAAACCCAACAATGACTGCAAAGAGATTTCAGACCTGCCAAAGCATCAACATTTCTCTTCCAATGAAGTGAAGTTGATATTTTCAGAACCAAATCTTTGTGAATAAATATAATATTTTCCATACAAGATACAGTAGTTCAGGTTGATTTTGTTGGGAGTGTCAAACAGGCCAAATATTATATTTTCCTGTGTAAATGTAACGCTTTCATTCATATATGTTTCCCAAAAATTAGATAACTGATTCCAAAAGGAATTTGAGGAAGGACAGTCCCAAAATTTGTGAACTATTGTTTCTCTATGTTCTCCACATATTTCACATATTTCATTGTCTGTAATACCGATTTTATATAACCAGTGCTTGTTCACAATTATCCTATGTATGATCTTGAACTGAAATGTTTGTAACTTTGTTTCTATTGTAGTTTTGAATGACAATGAGAAAACTTTTTCCCAAAACAAAGCAGTGTTGGAGTTCAGTTCTGGAAAGATATGAAGCCACTTTCTAGTGCATGAGGGTTCACTCACTTCATTATGTTCTATCATTACCCAGTATATATCTTTGCATTTTAATTGATCAAGAGAAAGAAATTTGCCATTTATGAAAAATTTTAATGCAGTGTTGCGGAGAGTTATGTTTTGTTGACTTTTAACAGTCTGCTTCCATTGATATGGAATAGCAGACCGAATTTGCAGATACTCAAGAAAGTTTGGCACAAACCCAAATTTTTCATTTATTTGTTCTGGTGTAAGAAATTCACCATTCTCATTTACAATATCATTGATATATTTAATTCCTCTATCATACCACTTTCTATAAAAAATTGGGTTTTTTTGCACTACTATGTTATCATTAAACCAAAGCATTTCTTTACGTACAGAAATAGGTGTACTTGGTTGAAATAGAAATAAGAACTCATTCCAAGCTTGTAATATATGAATATAAAACAATGGTATTCGTGTCCAGACAGAACCAATGGAGCATCGACTTTGAAACAAGTCATGAATATTGACACCAGGAAAGAATTCTTGAATGACATGCTTCCATTTAGCATTTTCTTCACTGAGGAGCCGTTTGACCCATGTTATTAATAATGATTTGACCTTTTTTTTATTTCTGTTAAAAAGGAAAATTTCTGTATTTGAATATATTAGTGCAGTAAAAGCTAGAACTACACAATTTAAAGCAAAATGGGAAACCTTACAAAAAGCAATTTTACTTAAATTGTCACATCTCCGGCAGTCATCACTGTAATGCGTGACCATCATGGGTATCATGTACAATGGCTATGAACAACCATTTTGAATCAAATGTATTTTGTGCTTCATAATCATAACAATTGTATAATGAATAAGTCAAAAAGAATATATATATTATACATGGTATTTTTATATATTGCAACACTATACTTGCATATATGTGAGAAGTTGCTGCAACATTTTACATCTTGCACATAATGTACTCTCTTGTACTATGCTGTATGGCAGATACAAGTTGTATAATAATGCATTGTACCATATGTATACTGTAAATAGAGGAACTCAATAAAAATATTGGGAAAAAAAAAAAACATTTCTCTTCCAATACCAATGTCAAGAAACAAATTTCACTCCTGACTTGAGACAGGCAGTCACCCATAAAAGGCAACTGGTGGTTTTATACCGGTCCTCTCAACCTTAGAAATATTCATCATTAACTGCAGACACTAGTTCTTTTCCAAATCTATAGGCCCAAACACCCAAAAAAACACAAATTTCATTACTTCTGTCAAAAATAAAAAGAAGCCGGTTAGGCCTATCCCCGTTTATTTCTCCCGACTTGTCAGTCAGCTAAGTTTACAGCAAAAGAGTAAGGTAGGCTTACATTGCTTTTGTGAAATTTATGAATCTGGAACATTATAAACAAACTGTACCTCCACTATAACTATGAGTGGGAGAACAAAGCCCACAGCACAACATAGCCAATGAAGTAATTTTCAAATACTACAGAAAAACATGATCCACATTCATTAATTCCAAACCCAACAATGACAGCAAAGAGATATCAGACCTGCCAAACATCAACATTTCTCTTCCAATACCAATGTCAAGAAACAAATTTCAGTCCTGACTTGAGACAGGCAGTCACCCATAAATGCAACTGGTGGTTTTAAACCGGTCCTCTCAACCTTAGAAATATTCATCATTAACTGCAGACACTAGTTCTTTTCCAAAATCTACAGGTCTAATCACCCAAAACACAAATTTCATTACTTCTGCCAAAAATAAAAAAAAAGCCAGTTAGGCCTATCCCCGTTTAGTTCTTAGCAATGCGTGTGAACCACAAATCCATCAATGAGTTGTTGAGAAAAGACCGAAACACAAATGATGTTGCAGATTTACCACGCCCGGGAAGGCCAAAGCTGTCCACCAGGCAACAAGACCGTTTCATCGTCAATGCAGCACTGAGGAGTAGGAGCCGCACAGGTCCTGATATTCAGAATCAGAGCCAGCTGGAGAGAGCCAATCCTCACCAAAGACGCATGTCCACCCAGACTGTTGGTAACAGACTGCATGCTGCTGGTTTAAGGTCCCGGTGCATGGTGAAAAAGCCGCTTCTTACCTCACGTTACAAGGTTGCTCGGTTGCAGTGGACAAGAGAACATGCCGGAAAACACATGCAGGATGGGCGGGCATCTCTGCTAATGGCAAGACAGACCTTGTCATCATGGAAGGAACAATGACAAGCAGACGGTACATAACGGATGTCCTGGAACCCCATGTTATTCCATATGCGGGTGCCATTGGAGACAACTTCATGCTGACACGACAATGCCAGGCCACATGTTTCAGCTGTTGTTCGTGATTACCTGTATAGTGAGAGTGTTGAGGTGATGGAATGGCCAGCATGCTCACCTGACCTCAAACCGATTGAGCACCTGTGGAGCCATATGAAAAGAAATGTGTACCAGAAGATGGGTCCTAACTCATACTTCGCAGATCTACGGCGCTATCTTTTGGAGGAGTGGGACAGTATACCTCAGGCACTTGTGAGAAAGCTCGTCTACAGCATGCGAAAACGCTGCCAACAGTGCATTGACAACCATGGTGGCTACACATCCTATTGAATGGACATTTAAAGGTGCTTTATGTGACACAGTGATGAGTCAATTTCTGCTCTATTGAACTCAGAAAATGACTTAACTTTAAGTACAGTCTGTGATAACTTTTGATGCAACCAAGCACCATCTGTGATAACTTCATATGGGACTCTGCACTCAGTTCATATGCATGTTTGAGCGCTCTACAGGTACTCTTGCGAAATTGTGATTCAGACTTTGTCTGCTTATTGACACTGTGCAATGAAGCGTAACTTCATTTGATCAGAATTTCCTCTACAGATCTACTCTAAAGTGTATACAAAATAAAAGAAACATTGAATATATTCAAAATATGTGTGTGTTTTTTTATATAAGAATTGCTTTTAGTGGAGGGTAATTAATTTTGCCTAGTTTATTTAACACCCTATCGGTTAGTTCAACAGAAACTAACTCTGTAGAATGCAGTTCTCTAAACCCATACTGATGGTTGTAGTATAAATTTTGTGTATTGAAGTAATCATTCGGTTAAACTTTTTCACAGATTTTTGAAAAGCTTGGAAATAGGTCTGTAGTTGTCAAAAAGGTCCAAATCACCCTTTTTGTGTAGCGGTTTGACTTTACCTATTTTCAAATTGCCTGGAAAAATTCCTGTGGCAATAGACTGGTTGAGTATAATAGTTATAGTATCGCTGACTTCATTTTTCATGCTTAGCAATAGTTTACTTAGCAATAGTTTAACAGAAATACCGTCATGACCACAACTTTTTTTTTGTTTTAATGAGTCAATGCATTTAATTACAGTATCTGCTGTAACTGGTGAGAATGCAAAATTATTCATAAAAACTCAGGCAGTCTTGGAACTCATTATCATTTATGGGATATACTTTTGCAGCAAGTCTGGGACCTATCTCAGAGAAAAAAAAATTAAACTTGTTAGCAATGGTTTGTTTATCAGAGATAGTTTCACCATCTATCTTAAAGGCATGAGGAAAATTTGACTTCTTTATGGTTTTATTCAGTACTTCTAGAGGGCTTTTCTGATGTTGGTGTTGGTGTCGCTTTGTGGACTTATATTGATGATGATCATTGTTGAGATGGTGGTTGCAAGTAGTACCTTTTTAAATACTGAATTTTATTGACATTTTTAACAAGTTAAGAACCTCCGCTTACAAATTCTCTGATGTGCTGCAAATTTTGGTCCCTTTTTATAAATTGTATGGTCCTGTATGTGCATGAATGTGACAACTGTTCAAGCCAATTTACTGAAATAGGCCTATAATTTCAAACAAAACTTTTTGCATTCTGTCATGTGAAAACTAGATAAGGTTTTTTCCCCCTATGGACCTATGCACTTACGTTTTGGTCTCTTTTGGGTAAATACGAACTATAAATTTATACGTTTCAGCTATACATACCAAGGAACATTGCCTTTGGTCGGAATTGACTTGGATTTGTTTCGTTAGGACTACGGTTTGGATATGGTAATGACACTGTCTAATTTAATATTTTTCCATGTATCTTTGATGTTTTCTATACATCTAGTGAAACAGGAGGTGTAATAACTTGAATGTTGTTTTCAAGAATATAATTGTAAGTGTGCAAGTTAATTTTATGCTGCTTATATTCTTCTGTATCAACAGGGGTTTTTTTGAGTTCTTTATACATCCTGTCCCTGTTTGCTATAGATATTATAATGCCTTCAGTAATCCAACTAGATTTTTTTGCTAGTTTGTTAAATTTTACCATCTTGGAGGGGAAGTTATTTTCAATAGCTTATTTTACATATACTTTCAAATAAATTATGGTTTTCCGTTGGATTTGAAGTAGGATTTTTGTGTATTATATTTAATTGGTCAGATGCTCGTAGTCCCTGTCTAACCTGTATTCATATGGAATTACTATTGTCTATATTGCACACGTTCCTCTGTAAAATTTTGACATAGGCTGTATCAGCCCAAAATAAATTAAAGGGTCTTCAGCGGGTAACTACTCAACATGTTTCAGAGCCTTTTACCCGTTGACATGACATCTCTATCTATTATAGTTTTCAAGATATTCAAGTTTTAAAATTTCCAATGCTGCTAATCAGCATATTTAAAAATGCTACAATTTTTGCTTTAGATTCATTACATGTGCAATGGTCAATAACCCCTTGTAGAAGTTAAAATGACATTTCTATGTATAATAGTTTTGAAGATATTCCAGTTTCAAAATTTGTAAATCCGTTAATTAGCATAATTGAAATTGCTACAAGTTTTGTTTTAAATTCATGAGATGCGCACTGATCAATAAACCCGCAGCAGAAGTTGGAATGACATCTCTATCAATTATACTTTTGAAGATATTCAAGATTTAAAATTTCTAATGCCCCTAATTTGCATAATTTTAAACATCTTCATTCCTCTGCATAAAAAGTTCAACTTCTTGTATGGATGTGAAGTGAATGGCTCCAGTCACCTTGCTGAAGATAATTCACCATAGAGCATGTCCTGGAATTGTCGCAGGTGTCACTGTCTTTGGTCCGCATAATGTCAAGGGAGGGAAAACCCATGTCCATACAGTACCAAAGCCTGTTGTCAACTGTGCCCAGATCCTTGGCCACCGGGCCTCAGGTCACATTACACAAAGGTTCTGTCTGGCAAGGTGAGACAAACACAACCCCAAACAATACTTAAGACCAGGGCATGTCCATTCATGGGGCCAAACTGTCCAGTTTGCATCATCACTACACTCTTCCCCGTTTTCTTTAAGAGTCCATCATCCTCTATGCAGAATTATGTACATAAAATTGCACTCTTGTCTTGGACAACATCCTGGTGTAAAACCTAATTCAAATAATGAACATACACTGTATATACTGTTGTTAATGTTGCAGGTAAGAAGTGCACATAGTTCTGCAATCTGAAGGGTATTATCTAATATGAGATGTTTTTTTTCCACTTCAGTTTTACTTCTGCACAAGTCTTCATGATGATGCTGATGTTCGAAATGCTGATGTTCTTGTTGTATATGACTATCCCAGCTGTAACAAAGATGTTTCATCGGCAACAGCTCATTGTACACCTGACATGTATTTCAAAGAAATGATGCAAAATGCATTTCCATTTCAGGTCCGGTGTCAAAGATACTGCATAGTTGATGAGACAACAGGTGCTTGCGCTGACAACTAAAATCCCAGACCCTATGGATCACTTATGATGTTGAGATAAAATCCATTGCTGCATTGACTTCCTCCCCTCCATTCACAAGAGTACATGGATTCTGAGTCAAGCAGTCATGTAAACTAAAATATTTCAAATCTTTTCCAGGTGTGCCATGGGAAGATTTGGGTCTCACATCCAGCCTGTGTTTTTCTGTTACCAGTGTCAGAAAGCCGTCACTGCAGAAAAAGCATTTATTTGACCTCTTACCTCCTCCAGCATTGCTGAATTCACCTTAAAATTTTGTTCCTTTTTCAGGTCACCAAAATGATCACTATTTACAAACTTTACACATTTCACATTTGGTTGCCAGAAATGCCGTCAACCTGTGAAAACATGAAGGCCATCAACTTTTTTATTTATTTTGACAGGATATCTCTAAAATGAAGTCATTGAGGGCATCTTCTAAGAGAATTCTGGAATCTGATTCATCATTGACATGAATGGGGATTATGCAGGGATTTATGATGACCCATCAAACAATCTATAGCATGGTATACGAGCCATTCTACAGAAAGTGGGTAAAACTGGGTTTTTCACCATCGGAAAATAAAGCAGTTACAACAGTGGATTTTTTTTATGTAAATTCAGTGTCCAATAACTGAACAACAAAGAAAAGAGGGTCGCATTGGTCACCTCCAAATTAATAGAAAATTTGCAGACTGATGACATAAAGCAGAACAACGGAAGTATGTCACCACCGTAACGTAATGTGATGAACAAAAAAACTGTAATTTCTGAGTAACAATATTTATTATCTCATTGAACTTTCTCAAACTGTAATACAATATGTAAAAACACTTAAAACTGAAATGATTGTTACAATTAAATTGTTCAAAATGAAACGAGAAGCTGTTGTTTAGGCCACATCGCAAACAGTGAATATCTAAGTACGTCATGGTAATTTCCAATTAATTCGGCAAATAATCTGGTGACAATAATTAGCAAAAAATTCTAAACACACATCTACATAATGTCGAATAATCATTCAAACCATTATTGTTCTCTAATCTTGTATAAGGCATGGAAGGATATGCCAAGAAAACAGGCTCTATTTTGTTACGGTGTTGACCACAGTGATTATTTAGAATGTAATGTTCAAACTAAGTACATGAATTGACTAGATTTGCTTCTCACAGCCAATATTTCGGGCAAAAGATGAAACTCGGGCAAACTATGAATCAAATTACACATGTACATGTACATATATAACACCAAATAGAGTAATCATTCCCAATAAATGTCACTGGCCAAGAACAAGCAGGAAATTGCATGACGCATTAAAGATACCGACTGTCCTGTACCCATGCCTCATTCTCAAATAATGTGATTGAACTGTTCACATCTCCGGTTATGCTCAGCTGATTCTGATGTGGTTTAATGTTAACCTGATTAAGGCTATTCTGTGTCAATTTAAACAAATGTTACAATTTTGAAAATATTATATGAAATACTTCAACACCGTAACAACACTTCCTTAATTATCTACTAGGCATATAGTCCAAAATTTAAACAATATCATCCTGTGGAGTGTTTGTAAGACAACAATGTCTCGTGCAACCTTAAGTAAAAAGCCTCTAAACTTCCCAAATTTAACAAACCACTGTAGATCACATTTAATTATGTTTACTGTTAACAGTCAGCAAGGCTGCGTTGATCGAGGAATAAGTAGTTACAAATTTGTATAGTGAACATTAAGTTTGGGAAAAAAAGTGCGTCTATGATCAGTAATTGGGACATTTCCATCACATATAAAAATTTAAACATATCAGTATCACATTTATTCATAAAGATATAAATAAAACAAAACAGAAATAAATGTTACGGAGTTGACCCTATATGTGAATGTACATCATCAGGTCATGGGAATGTCTATAACTATCCATCAAGTTCAAAATCACTTATGTAACTATATCAAACGAACAGTGCTCCTGTCATCTACATATTTTATAGTGTATGAACACCTTGATGTACATATGTATGATTAGATCAGGGCCAGAGATCTAATCCTGCATATCTTTCAGTTTCATCCAAATGTCTCCATCAAGTGACATAAAACGGGATCGCTTGGTAGGTTTCTCAGGTTTGTTGATATAACAAAGTACGTCGTCATAGACGTACCATATTTCGTCTGCTGACCTTGGCTGGACAAATTTGTTCTCCCCAATTGGTTGCAGTGCATTAACCAGTATGCCTTCATCGTCATCATCAACAATTTGTCCTGGATACACTTGAGACTCGTAGAGTACAGCACACCACTTGCCATTCATATCCTTGTCACCAGGCTTCACAGCCAACAAGGAATGATCAGACTCCTGAGATTCTGTGGACTTTCCTTTCAATTTAGAGTTTCTTTGACGACTTTGCGCGCTGGTACCTGGGACCGCAGCATCTGGCTGGCCACTTGTTTCATTATTAACAGCCGACACCACAGACACAAAGTTTACATTTTCAGTGCCAGAAACTGAATTGGGTAACATATGGACAACCCGTGGACTAAAGCATTCACACCTCAGGTTTGGCACTACAGAAAGAGCACAGAAGCAACTGTGGTCTCTAACCCAAGTTGTTGAAGAGTCCTGATCATCAAAACCAAATTGGTGAAGAGCCATGGTTCCAACGATACGTTTCAATTCAGTTGGGATTTTTTTAGCAATTGTATCAATTTCACACTCGTCCACATAAAATATTTTCACTTTGGTGTGACCTTCGAGTACTTCATACATCGATCTAGCATCAGGAATATCCTGTCCCAAGTGAACAATATCGTCTGCAGCCCTTTTGACGACGCCATCAACAGCGTCAGCAGCGCTTTTACCGTGGCCTGCCTCAAACATGTTCCATGTAGATGAAAGGGACAGCCCAGGAATGATGGCAGGCAGCAGGTTGTGAAAAAGCCAGAAGTTTTGTTTGTTTCGATATTGTGTAGTTGGGCCATCACTCCACATGTGAAGCTTTTTTACTTGCGGGTGCTGGATAAGCATGTATTCAAGAACTGGTGCGAGATATGCCCATATCGCCGTTGGACCATGCAGGTAGGAATTTGAAACTGTACAGAAAGAGAACGGAGTGTTGTCAATGTATGCCACCCCCGTGTGCAGGGTAGCCTGTATCTTAGATCCCCCGAAATGAAGTGCCTGTGGTTCTCGGTAATACTTGCAGGCGTAATTTTCCGAAAAATCAACAATCATGATCATAGTGCTCTCATCAGATTTTTCTTTAATTTCTTTCAACGCATGATATTGATTCTTGACGCGCCACAAATGTGGAGAAACATTGATTTCCATGTGACTCTGAAACAGTGAGCAGAGTTCACTCAGAGTTCCTTCCTTTTTGCTTTTTTTCATTTTCCGCACTTTCTTTGACTGGTCCTGAATAGAAACAGTGTCCGTCTGGTACGCCCACTCCCACCACCAAACCTTTAATAAAAGAAGAAAGAAAAAAATATATTATTAATGGAAACTGTGCCAATTACCATAAAGATTGTTTAACTTTTGCACCAGTAAGTAACTTTGAAAAGCATTACAAATTATGCATGCGCATAAATATGTATTAACATGCGAATAACTCACACAAAAGATTAGGTAAATTTACATTTGTACATTGTGGCTCGTTACATGTTTCGCATGATATATGGGGTCACTGTGTGTGGGGGTGGGGTGAAAAATGAATTTTCACAAGCTTTAATTATTAAGGTTTACATTTAATCATTCTACTGTTAACAACGACAGTAAAACTCTTTTGCCTATCACATGGACTTGATAGTATAACTTTTTGGCCTATTTTATGAACAGAAAATTCTATCGAAATTTGTACAATGTATTAATGTCGTACCTTCAACTCACTGTCTGACGCACAAATCACTTTATCTTTACAGTGACTGCACCTTCTGTAGCAACATGCCTCCTGTTTGGATTCACAGCACATCAACTGCATACAGGATTCAAGTGTATTCCTTGACGGCAACACTTTGTGGTGTGGAAGCTTTTCTAACATCAAAGTCGCATTTTCGCACTTCATACAGAGGCATGTTTGTCGATCCTTGGCTGACGGGTGAACAATATTGAAAGGGCGGAGGCGACAAAACATTGAGTAGGACATAGCATCCCTGGGATATTCAGCATTATACTTTGCATGGAGATTCTGAAGGGAATCGAGCAATACTCTTCTTTGCCTTTTCTCGTCTTTCTTTGTGATAGTATCTCGCTTTCCTATAGTTATGCGACTATTGTCGTCCCTATAAAGAAAGGTTTCTATTGGTGACTTCAGCCTTTGCACCAAAGAGGTACACTTTGTCTTTCGGCTTTGTGTAACGCCAGATCGTTTCAGCTTTACACCGATGGTGTCTCTCAACGTTTTCTTTACCTTATACTTTGCCATCAATTTGGAGGAAAGCAGTTGCACTACTGCACGTTTTTGCCTTTCCGCTTTTGCCTCTTTATACTTCTCTTTGAGAGCCGTAACTACAACATTGCCAAATATGAGTGCCTTGCGTACCTGTCTTCTATTTCCAACATGCAGCAGTTTCTCAGCTTTAGATTTAGGGGTCTCAGCTGCCTTCTTTTTGTGACTTAATCTAGAAGCCCGCTTTCTGTATTTCTCCTTTCTTAGAGACTCACGTTTCAAAGCAATCCTCAGTTTGTAAATCTCCTTGTACGCTGACCTCTCCCTTTTTTTGCCTATGCTCTTGCATGGTGCCTCATTAGAGGGACCAGGTAATGGCGGTGGAACTTCTGCAGCCAAATTGGCTTCATCGTCATGGCCTTGCATTTCATGCTCCGGACTATTGACTGGGGTTTCTAGATTGTTTAGAGCTGCCTCAGTTTGGCGTTTTTCCTTTCTAAATTTCTTTCTTAGTCTTCTTCGATGTGCTTTCCCCTTTTTGATAAATCTGAAATTGACTTAACTTTTTCTGTTCTACCCGCAATCTCCATCGCTTTCTTTCTGCCTCTAGATAACGTGCATGCCTTGTTGGGGAACTCTTTTGTTTTTCCCTCCATTTCCGTTGCTTTTCTGCATTGGATAGTGGCTTCTTATCTGTCATAGTGCACTTGTTATTTTGTTGCTTGGCAGCACACCATCGGCTAAAAGGACATGTAAATATATATTGTTAAAATGTATGGTCACCACCGTAACGCATTTTAAATATAGACAGCCTGTGCTCCACTAGTTGCTACAATTGGATCTTTTTTCCTGATTTGAAATTCTTAGGTAGTAATTGGTTAATAATCACTCAGAATTGTTTGCAAGTGAAACTTGTTTGTTTTAAATTGACTGATATTTCAAATACTGTTATAAACACCGTCAACACCATAACGAAATTTCGTTACGGTGTTTACCGTTACGGTGTTGACTAATTTGGATGTATCCTGTATCCTCTCTTTGGCAAATATCTCATTTATCACCCAAATTGCTTGGGACCTGTGTGTCATATGAACACATATTTTGGCAAAGAGTATTACTTTTTTGTTATAGATTATATTGATTCAGGGACCGTTACTGTGTTGACTGACAAAATTCCTACACTTTTATTTACTTATTTGCTTTGTGACCTTTCCTAAAATATACCAGAAAAAAATTGTACCAACCTTGAAATATGTCTTCGTGGATAAAACAGCAGTGCAGACGCACACATCTGCAGCAACCAGTTGTAACCAAAGTTGAGTCACGTGACATGGACTAGTGCGTTACGGTGGTGATAAAATAAAAGCGGACACAGACATTCATAACTGCAACTTTGATTTGCAGCATACAAAAAGATCCATATTTAGCTGGATTTTTTAAACAATATTTTTCAATACAGTGGGTGTCAAATTGAATTACTATAAGCTTTGGTGAAGTTTTGAAGTAATTAAAAAAGAAAAGAATGTTGCGGACGCGTTACGGTGTTGACAATTTGTGTCTATACGTGACTGCAGCAAGAGTACATTTGGGAATATCCAACTATTAAATGAGGTCCGAGAACAACGCGTTGTTGTTGTCAATTTGTAGTATCCCGTCTAAGAAACAGTCCTCTTTTTTTTCAGTTAAATATGCTGGACACGGTTTTACATAGTTTGTGTAGAATGGCTCATACATATCGGAGTAAAGTTTCATGCGGCTCCAAGCACCCTTGGCTTTGTGACTGCTGAAGTTGAGACATTGGTCCTGATGCACCTTGTCTACAATCTGATTTTGCCTCAGTGCAATCTGTGTCAGAAGGGGCATGTGAACAGTCTGTTGACAAAGCACCTGTGCACCATGCACAGGGAATGGTTAGATTTCCTGATGTGCCACACCATCCACATTGCAACTGCTAGTCATTCCTCATCCAAAGAGGTGACCGCGTGCTACCCCAGTTAGAACGATAACTAAGGTTATTTCTGCTCCCCTCACAACACAACGAATCCGAGGAAAGACCACAATACTGATACTCACTATTCTCTATAAAACTGGTACAGTGGTAGTTGCTGGTACTGTGTCCTGACTAGTTTTGTTCTGCCGTTTCCTTCTTCTGCCCTTTTTCTTTTGTGGAGTAGATGTCACCTGGGGATCATACAAAGTTAAGTGTCCTGTTGAATGTGTGCATAACTGGCTGTTGTATATCATACCTGGGGCAACATGGTCAATGGTATCTAAAATTACCTGAAGTTCTGTGGGCAGGTATGTCAAGTCGTTAATTACAGATTTTCCATCCTCGGGGCCTTTCATGGGGACAAACTGTCCAGTTTGCATCATCACTACAGATGTGCAACCATGCCAAGTTTGGAGTTTCAATGTATGATAGTGTACGAGAAAAGTGTCGTACAAATTACTGGTAAAGAAGAGAGAAAAAGAAGGAAAGAATTTTAGGAAAAACAGAAAAGTGTGTGTTTCAAATGCTGTTAATTATCATAACAGAAAAGTGTGTATTGACACACACTTAAACAAAATCAGACCTGGTTACGTGCCTGAGTTCATTTTTAATCAGCTTTAATTTTAGTTAGCAAATTGCTTGTTAGATGTCGCTAGATACACAATTTTCGTCTGCTTTCGACAGATCCATGTTCAGTTTTGTTTGCGCGGCGTTATTGTAAAATCAGAAAGCATGAGCATGAAACATACATTGAGGGATCCACGTAGAAATCTATAGAAATACTTTTTGGTAGACTGAGTGCATAGTGTTCGTGTTCTTATTGCAACATGACGAGACTGAATGACATTTCCCAGAATGCACTAACTCCAGTCAGCATGGCGGCCAAAACGAAAAGGTGGAGTGACTGATCGGACAAGTGTCTGGATTCCTAACATATTGCCAGCACGTGCACATCGGTCGGTCACCAGCACCACACACGAAAGTCAGGGTATTCTCATGTACGCAGTGAGATATTTGGTAAGTTTGTGTTTTACATGGCGATCATTTCTACAGTAATAGCAGTTTTGCCACCGTTTGTCAGTGGATTCGGGAGATGGCCACGGAAGGCAGGATAACCGATCAGCCATTCATGAGGTTTGACAGAATGAAGTCCGAGGTCGAGGAGGTCATCACACGAAATCAATACATGATGATCCCCAGGAGGGTTTATTTCTTGTTTGTTTTTTATTTTTACCCTTTCTTTGGTGTTTGTTTTTATTTATATTGCTGCATCAATAAATTTTAGCCGTATATGTAACTTTGTATTTATTTTTTCATTACCAATTCAAGTAGTAATTTGTTGTCCAGCTGAAAATCTCGGTTGCAAAAAGTTATACTTGTACAGCAAGTTCTTGCATTTTACCCCAATTCTTTGCATAAGAAATCGCTATTTTTTTTTGAAAATGTGTAGCAATTTTGAAGAGTTTTGTAGCAAAATTTTGCTACAACGCTCCAGCTGGACAGCCTGCATTTGGCTAGGCCTATTTATTTTTAACATCCCCTCTGCCTCTGGCCTTTCTTCTGCCCCTCCCCCCCCCCCCCCCAAAAAAAAAGCTCCACCAAAATGCAAGATACAGGACCATTGCAGATATCTGCTGGGGAAACCATGATTCATTAGCTGTTGCTGTCATGTTTAAATTGAAAGGACTCAAGGACTCAAATGGCTTTATTTGACTACTGTATGACATAGAACATATATCAGACAGAACGTTATTCGATTTAGATAAAAATTTAATACATCGACAAAATAGTACAGTACACAAAATAACATTC
The DNA here is from genome assembly GCA_964020975.1 of Hermodice carunculata. Lineage (NCBI taxonomy): Eukaryota > Metazoa > Annelida > Polychaeta > Eunicida > Amphinomidae > Hermodice > Hermodice carunculata. The sequence continues at coordinate 6,563,293 of OZ026618.1, forward strand.
AAATATATATATACTGTCAGGATAATGCCAGTTAAGGAATACATATAATTCCGCTATCACTGGAGCTACCTAGAAAGCATTTGAATAGTGTACAGAGATGAATTCAAGAACAAGAAATGCCTATGATAATACGCAAGCGCAGAAGTTCTCAAGGCTTGTAATTGATGCTGCAGGCAAGTCCTTGGCAAAAGGAAGAAAAAAGATTAACAGTGGTACAACAAATTAAGACTGTTATCAGCTGAAAACTGAATAACTCTGCCAGAGCAGATTACTATGTGCATTCATGAACACTCTAAGGATCCTAATATAAGATTAAGAAGACAAGACTGACACTCTTTCAATAAAAAAATGCTTACCAGTATCAGAGACAAATTAGAGTCAGTCAGCAGGAGGAGATACAGATAGTTTCTCAGAAAATTAAGCAGACCACAACCCAAAGATATCTTGAAAAGTATAGTTGAAATACTGAGGTAAGGAGATGTTAATACGAGGGAGAGAGAGAGAGAGATCAGGACCCAGAGGAATTAGTAAGATGGGACACAATTTTTTTCCAAACAGCAGAGGAAGAAAGTGAAAAGACAGCCAACTTAGATAAATTAATAAAAGGTCTAGAGCAGGGTGATGGACCAGAGTCCAGACATTGTGGAAAGTGAAGTGAAAGACTATATCAAGAAATTAAAAGCTAACAAAGCATGTGGTCTTCCCCTGAGCAGTACTTAAGGAAATGCTATAAAGAGCAAGCACATGGGTTGAAAGGCCTCTATTTAACATTTTTAACATGGTTTAATCACAAGATTTTCCAAAAAGAATGGAATGTGGGCTGTAAGCAATCTAATAGGGGGTAATGCATCTAACCCTGGAAATGATGGGGGGGGGGGGGGTACTTTTAATAGCTCCATTGGAAAAATCTAGGTACCACATGACAGATTGGAGAACGGGTGTTAACTGAAGACTAAACAACTGAAGATTAAACAATTGATGACAATCAACTAGGTTTCAAGAGATAAGCACAGGCCACAGGTAACCTGTTTCTAATGAAAACATAAAAACACCTGTATGTTAATATGAAATGGTTATTACCCAGAAGAAGCGGGCGAAGCCGTCCCATTGCCAGCTTTATTTGCCCCTTGCCAGGCCACTCTGGCAGCCTGGAATGTTCATACCTTGCAGATGTGCACCAAGCTGGCGCCTTGACGTATGTCAGCGTCATGTCATGTTGGATGAATCAAATTTTGCTTGGTTCCAGCACTGGCACTTTACAACATGTTTCGATTGAACCAAAATGCCAGGCAAAAAAAGTCTATAGATATTCTGACATGCCTTCAAAAAACAAGACAGTACAATATTATTAGATTGCATTTTTATTGAAATGAAAGCAAGTGATTAATTTTTTATTTAATATGTGGGGGGGAAACAGCTTTGTAAGTGCTGAACTGCAATAAAGAAGTCATGTTTCCGGAACAGTTCTCTGCTGGTACGGTTTCTTGAAGCTGGCCACACTATCCGACTACGACTCAAGTTCTTCACAACGTGTTGTCCTCATACTGTAAGAGCGGGAATAAGAACCAATATCAGTACACGTTTTGCTGACTTTCAAAAAGCATGTGACAGCATATGGTTCAAGGGACTGTTGTATAAAATTAACAATATGGGAGCAAAAGGTAATTTTTTTGATAGAATTGAAATATATATATACAGTAGTCCCTGTCTTGGACAGCACTTCCTATGAGCGACCACCTGGTTTGAATGACTGAATTTGGTGTTCAAAATTGTTTTTCTTTAATAATTTACCTATTATGAATGACCACCTGTTAAAGGTGACCAGTGACCAGGCAAAAGGAACGGAATTTACCAGTGCATTTAACACAAATTTAAAATTTGAATTGGTATTCAGTTAACCTAATGATGCTGAGACTGTGTTTACACGTTCATATCATTACTATCTCAAATCGCGGAGACACGTTAATATGACAGAAATTTACATGAAAACAATTGCATGGAATTATATTAGGCTGTTTTGGATCTTTTCAACACTCAGAAACAAATCACAGATACATGAAGCTGCTTGCATTAAAACTTGTACAAATTCCACCAATTCATTATTATCGAGGAAACTAGTGTGACATGCTTGTGTTCGTGAATTTTTTTTATTTACAGAGCAAATGTATGGATATGACAACTCGGCTGTAATCAGTGTCTTTTTCATCATTATAGCGGCCAGTCTTCGTAAAATGTTTAAAATCTTTGTAACTACAATATACTTCCTGCCATCTTTGTCAACATGTTGCTGTACATAAAACATCCAAAGGAATCCTATAATACACGTAGAAACAACTCAAATTACAGCTTATGTGACTCCTGTCATTTTCCGTTGATGCCACACACTGGTGGGCGGAAGTATCGCGAAACTGCACGAGCACAAGCAACACAGCTTTCTACTGGAGTATGTAACCTACAAAAACGAGGTTTTGTGATTTGCATAAGGATGTCATTTTTAGCCAATAGAAAACTCTGCCTAATGGTTACAGACCACAGTTGTGATTGGCTGGTTGCGCATCCCAACGGAGATAGTCCGTAATTGTGAAAATACTGTGTTTTCAGCATGCTGTAGCTTCTGTTTAAATAAAGTAAGCTAAGTCAGGTTTGCTGCATCACAGAGTTGCTTCATTGGTAGTCATATAGGTGCACTGTCTTCCAGGCCAGGTGGGAACTTTATGGTGGGGAAGGACAATGATGTGACCCTGGCAAGAGCACGGTTCATACACCTGTATAAAGCTGACATCCAGGTGTTGTTTCGTATTTCAATTATCACAAATTAACGAGCTGGGAATTGTATGACAAAAATCCATCCATGTTTTTCTGACATTTTTATCTGTTAAATGTCGTTCACGGAATTTTAAAATACCAAAATGGTGATTTTTTAGACTGAAAAATGCTAATATGAAAAATAGAAGGATCTATAACTGTAGTCTGTGGCCTATTAGGGCTAACTCTGTATGTATTGGGACTCACATGGTCATGTTGTTATTCTATTATCGTCCATCAAGCAAGTTAAAAATGCGAAGTCAGCACTTTTTGACAGCTGCCTGGACAATTTTGAGTGATCCTAACAACTTTTATATGGATGGAGCATGCAAGATATGGTCCTGGGACTGTAGATCGCAAGGCAAATGGCTTGGGCTATGGTATTGTGTACCTCAGGCCAGCTTATGAAAGGAGAAAAAAAGTTTTACACCCACAGATTGGCTGTGAATATCAAGTTTAACAGTCTCAATATTCCAAAAATTCATGAAGTATCACACTTATGTCACAAATCATTGTGCAGAGACATGTTACACCTATCGGTGGAACCGCACTGCATAAATAATAACAGAATTCACTGCAAGACATTTAACAAGTGCACAGGCCATGCCTCCTTTGCTGACTGCTTGGTAGATAGATAGCTTCGATAGCCCTTTGTATTCAGCGATACCTCATCGGTGCCACACAGGTAATCATATGTGTGTATGAGAAATTAACAATGCTAATATGACATGAATAAATTATGCTATTCCCATTAATATGAAACTTAGTAACCCTTTGTTTCAAACTTTTAATTTTTTGGCATTGTCATTGTAGGCCTATAGCCTCCATTCATATGCAGAGCTGTTTATACAAAATCATGTCAAAGTTATCTTGGGCAAACCAGAAAAAGTGCGCATTGTCTGTCAGTAGAGCTGTACAAATCTTAGGTAAAATGTAAATTTCTTTGTTTTTTGGTTTTGTTTTTGTTTCTCCCCCACCACCCCCACCCCCCTTTTATTTTTATTATTTTTTTTTTATTTGCAGACAAAAGCTTGTCATATATGTGTGTCATTTGACTGGGGTAAATCATTTAAAATCAGGCATGCTGACTTTGTTGAGCTGTTGACTTCATCAGCATATTATTTTCACATAAATGAATCAATTTATATCAATGGATATGGATGACAGCACTTATGAACTGCAGATTTTATAACTTTTATCAAGCTAGTGTACATAGGTGGCAAAACATTTGAACTTCGACATACAACCACATATAATTATAAGAGTTTCAAAAAGTGAAACAAGGGCAAAAAGTTAGCTTCCATTCAACACTTGCCTGAAAACACTTGTGCCTGATAATATGATTGATATTTGGATGCTTATCAAATTTAAAATCTGAGTACTTGTGAATATAAATATGTATTTATGATATTAGAGTAACTGTACAAACTTTTGTCATTTTCTTTCTAATATGTGCACATAAATCAGAAACCATGTCAATAAACCACAGCTTATGCAGTCTACTGCAGAAAAAAGGCATAACACTATTGGTTTGTGGAAGCTGGATCATCCAACTGCCCTCCTAATGTTCAAACAATTGGAGCGTTAAAATTCCATAATTTTAGTACCAAAATACATAATTTGCTGAATACTGCTACTCTAATCTGTGACCTACTGGTCTTAAACTGTGCACTTTAATGAGTCAATAATGTTTAAACACTGAAACTGTTCCCTTGTCTGCCATAATTCAGATTATATCAGGAAAATACTGCCATAATGACTGGCATTAGATGCTGACTTGGTGTAACTGATACTCCCCCCATCCCCCATTAATGCCTCAGCAGTGATAGATGTCATATTTTTTGTAGACAAATGTTACGAATCTATCCACAAGTAGTAAAAAAATCACCAATTTCACCTAAAAATTAATAAAATTTTAGCAATATATTCAAAATTTGGATTAAAATTAAGGGGTGGGGCATTGTAATTTGATCTCTCATTGTAAGGGCAGGACATGCAGGCAAGTGATTATGGGTTTGCATCATAGCCCATTATGTATCGTATTCATACTGGACAGAAAAGAATAGATTGGATGCCATTATATAATTTTCCTCAGAATTTTAATTAATTATTTTTTTTGTCTTAAAAACTGATTTTTCAGATTTAAAGGTTGCTTGCAAAAAAGTTGATATTTTCCTTAATATTGAAGTTTGGAAAAGTTAATGCAAATCCTTTGCAGAAAACAAGGTGTGGGTTCAGTTAAACAAGTTTTAAAAATTTTGATAAGTGTATTAGGTTACAGACCACAGTTGTGATTGGCTGGTTGCGCATCCCAACGGAGATAGTCCATAATTGTGAAAATACTGTGTTTTCAGCATACTGTAGCTTCTGTTTAAATAAAGTAAGCTAAGTCAGGTTTGCTGCATCACAGAGTTGCTTCATTGGTGGTCATATAGGTGCACTATCTTCCAGGCCAGGTGGGAACTTTATGGTGGGGAAGGACAATGATGTGACCCTGGCAAGAGCACGGTTCATACACCTGTATAAAGCTGACATCCAGGTGTTGTTTCGTATTTCAATTATCACAAATTAACGAGCTGGGAATTGTATGACAAAAATCCATCCATGTTTTTCTGACATTTTTATCTGTTAAATGTCGTTCACGGAATTTTAAAATACCAAAATGGTGATTTTTTAGACTGAAAAATGCTAATATGAAAAATAGAAGGATTTATAACTGTAGTCTGTGGCCTAATGCCCAGTTTCTGTCAGTGAATATATGACCTTTTTACAGAAGTTTTCACCCAATCAAATTACATTTAAGGACTGGTAAGACACCAAAAACCTTTGCATGGCCGATTTTGAGATTTTAACAGTTTTTACAAGATGAATGTCATTTCTATTAGTTGTCAAAATTTCAAGCTTTTAACTAAAGTAGAAATATGAGAAAAACGCCAAAAACCACACAAGCATGTGGACATCTGAACGTCCATGTGTCATTTTGGTTTTTAGCCGCCAAACGGAACAATGCCACCCGTCAATCATACTTAACAGCCTGTCACGTGGCTGCAGGTAGCAACGGCCCATGGCAAAAGGAGAGTGGTATCAGGGCAGCAATGCGAAACAAGGCGACATGCCGAAAGTATGTTTGTGGGCAAGGAAAAGATGCAAACATGCTATCACAGCCTTAGTGGTTTACTTTATAGTTGTCTTGCTTGTTTTGTGTTCTAACAAAGCGAGACTTTAAATGTTCAAGAGGAGTGGCAATCGTCTAACGATGTCCCTTCAAAGGCCGTGCCGCGATGGATTACCCCAGTAGTCCTGCACACCAAAGACAGGCGGGGAAAAAACTGACACTCAAATCAACAATACCCAGGTACATGATATTTTATCGAAACCCAGGGATGAGGAAATAAAAGTACAAATAAACACATCGAAATAAGCATAAACATGAACAGCAGAGAAAACACACAAAATAACGTTACCAAATTCAGGTTGGAATGAGAAATGAAACTCGTTGACAAAATAACTACAATATAATGACAAGCTAACTAAGTAAAGTGTACAGAAAAGTCTAACAAGCTAGCTACATCAAGTATACAGATAGGAGTAAATACAATAAAATACTATCCCTAAAAACGGGATGAAGAGGTAGGGGGCGGAAGACCAAACCCGCATACATGCACAGACCACGAGTGGCCGTAGGACGCCCACCGAAGCAAGGCAACACAATTTTCGTTGCCAGGCTGGAAGTCACGAGGCCCGAAGGGCCGCCTCAATGACGTCACGCTTTGAAACCACACTGTCGTTGTCGCCGTTTGACAGAACGCTGAATAATGCTTTCTGCACTTAAAAGGCTCTTTTATTCATGTGATTGGCCAAAAATTGAATGACAACCTCCCCAAATGTTCAGGAATGATGTTTTCAACGTTTTGTACAAATATCAGCACAACTTGACGAAATGGTATTGTTTCAGAGGCAAATGATCAACATCAAAGGCCTTTGAAGCTTGTTTTCTCAGAAACGATAATAGGATGAGAACCCCACCTAAGAATGGTTATTCCAAGAAAACGGCTGGGCGAAATTTCATCCGGTTAACGGCCTTTGATTCTGTAATGTCTGAACTGCAAAAACGATTCAGCAATTTTCAAAATTTTGCTTCGTTCTTTTTCTATGAAATGAAGAAAATGAACATCCTGAAAATCAAAGGGAAAATTGAAACGTCAAACTTTGAGGATGGATAACAGAAAAATGAAACCAAACATAAAAAATCGTAGGGTCGTTTTTTGTTGCCAATATGTCAGGGTTAAGATGCAAGTGTAATTATGATTTTATCACAAATAATTAGTGACTTATATCGACATTTATGGAGTGGATGCTTTGCGGTCAACTTTCAATTGTTTATTCAACACTTAACATCACAGACACACATATATGATATGTTATCCTAACACAAATAGAGTTTTAGCTAGGATTGACTAAAGTAGGATTTATTTTTGGTGTCTTAACTGTCCTTAAGCAATGACATACTACCTTAGATTGACCGCTGAGATTCTGAACTTCAAACTGATAGTAAACAAAGCGGGTAAGCAGGAAGTTAACGCTGTCTGTATGGCCATCAAAACAGTGCAAATTTACCACAGTTTCAGCCATTTTTGCATGGAATTGTCCAAAATGACCATACATGGTACATTTAAAGCTTTTTTTTCGGATAAATTGTGCACAAGTTTTAATCTGGATTTAGAAATTGGAAATAATTATATTTGGTTACATGGCAAACGAAAATGCCTAACACGTCCTATGTTTTGTGAAACATTCCTACATGTTGTAAAGAACATTGCAATTTTTTCATTAAAACTTTGATGGTTCAAATTTATTCAGTGCTGTAGGGGATGTTGTGAAAAAAATTGTGCTGCATGAATATTGTCAATAAATTTATTTTTGTTTTACTTTTTTCAGTGTGTAAGAATTCCCCCCAGACAATGTTTATAAAGCACATATTTTCTTTGGTCACTGGGATGATTTTTAATGAAAGAATGAGATTTTGCTCACAATGATTTGAAACAAATAAACCATTTTATCAATGATTGTTTACCAGTTGTACATTCAGTGCCACCTCGTGGTGAAAAGTTTCAAAATTGTGAAAGCACTTTTATGGTACATGAACATTTAACAGAAATTTGAAACAAAAGTTTTTGGCTCCAAGGAATCATTAGTGGAACTGGTTTTTCTTTAAAAGGTGGGATTCTTGTTAACGGAACACACAAACTGGATTACTGTTGCATTATTTAGAGTTCTGATATTTCTTATGAATTATGGTGTTTTGATATGTTAGGTTCTGTATTATCACTCACAGCACTAATTTTCCTGTGTAATTTTGTGGAGGAAAATCAGAAAAAAATATGATAAACGTCATTTATGTATCATTTATCAATTACTTTTGTGATTATGAAATTGGATGCATTTTCAATGATATTCTCCTGTTTTAAACCCAAAATTTCCGCGATTGCATGAACTTGCCTGCCACTTTGGACATGGTGACATATGACTGCATAGTATCTTGTGCGTCCTAAAGGACACAATCTTGTATTTCTGGCAGGTCCTGTTGACCATTTTCTGTGTCAAGTAAAACCCTGGAGGTATTTCAAGCCACCTTTATATTGTTATCCATTGTTCAATATGAAAAAATGGGGCCACTAGTCATCAGTTTCTCACAAAATAAGGTGGCCCAGTCACCTGTTTTGGTAGCATTTGGCCACTGGCTATTTCTAGTACTGCCACAGGTAATAGATTGCTTTATAATGTGCAAAAGAGGATTCCATGAAATTGAAAAAATATAAAAAAGTATCATGGTTTAGTTAAATGTTGCATACAAGTAATACAGGTACTTTGACTCATACTCAAACTCTTAGACTTAGAAACTTTGAAAGCATGTTGTATTAGGATATCACTAGAAAGGATTTCAGAATTTCCATGACTAAAATGAGAACAAGTACACATAAACTAGCAGTGGAAAGCGAGAAATATAAAAGACTACCAAGGTTTCAAGGTTTTATTTGGCAATCCATAGTCAGAATACAATATTTTGTTTAAGCATGGAGGCCCAAAACATGTATGAATAGCAAGTATAAAAGATAGTTATATAAGTACATAAAATATCAGAGTCACAGGTACATATGGCAAATGGTTTAAAATTACCCTTCAATATCCAGATTAAAATAAGCAAATTAATCAGTGAGCACCAGTCCCCAGAAAGGAGAGGCTTAGATCATGTAGATCTACATATTGTAATCAGGTAAATAACTCTTTCAGTGCCAATCACATCTAAGTTGATCTACTAAAGTCAAACTAGTCTGAATTATCATAAGGATCACAGATTGATATACCTCATGAAAATACCTTTCATTCAAGTACCAGAATGCCTTAGTTCCAGAGAGAATATCGCAGGTCAACAGCTTTTCTTGGCACACATTGGGCGCATTGCCCCCAATACACATTGAGAATATGTGTCCAAAATTTGGCAGTGAAGGAGTTAAAACGGGAGGCTGATGAGATACTCCTGATGAGATACACCTAATGAGATACACCTGGTGATCAGATGCCATCAGGTGGATAAAGAGAGGGCAAGTGTGTGGTCCAACATAATGGAAAAGTCTAAAATTTCCAGGTACTGTCAGATGAAAATAAATTTGGATATATAGTGACATGTAAATGGGAACTTGTAGATGAAGTGGCTAAACTGACACATCAGCCTGGACAGGAAGGCTCATTGCTCCTAAACTGACACATCAGCCTGGACAGGAAGGCTCATTGCTCCTCAACACTGACACATCAGCCTGGACAGGAAGGCTCATTGCTCCTCAACACTGACACATCATCCCGGACACGAAGGCTCACTGCTCCTCAACACTGACACATCAGCCTGGACAGGAAGGCTCATTGCTCCACAACACTGCACCTAGAGGGGGGGGGGGGGGGGGGGGGGTTGGGGAAGGGGGAGTGTGTCAGGTAATTAATGTTGTATGTGGCTTGATGACAATATACTTGTATTTATCAAGTTCCTTTTTCAATCTGTTTAATGTATAGATCTTTTGAAATTTGATTGTACAATGATATGAACGTTTAGCCCTGACAGAGCACAAAAGCACAGACAAAGCCTCTGGGTCTTTGTTTCCCAGGGCCAGAGCCAAGGCATAAAGTCAGGCTTGTCCTATCCCCATTTCTAAAACCTTTCTCCCAGCAGTCTGTCAGATAGTCCTTTCTCCCAGCAGTCTATCAGGTAGTCAGTTCTCCCAGCAGTCTATCAGGTAATCCTTTGTCCCAGAAGTCTATCAGTTAGTCCTTTGTCCCAGCAGTCCATCAAGTAGTCATTTCTCCCAGCAGTCTATCAGTTAGTCCTTTGTCCCAGCAGTCTATCAGGTAGTCATTTCTCCCAGCACTGGTATCAGTTAGTCCTTTGTCCCAGCAGTCTATCAGGTAGTCATTTCTCCCAGCAGTCTATCAGGTAGCCATTTCTCCCGGCAGTCTATCAGGTAGTCCTTTGTCCCAGCAGTCTATTAGGTAATCCTTTCTCCTGGCAGTCTATCAGGTAGTCATTTCTCCCAGCAGTCTATCAGGTAGCCATTTCTCCCGGCAGTCTATCAGGTAGTCCTTTGTCCCAGCAGTCTATTAGGTAATCCTTTCTCCTGGCAGTCTATCAGGTAGTCCTTTCTCCCAGCAGTCTATTAGGTAATCCTTTCTCCTGGCAGTCTATCAGGTAGTCATTTCTCCCAGCAGTCTATCAGGTAGCCATTTCTCCCGGCAGTCTATCAGGTAGTCCTTTGTCCCAGCAGTCTATTAGATAATCCTTTCTCCTGGCAGTCTATCAGGTAGTCATTTCTCCCAGCAGTTTATCAGGTAGCCATTTCTCCCGGCAGTCTATCAGGTAGTCCTTTGTCCCAGCAGTCTATTAGGTAATCCTTTCTCCTGGCAGTCTATCAGGTAGCCATTTCTCCCAGCAGTCTAACAGGTAGCCATTTCTCCCGGCAGTCTATCAGGTAGTCCTTTGTCCCAGCAGTCTATTAGGTAATCCTTTCTCCTGGCAGTCTATCAGGTAGTCATTTCTCCCAGCAGTCTATCAGGTAGCCATTTCTCCCGGCAGTCTATCAGGTAGTCCTTTGTCCCAGCAGTCTATTAGGTAATCCTTTCTCCTGGCAGTCTATCAGGTAGTCCTTTCTCCCAGCAGTCTATTAGGTAATCCTTTCTCCTGGCAGTCTATCAGGTAGTCATTTCTCCCAGCAGTCTATCAGGTAGCCATTTCTCCCGGCAGTCTATCAGGTAGTCCTTTGTCCCAGCAGTCTATTAGGTAATCCTTTCTCCTGGCAGTCTATCAGGTAGTCATTTCTCCCAGCAGTCTGTCAGGTTGTCATTTCTCCCAGCAGTCTATCAGGTAGTCCTTTCTCCCAGCAGTCTATTAGGTAGTCCTTTCTCCCGGCAGTCATTTCTCCTGGCAGTCTATCAGGTAATCCTTTCTCCCAGCAGTCTATTAGGTAGTCCATTCTCCTGGCAGTCTATCAGGTAGTCATTTCTCCCAGCAGTCTATTAGGTAGTCCGTTCTCCCAGCAGTCATTTCTCCCGGCAGTTTATCAGGTAGTCCTTTCTCCCGGCAGTCTATCAGGTAGTCATTTCTCCCAGCAGTCTATCAGGTAGCCATTTCTCCCGGCAGTCTATCAGGTAGTCCTTTGTCCCAGCAGTCTATTAGATAATCCTTTCTCCTGGCAGTCTATCAGGTAATCATTTCTCCCAGCAGTCTATCAGGTAGCCATTTCTCCCGGCAGTCTATCAGGTAGTCCTTTGTCCCAGCAGTCTATTAGGTAATCCTTTCTCCCAGCAGTCTATCAGGTAGTCCTTTGTCCCAGCAGTCTATTAGGTAATCCTTTCTCCTGGCAGTCTATCAGGTAGTCCTTTGTCCCAGCAGTCTATCAGGTAGCCATTTCTCCCGGCAGTCTATCAGGTAGTCCTTTGTCCCAGCAGTCTATTAGGTAATCCTTTCTCCTGGCAGTCTATCAGGTAGCCATTTCTCCCAGCAGTCTAACAGGTAGCCATTTCTCCCGGCAGTCTATCAGGTAGTCCTTTGTCCCAGCAGTCTATTAGGTAATCCTTTCTCCTGGCAGTCTATCAGGTAGTCATTTCTCCCAGCAGTCTATCAGGTAGCCATTTCTCCCGGCAGTCTATCAGGTAGTCCTTTGTCCCAGCAGTCTATTAGGTAATCCTTTCTCCTGGCAGTCTATCAGGTAGTCCTTTCTCCCAGCAGTCTATTAGGTAATCCTTTCTCCTGGCAGTCTATCAGGTAGTCATTTCTCCCAGCAGTCTATCAGGTAGCCATTTCTCCCGGCAGTCTATCAGGTAGTCCTTTGTCCCAGCAGTCTATTAGGTAATCCTTTCTCCTGGCAGTCTATCAGGTAGTCATTTCTCCCAGCAGTCTGTCAGGTTGTCATTTCTCCCAGCAGTCTATCAGGTAGTCCTTTCTCCCAGCAGTCTATTAGGTAGTCTTTTCTCCCAGCAGTCATTTCTCCTGGCAGTCTATCAGGTAATCCTTTCTCCCAGCAGTCTATTAGGTAGTCCATTCTCCTGGCAGTCTATCAGGTAGTCATTTCTCCCAGCAGTCTATTAGGTAGTCCGTTCTCCCAGCAGTCATTTCTCCCGGCAGTCTATCAGGTAGTCCTTTCTCCCGGCAGTCTATCAGGTAGTCATTTCTCCCGGCAGTCTATCAGGTAGTCCTTTGTCCCAGCAGTCTATTAGGTAATCCTTTTTCCTGACAGCTTATCAGGTAGTCATTTCTCCCGGCAGTCTGTCAGGTAGTCCTCTCTCCCAGCAGAGTATCAGGGAGTCCTTTCTCCCAGCAGTCTATCAGGGAGTACTTTCTCCCAGCAGTCTGTCAGATAGTCCTTTCTCCCAGCAGTCTATCAGGTAGTCCTGTACGGTTTGGACACCTATCAGCCTATCCATTTCTCCCCCCAGTTTCCCATGTTGATTGTTGTGTGTGGCAGGAGGTGTCAATGTAGAAAAGACAATGTGTCTGCTGTGGCAGGATTTCTCATACAGTTGTTCAGTGGGGGTAGTCAGATGTCATGAGTATCATGAGCAAACATGCAGTAATAGAATGGCCTGTATGTACAGAAAAGGGCTTCCTTACAAGCTACATGTGTAGTGTCAGTTTAGCTTTCATTAATTTGTCTACATTATACTGCAACCTTTTTCTTTGATACAACACTGACTCACACTCAATACAATTAATGTCAAATACGAGCTACTCCCAAGTTTTATTTGAAGTGTACAGTAAGTGAAAGAACCATGTGATCCCCTTTGATATTTATTAGAGCTGTAAGCGCTTGAGAATACCTTGTGTGTCCTGCTTTCACTTCTGAGGCTGTCTGTTCACTCCGGTGGATGGTGTTCATCTTGAGGGTTCAGTCAGAACTGATACTATACCTTGTAAGGAAGCCGTTTTGTATTTTTTTTTTTTTGGATGGACTTACAGTCATGTTCTGTTCTTACTCAACTTTAGGGTGCAATCCTTATAGGTATGAAGCCATATTCTATTTTGAATCCTTGCTCATCTTTAACATTGTGTATGGTGCAATCCTTGATTCCCTTATGTGACATGAGGATGCAAAATGGACCAATATGTAGTTACAGCACAAAGCCTTTGTTTTGTTCTCTGTCTGTCTGTCTGTCTGTCTCTCTCTCTCTCTCTCTCTCTCTCTCTCTCTCTCTCTCTCTCTCTCTCTCTCTCTCTTCTCTCTCTCTCTCTCTCTCTCTCACACACACACACACACACATGTTTTTGAGTTGCTTGATGAAAAGAATCCAAAATTCAATGTCAGCATTGAAAATAACTGTACAGTTTGCCTCAGGGGATTGCATTTAAACTTAACATAAAGGTATTTCATTGACAAAAACAAACATGTTATCTGTGTTAGAGACATATATCAGTCATATTCATGCAGGCCTTAAAATGAACAGAGCTGAAGACCTAAGTTTAGGTCTCTGAAAATTTTGAAGTGGTAACCTACATGTTATATGTATTGGTAAACTGTTGGAATTTTTTCCCTTAAAGGAAAGTATGTATGGGGAACTAAACAGAGTTCTCCAGAAAATTAAAGGTAGTAACTTCCAGGCAGTGTGAGCAATGGATGTACCACTTATTTCCACTCCTGTTCCTGATCATAAATGTATCACAGGCGTAGACAGCAGGCCACATATATATATATACATTTCAACAGATTGTCAACTGTCTGCGTTGTACATTGATCAGGGCACATTTGTATTATATACTACCTAAACATCCATAAAAATACCTTCTCAACCAAAAGAGAGCCTATTTCTAATTAATTTAGACATCCTTTATGTTCCAAATATATTTTAATACATTTTCTTAAGATGATTGTGTGTTTGTGTTGTTCATTTTATTGAGAAAGTACTTTTGACCATGCTAAATACATGGATGTGCCCTGATGCAGGTGGCTCCCTCTTTTGCTCCTCATTTGACAGTTTTGAGAACCAGATAGCATTAAGCCAGTGACTTTGGTAAGATCTGTCAATGCATTTGATTTACATGCTGAGCGCATGGATTGATGCCAGTACATGTGCAAAGTTATAGGCATAGAAAAACTACTCTACGAACTGTCAACACATAATCCATGCGGCCTCCATACAGCCACTGTAGACTGCTGCTGCCCGTCCTGTACGCAGAGTCTAGGCGTACAAAACAATGTCAAGGCACTTCTTATGTGTTGGCTACACACATTTTGCATAGAGTCATTAAGTTTTAGATGGCCCAAACTGTATGTTCTTACCACTGGCATGCTAATTGTCACATGGTAAAAAAAACTGTTGAATGCTAAGAGTTGTGACATGCTAAAAAATTGTCACATGCTAAAACATTGTCACATGTTCTTAGAGCCAGTAGCTTGTCAGATTCCATCCTGTGAGTGGGTGACCTGTATGACTGCTTTACCGACTCCTTTGGTATGAAGAAACTCTGGACCAGTATCCTTTAAGAAAAAAATGGTGTGAAGAGTGACTTAAACAGTCAGGGGTCAGAAAATATTACATAAAGAAAGCATCCAGGATTTACATGGTTCATGCACTTTATTGATAGTCATTAATGTGAATTTTTATCTCTGCTGAATTGTCATTCAGCTGAAGTCACTGGGTGGTCTTTCGTCTGTTGTCCATTCACGTTTACGTTTTTGACTTCTTTGAAACCACAGGTTGGATCCTCTACAAACTTGGTGGGAATCTACCTTGGATGGGCCTCTGGCCAAGTTCTTCAAACAGTCAGGCTCCAGTCATTGTGGATTTCTTTGATGAATCTTTTGTTTAATTTTTAGAATGAATGAAAATTCAAACCAGAGTAAGTCTGCTGGAGAAGGGTGGTCCTCCACTAATAATGCCATCACAAATGCAATAAAAAAGTGGCCACATTAGAGGGGTGGCTGTTTTTCAGAGGGAAATACAATGGAAATGCCACTTTTTGACATGGAAAAGTGGCCTTTGTAGAGAGGGTGGTCTCTCTTGAGAGGGGCCTTATTAGAGGGGGACCACTGTATCAACACAACTTGTGATTTCCATGAGTGAAAGTCTCACCCATAGTATAGTCATTGTGTTCACACAGGCAAATGTATACGTGCTGACTGAGCACACACAGAGAGTAACCAAACTTGTCATCATTTTGGGGGTCAACTTGCCCATGTCGGAATAGAATGGTTGCCTGCTTTCTCTTGGGGCCACTCAAGCATAACTTTTTGGATGTGATGCCAAGAAGTTATAATAGTTAACTCATTCCATACCAGTCCTGCATTTTTCCGTTTATTTACCTAGATTTAAGACGACAATTGCATATTTACACTAGGAAATATGATTTGGTGCATAGCTAATCAGTGTGTGTGTGTCTTCAAAGCATATTGGTATGACAATGTCCAACTATTCCATAACACAGGAGTAAAAGTTGGAATGGCATCTCTATCTATTATAGCTTTGAAGTTATTCAAGATTCAAAATTTCTAAGGGTGCTATTAAGCATAATTTAAATTGCTACAACTTTTATTTTTAATTCATTAGGTGCGCAATGGTCAACAACCCCCAAGTAAAAGTTGGAATGACATCTCTATCTATTGCAGTGTTGAAGATATTCAAGCTTGAAAATTTGGAATACTGCTAATTAGCATAATTTAAATTGCTATAACTTTTGTTTTAGATTCATTACATGCACAATGGTCAATAACCCCCTAGTAGAAGTTAAAATGATATCTCTATCTAGAATAGTTTTGAAGATATTCAAGTTTTAAAATTTCCCATGCTGCTAATTAGTATAATTTAAATTGCTACAAGTTTTGTTTTAAATTCATTAGATGTGCACTGGTCAATAACCCCCTAGCAGAGGTTGAAATGACATCTCTATCAATTATACTTTTGAAGATATTCAAGATTTAAAATTTAAAATGCCCCTAATTTGTATAATTCTAAACATCTTCATTCCTCTGCACAAAATGCTCAATTTCCGTGTATGGAGGTACAATCATTGCAAGTTTGGAGTTTCTATGTATATAATAGTGTACGAGAAAAGTGTGGGACAAATTTGCTGGTAAAGAAGAAAGAAAGGAAGGAAAAACAGAAAAGTGTGTGTTGACACACACACTGTAATTCTTCATAAAAAGAGCTTTCCTTCAAGTACCAACATGCCTATCGTCTTAAGTCATCGATTCTGGTGCTGCCTGGCAAGTCATGCTGCAGGCAGCCGCAGCATGACTTGCCATGCAGTGCCAGAACCACTGACCAAGGCCTGTGACCATAGTATGGAATGACTGAATACATGTATTGAAATGCTAAAATATATCAACCTTTTCATATGTCACTCCACGTACAGTTAAGCAGGACCTATTGCTGAACGTTTTTTTTTTGCAGCCATGTGTGTGGGTGTATGCCGGAACATACATGCCTGGATCTCTTGTACTCTACATAGACAAAATGTGAACAGAAAAGCATATTTTAGCATTTCAGTATGAACTTCATGCATGCATACCTACCTACGTATCAGGTAACCTACATACATACTACATAGATACATACATACTTTTTACATATTTTTAAAGGGACAGACCTAAATTAATGCAAAATTCATGGAAAGTTCTACCTTGGTCCTTGATTAATTCATGGAAAGTTTTACTTTGGTCCTTTATTAATTCATGGAAAGTTCTACCTTGGTCCTTGATTAATTCATGGAAAGTTTTACTTTGGTCCTTTATTAATTCATGGAAAGTTCTACCTTGGTCCTTTATTAATTCATTTTAAAACAGTTAAGTCTTTGGCAGTTTTCTTTTGCCAAATTGAAGGAGCAGTGGCACTTGGCTAATGATGTGAGTGATCCTTGTTTGTAGATGATTATGGTCAGACCTCTCAACATGGTTTGACAAGAAGAAAAAGGCAGATATTTTGTTCTATTGGGGGAGATTTTATATACTCAAAAAATGAAAGAAGAATTATTTGCGAATTCCTGGAGTATATTGTTTAAAATTAGCGAAATTTCAGTTAAAAGTCTCCAAAAGTGCAGCTTACAAGTGTGAGACTATTGCCAAATATGGGAGATGTCACGGGAATGTATATACTAATATTTGATGTTGGTGACTGCAGGACTGTGAGGGGGAAAGATGTCGTTGCGTGCAGCCGATGGAAGCTCTCGTAAGACTGGAGCCAGATCCCCAGGGCCTGAGACCAAGGGGATGGCAGCATCTGCATTGAAGGAGAAGAGGAAACACCTACAACGACGTGATGCCTCTGATACAGTAAGTCAACAACTCACTTCAAACAGTGCCCAGCTTCCAGACAGACAGACAAACAGACATATATGCAAGGTTATTTAGCTCTGTTGACCATAGGTCATGGAGCTTACCTGATCACTTGTGTCTGTCTGTCTGTTACTCTGCAGGGCGAGAAAATTCCATCATGGCTGCTGCTGAAAGCCAGTAGAAGGGTTTGGGGTTGACTGGAGGTCGGCCCCCGGCAGCAGCACATGGCGGTGGCCAGCGGCAAGTCTTACTTCGATGCTGTCTGTCGCCCCATGCCACTGGCCACTACTACATGGTGTATCATGTAAAATATGGATCTTAAGTTGGGGATAGAAGAGGTTCTAGTAAATGTATTCATTTATTAGACTTGATAACATGACTTGTCCCTCCATCAACTTGATACATGATGAAAAACTTTGTACCTCATTCAATCACATAACAGTAACTAATTTGCTTGAAAATGAAATATATTTCAGATAACATGTACTACAGTGGTACCTCTCTTGAGAGACCCCTCTAATGAGAGACTGCATACCTTTTTAAGACCGCTCTCTCAGAACACTGTGCTATCTTTTCCATGTTGTTTTACCTCTAATGAAAGACCACCTCTTTTGAGAGACCACATTTTGACCTGCCGTAGGGGTGGTCTCTCATAAGAAGTACCACTGTTCTGTTATGTTTAATCCTACACCTGCAATTTAAGACCACCCTTCCACCAGAATCAAGTGGTCATCTAATAAATGGTCTTATATTAGGTAAAGTAATTTACATGCATGTATGTACTATGTAGAGACTTTATTGTGCAGTGCACAAATGGGAAATGCAGGTGGCACTCCATGCATGTACTACCTTTGTCTTGGTGGGCTGCTCATCTTTCCCCCCTCTGTCTTCGAGGGCTGCTCATCTTTTCCTCCCCTGTCTTGGAGGGCTGCTCATCTTTCCCCCTCTGTCTTGGAGGGCTGCTCATCTTTTCCTCCTTTGTCTTGGAGGGCTGCTCATCTTTCCCCCCTCTGTCTTGGAGGGCTGCTCATCTTTTCCTCCTCTGTCTTGGAGGGCTGCTCATCTTTTCCCCCTCTGTCTTGGAGGGCTGCTCATCTTTTCCTCGTCTGTCTTGGAGGGCTGCTCATCTTTTCCTCTCTGTCTTGGAGGGCTGCTCATCTTCTGTCTTGGTGGGCTGCTCATCTTTCCCCCCTCTGTCTTGGAGGGCTGCTCATCTTTTCCTCCTCTGTCTTGGAGGGCTGCTCATCTTTTCCTCCTTTGTCTTGGAGGGCTGCTCATCTTTCCCCCCTCTGTCTTGGAGGGCTGCTCATCTTTTCCTCCTCTGTCTTGGAGGGCTGCTCATCTTTCCCCCTCTGTCTTGGAGGGCTGCTCATCTTTCCCCCCTCTGTCTTGGAGGGCTGCTCATCTTTTCCTCCTGTCTTGGAGGGCTGCTCATCTTTTCCCCCTCTGTCTTGGAGGGCTGCTCATCTTTTCCTCTCTGTCTTGGAGGGCTGCTCATCTTTTCCCCCTCTGTCTTGGTGGGCTGCTCATCTTTCCCCCCTCTGTCTTGGAGGGCTGCTCATCTTTTCCTCTTCTGTCTTGGAGGGCTGCTCATCTTTTCCTCCTTTGTCTTGGAGGGCTGCTCATCTTTCCCCCCTCTGTCTTGGAGGGCTGCTCATCTTTTCCTCCTGTCTTGGAGGGCTGCTCATCTTTCCCCCTCTGTCTTGGAGGGCTGCTCATCTTTTCCTCATCTGTCTTGGAGGGCTGCTCATCTTTTCCTCTCTGTCTTGCAGGGCTGCTCATCTTTTCCCCCTCTGTCTTGGTGGGCTGCTCATCTTTCCCCCCTCTGTCTTGGATGGCTTTTCATCTTTTCCTCCTCTGTCTTGGTGGGCTGCTCATCTTTCCCCCCTCTGCCTTGGAGGGCTGCTCATCTTTTCCTCGTCTGTCTTGGAGGGCTGCTCATCTTTTCCTCCTCTGTCTTGGTGGGCTGCTCATCTTTCCCCCCTCTGCCTTGGAGGGCTGCTCATCTTTTCCTCGTCTGTCTTGGAGGGCTGCTCATCTTTTCCCCCTCTGTCTTGGAGGGCTGCTCATCTTTTCCTCGTCTGTCTTGGAGGGCTGCTCATCTTTTCCTCCTCTGTCTTGGAGGGCTGCTTATCTTTTCCTCCTCTGTCTTGGAGGGCTGTTCATCTTTTCCCCTCTGTCTTGGAGGGCTGCTCATCTTTTCCCCGCTGTCTTGGTGGGCTGCTCATCTTTTCCTTATTTTTCTTGGTGGGCTACTTATCTTCTGGACTATGGTCAATTTGAATAATACATGTATCTGCAAGCCAGTCCATGCAACATTTGTGTGTGTGTTTTTGAGGGGGCTTTGACAATAATGGGTACATGCATCTGTCTCCAATTAGAGGGTGATGGTTCTTAGCCTTGCTTATCTGGCATTGATGGCAAAGGTGGAGTGGGGTGGGGTGGGGTGTTGGGGCTCACCTTTACCAACAGCAGCATCCAGGCTGTTGGGCTCTGTAAGTTGAGCATCGTCACCCAACTCCTAACCATTAGCCATGTTAGCAGGTACTGGAGGGGACAGGGCTGCCAGTTCAGCAGCTGTGTTTTGGACCATGTGCTGCTCCTCCATTTGCTGTGTCCCAAGAACAAACCCTTTCACCCTACACTTACAGGAAATGACGTGACATGACAGTACCAGACATTTCAGCATTTCAACAGACCACATATCATGGGTTAAGGCAACACATTCATAATGCCCTCTGGACTTTTTTTTTTCGTGGTTTGTACGGTCACTGTGTACAGAGATGGACTGAGGCTGTCATTAATGATGTTGACCTAGAATTGTGTACCTCAGCTCTGATATTTTCATGAGAACCTTCAGATTCCACTCTACATGTGGGCCTGAGATCTGCAGTTAAGTATTGGCAATCCTTCCAGTGAAAGCAGTGGCTCTTACACTATTAGATGACAGGGATGGCATGTCACTGAATGCCTCATAAACGTTGAACTGTTAGATGAGAGGGATGGCATGTCACTGAATGCCTCATAAACGTTGAACTGTTAGATGAGAGGGACAGCATGTCACTGAACGCCTCATAAACGTTGAACTGTTAGATGAGGGGGACAGCCTGTCCCTGAATGCCTCATATAAATGTTGAACGGCACAGATTTTGTACTTTTTTATTTGAATTTTTTTTAAATGACTGCTGTGAAGATGATTACTCAAGTTAGTCGTGAATGTTTTCAAGATACGCAACCTCCAGCTTACATGTTTTGCAAACTGCCTTAGTTTTGTTTTTGTTTTTGTTTTTTTTTTTTTTTTTTGCGGTATTACTGGCATCCCATTACCTCACTTTCATGGCCAAAATACAAAATATTGCCCCACATCTGAAGCCAGCCTCTCACTGGGCTGATCTGCAGTGCGTATATTTGTTCTCTTAGCTTCCAACTTAAAGAAACAGATGCTCCCTGGACTGATTTGAGTTTGTCTGCCGCAGAAGGCGGCGTTCTGCGGCCTTGGGCGGCAGTCGGCAGCGATAGGCAGTATCGCCGCCCACCGCCGCCCATTCCTGTTTAGACTGCACAGCAGGTGAGAATGAGTGCTGCGGTCTGCGGCCACCAGCGGCGGACAGCGGCGATCACCGCCGACCGCCGCTTGTCGCCGCAGACCGCCGCTGGTCGCCGCCATCCACCGTCCACCGCCGCCGAAATGTCCAAACGCCACCGTTAAAATCTACTAGTGACTGGATACGCATTGTTGTCGGCAACACTGGATACACAGTGTTGTTGGCTACACTGGATAGAGCCGCCGTGTTGCTTGACGTCAATTGCGAGGATCCCCCTAGGTATCGTTGGCAGTGTGTACTAATTTTTCTCTAGAGGGGGCACTGTATTCTCCAACATTGTGTAAATGTAATGGGATAAGTAGGATTGCAGTAAACACTGAGTAACCGAGAGTCATTAGTATGTGATTATTGTTTATCTTTGCTAGGTAGGAGTTACCACAGCATAACTGATTAATTCCTATCAGTGATGCTTTGGTAAGTCATTACAGACATAAATACAGTTTTATCATTGTCAGTGACACTGCAGTAAATCATTTTCCAAGTTTAGAGGCAGACTTGTCATAAACATATTTTTTGAATTTTTTCATACAATGAGGCAAAGCTTTGGTAGTTCACTCATGCAAAACAAAACTAGTTCAATGAAAAGGTCATAACAAACTTAATGACAATTTATTTGGTGAAAAATGCAGCTGTTTGGTTAAATCAACAGGATGCTGTGCCATCTGTCACACTCTGGTATGAGGAGATTATGTTAATAGTCATGTTATGTAGGGTATGAGGAGATTACATTATCAGTCATGTAGGGTATGAGATTACATTATCAGTCATGTAGGGTATGAGGAGATAACATTATCAGTCATGTAGGGTATGAAGAGATTACAGTATCAGTCACATTATGTAGGGTATGAGATTATGTTATCAGTCATGTAGGGTATAAAGAGATTACAGTATCAGTCATGTAGGGTATTAGGAGATTATGTTATCAGTCATGTTATGTAGGGTATGAGATTACATTATCAGTCATGCTATGTAGGGTATGTGGAGATTGCATTATCAGTGACGTAGGGTATGAGGAGATTATGTTATCAGTTATGTTATGTGGACAAGGTCGCTGATTTCATGTAGGGTATGAGGAGATTGATTATATTATCAGTCACTATATGAAAGAGAGTATGTTATCAGTTGTAGAATTTACTGTAGGAAGAAGAGTACACTATCAGTTGTGTAATGTAGGGTAGGAAGGAAATTACATTATTGGTTGTATCATGTAGGTTAGGGGGGGAGGTCACATTATCAGTCTGTCATTTAGGGTATGGATTATTGAGGTTACGTTATCAGGGTATCATTTAGGGTGAGGAGGAGGCTATATTATCAGTTGTGTCATCTAGGATAGGAAGAGGTTTAAATACGTCATCAGTTGTTGATGTACGTTATGGACGAGGATACCTTGTCAGTTGTGCCTTGATGTAGAGTAGATAACAGGTTACATGATAGGGAGGTTACTATATAAGTTGTTTCATGTACAATAGGGAGAAGGAGGTTACATGATAGGGATGTTACTATATCAGTTGTTTGATGTACAGTAGGGAGAAGGAGGTTACATGATAGGGAGGTTACTATATCAGTTGTTTCATGTGCAGTGGGAGAAGGAGGTTACATGATAGGGAGGTTACTATATCAGTTGTTTGATGTACAGTAGGGAGAAGGAGGTTACATGATAGGGAGGTTACTATATCAGTTGTTTGATGTACAGTAGGGAGAAGGAGGTTACATGATAGGGAGGTTACTATATCAGTTGTTTCATGTGCAGTGGGAGAAGGAGGTTACATGATAGGGAGGTTACTATATCAGTTGTTTCATGTACAGTAGGCAGGGTTCGCACAGAGCTTGAAAAGGCTTGAAAAGTATGGAATTTGAATGCCCTCTGTTCCAGGCCTTGAAAAGTATGGAATTTCATAAAGAAGTCTTGAAAAGTATGGAAAATCGATTTTCCGCTTTAAAAAAAACGAAACAGAATGAAAAAATCTATTTGTGTGACTTCATTTTAATGTTTCTTGCAATACCTACGATCGTAGTTTGTTTCTATTGCTAAATATAGCATCTATGGGGTTTTCTGCATTGCACAGCATCATGGGAGGCACCTTTTTACAACTCTCTCAATGCAACAGGATTCTTTGCAAGATTTGAAAAACAAGCATACGTCATTTTGATTACGAGCGATGGTCCATCATGAATTCAGGGCTCGACAATTCGCATATCCCGAAAGCCCGGGCTCGTCAGAGTTGGGCTCGGGCTGGTGGAAATAAAAAAGTGCTATCCGTGCGGGCTAGTTGGAATTTTTTACTACTTGTAGTAGTAAAATCCGTCAAAAAATAATAATATTTTGCAGGGCAAATTCATCCGCAAATAAACTGTTAATTTGTGTTAATAACATCAAATGCTATTTATCGGTGGGTTCAAACAGTGTTAGAAAAAAATACGTGCCGTGAGATGACTTCCCGGGCAAAAACAGCACACAACTGCCAGTAGTGACAGTCAAGTGACAGCGTGGACACTGGATTGGATCTGCGGTGAACTGACGCAGTCTCATGGACTGATTTGGAACACATTCGGCAATTACCGCTATCCCATACCTTTGCGTATTTGACTGTGACTCCAAATAATTGTTGCAATAAACACTGGAATCTTTATTTTCGTTTGCTGCAATAAAAACAAAGCTTCCCGTTTGTGTGTTCCCTCCGTAAATTCACACATGTTCACTGGGCGGAAGCCATGATGAAAACACGGTAGCACGAGCCGTGATTGGCTCATTTTTGCATGTGACTCAATTGACCAATCGGGTGATGTGTTGTGCGTCAGACCACATGGCCAAAGCAGCTGTTTGTGTACAGTTGTAGGAAAGATGTTGACGGTGTGCACGCTCGATTTATGATTTGAAATATTAAAATTTTCGTTTGAATTTGATTTAAGAACACCGTTTATTGCGAGGAACTTGCCAATACTGTATTCGCAAATTTACTACGATGTACCGATAGGCGATAGCATTCATGGTAGGTACGCAAACGATATGCATCCCATGATCAGGGCATCACGCCATCAGAGGCAGAGAGAAAGGATCCTGAACTGAAGCCAATGCAACTATTCAATCGTTATTTAAGTTTATACGGACTCCTATAGTCCCAGAAATTACAATGTATTTTTCATCGTTAGTCACCCCATGCAAATAGCTTACTTTCAATTTGTATTTTTGATATTTTGCCAGTTTCACTGTCAAACAGTTGCAGCTAGAATCATTAAATTTGACATTTTTTTTTTGCGATTTTGCAAGCGGCAAATACATTTTTAGGGTAAATGGTTTGTGTAGGCCTTAGCATTGTTAGAAAAAAAAACGATGTTTATAGAACTTTTATCAGGACAAGTGGATTTTGAAATCGACTTGCCCAGCGAACAAGTGATTTTAAAAAAAAAATGTCGATCCCTGAATTATGGATAAATGACCGTAAATGTTTGCCGCATGCATAAATTGTGCACCAAGCCGCAACAACAATGGGAGGCAGTTCATATAATGAACTTGGCTTGGAAACCCGAAATAAAAGGACTGGGTTTTGCCTGCAAAACAGCACAAATACAGCGTAAGATGCAAGGTGTGTCCAAGTAATGTGCACTTGAAAAATATGGGGGAAGCAGCGCTTGCTAGTATCAATAAAAAAGTTGTTGTTTTTTTTCGTCAATATATAAATTGTATACATTGGTTCCCCTCTTGTAAGCCACCCCAAAGAGATTCCACTCCGTCTGCAAAGGCCACTTTGCTGTGCAGCAAGTATGGCATTTTCATAATATTTTTGCCCTGAAGAGAGACCACCTGTCATAATAAGGAGACATTTGGGGTGGCCTTATAAGAGGGGAACCACTGTGTGTGTGTGTGTGTGTGTGTGTGTGTGTGTGTGTGTGTGTGTGTATATATAGTTTGGAATTTTGGAAAAAATGGTTTGGAAAGTACTTGAAAAAGTATGGAATTTTGACTTTGCTATGCTGTATGAACCCTGAGTAGGGAAAAGGAGGTTACATGATAGGGAGGTTACTATATCAGTTGTTTCATGTGCAGTGGGAGAAGGAGGTTACATGATAGGGAGGTTACTATATCAGTTGTTTGATGTACAGTAGGGAGAAGGAGGTTACATGATAGGGAGGTTACTATATCAGTTGTTTGATGTACAGTAGGGAGAAGGAGGTTACTGTATCAGTTGTTTGATGTACAGTAGGGAGAAGGAGGTTACATGATAGGGAGGTTACTATATCAGTTGTTTCATGTACAGTAGGGAGAAGGAGGTTACATGATAGGGAGGTTACTATATCAGTTTCATGTTACAGTGTGGAGAAGGAGGTTACATGCACCACATTAGATGTGTCATGTAGGTAGGAGGTTACATTGTCAGTTGTGCCATCTACATGTAGGGTACACAGCAGGTTACATTGTAATTAATTATGTCATGTCGGGCAGGTAGGAGGGTATATTTAGTTGTGTCATGTAGGGTAGGTAAGAGGGTATATAATCAGTTGTGTCATGTAGGGTAGACAGGAGGTTACATTGTCGGCTGTGTCCTGTAGGGTAGGGAGTTGTATATTAAAAAATGTACCAAAATGAAATTGTCATGTTCACTCACCTGTGGATGTATGTATCATTTGGGCAACTTGTTTTCTTCTGTTTTGATCTGCTTATCTGGCCTGCCATCTGGACCTATCATTGGAGCACAGTACTACCTGCCTGACTGACCCAGGAAAAACCACAATTAATTTGTTGTTGCTCACGTGATTTCATGAGAAACCTGAGAATTGGTTTTGTAGTTTGGGCAGAAAAGGTGTAATCATGGACTTGTGGAGGCAGTCACTTAATAGATGTTTGAATTCAGGTATTTTCTGGATAGCAGAAAGGAAGAAGCTGACTCGTGTCCCAAGGTGATTGTGCACTCCCTGCATGGCAAATTGTAACCAGGATATCTTTATTAGAAATTATTAGCAGTTAAAGAAAACCACAAGAAATGAGCGTCAAACCCTTTTCAACCAAGCTCGCTTAAGTGGCTGATTGAATTCTAGATTAATGCGGCAGGATGTTTGTGACGTCAATCCAGCCACGTCAATTCCACATGTATGAGGTCCCGGAGCAAGTGGCAAAGAAGCAATAATTCCTTTCTGCAGGTTGCCCAAATTGACAACATGAGAAGCAGCATATTTCAGAATGGTCCACTCTGACCTTTTGGCTCAGTGAGGCCAGCTTTGAAAGGCTGGCATGTCCCTTTCTTACCTTCCAGTCCACTGCGTGAGAGGCTCACAATGACAAACATTGTCTTGTATACTTGACACAATCAGGTTTCTTTCCCCATGATATTAAATACTAAGGTTACCTCATCAGTGCAAACAAATAGTGCTAGATTTTAGCTGTTTAATGCTATGATGTCAGTTGTTGGGAGACTGAGCACTGTGTCCTCTGGGCCATTGATTTTGTGTGATAAATCAGAACACAGCAGCCAGAAAGCTCCAAATTGTAACAAAATGACAAAGTACATGCACTATGTAAGAGACAATGGCTTTATGTACATTGTGAAAGCAGTAAAAGTGGGTAAGGCATCACCAAAAACATTACATTGTGGTGAAATTGTGATGCACATGTATTGCAGTGAAAGAAATGTCACAATGTAGCTAAATACATATAGCTATACATGTACATGTATTGCACTGAAGAAATGTCACAATGTAGCTAAATACATGTAGCTATACATGTACATGTATTGCACTGAAGAAATGTCACAATGTAGCTAAATAGCTATACATGTATTGCACAGAAAAAACGTCACAATGTAGCTAAATAGTTATACATGTAGAATAATAGGAACAGTAAAGCAAAACTGCCATTTTGCGATAAGGTCAGTTTATTCATACTTACTATGATATAGAGCTAAGAAGATGAGACCCAATAGGATGTCCAATATCCACGGGTCTAAAGGGTCAGCCTAAATTGCCAACAGTTTCAGATCAGCTCAAAGAGCATTATTCTTAAAACTGCCGCCCCCCCCCTCCCCTCCATTCACAAATATAGTACTTTAAAGGTTAACTTTTTGCTGTCATAAGTAACAAGTTGTGAGTTGCTCTGTCATGTACCAAAAATGTCTTGACAATCATGGACCTCAGGAGGTTAATTTGCAAAGATGCCAAAAATCAAAGAGCTCTCAAATGAACCATATTGGTCTGTGTTCTACTTTTGAATTTTTGCTGCAACTTAGGACATGGCCAGACTAAGTAATGTACATCATACTCCATGTTGTTTATCAGTTTTCAAGAACAAAGCTAGTGATAGCTGTTTTTACATCTGCTTACAACAAATTCTGCAATGCAGTGCTGCAGTAAACTGTCTCATTCATACTGTGGAAAGACAGGGCACTCATTTTTTTTTTTGGGGGGGGGGAGTTAATTTTAAGTGCAAAAACAACATGGACTTGTTTGTTCATTTTAAATAAACATGTATATATATATATATATATGTGTGTGTGTGTGTGTACACGTGTGTGTGTATATATATATAATTTATATATATATATATATATATATATATATATATATATATACATACATACATATAAATAGATAGATACATACATATATACTGGGCTGTACCTCAACAGCGCGTACACTACGCACATTGGGGAAATTTTTATAATTTTGGCTGTCCCCTTACTTTGTTATAAAGTATAGGAGAGGGATTTTTAATGACAGAAAATCTTTTGAAAACGTCATTTGGGTTTTTTTATCTTATCTTTAAAAGTAAAAGGCAGTTGCCATTTGGCATTTAGACACTTCCAGCAGTTTGAGGAGGAAAGTATAAACCAAGTCTATTATTGATTTACCGCCACAGGAATGTAACCCAAGTTTAGTGCAACATAAGAGTTTGTATAATGGTGTTTAGGGAGTCATTATTATTTATTGGCATGTGTTGTGATTGGTAATATAGAGGTCCTTTTGTCTCCCCTGAGTATGGACAAAGATGGCTGAGAGCCAGAGACAGGCAGACAGTCCGAGGTTATTACTGAGTCAGTCAATGCTTACATTATTTAAGAACAGACTATGGCGCGGTGTATCCCTGACTGAATACTCCTCCTGTGGCCGTATTCTTGCCTGCAAAGCAGACCAAGTTCCATGTTACATATACGCAGCTTGGGTCTGTGTTGGAGGCAAGCCGTATTCATAAAACAAACTAAGTTCAGAATTGGTACTAAGTTCAAAAATTGAACTGTAACTTGGCTAATACTCATTTTGCATTTTGTGCATAGAAAATACTGTTAATCATTCACCGTCTTCAAACGAAGATGCTCATTAGTTTAGGATGAAATGTTCAAGACTTTGACCATGAGTTTATACCAAATGGACATAGACCTACATGTCAAAGAGAAAAGAGCAGAAAGCGTCCCAAGTGTTACCCTAGCTACAGTCCAATTTTTGAACTTAGTTTAGTTTTATGAATATGGCCACTGGTCCCGTCCTGTGTGTTCCAGTGGACAAGCAAGACCAAGCAGGTGTCCCTCCACACACTATCTTAGTATTCAGATCATGTTTTGGGGCCTGATCCTACTGGCAAACAGACCTGAGACTTGTGTAACCTGGAAACAGGGGTGGAGGTTGTCATGGGGTGGGAGTAAGAATGAGCCTGTTTACAAATTGGCAGAGCACCAGGTACACATATGCTCGATCCGTGTGAACCAGAGATAGCAGCCAAGTCCCGGGAAACTGGGTAACGGGACAAAATGGGCCAAAAAAAAAAAAAAGATTGAAGCAAAGAATAACTGGATAAATAAAGACATGTTTACAAAGTGTCAGCTTGTGGGTCCAGACGGAGTGTAAACTTTCAAGTGCATGATCAAATACTGATGAACTCATGGTGACAGGTAAATGCGTGCTACTTTGCCTGTAAATAGTTCACATTATCATGAAAGTATATCCAGAATATGGATTTTTAATGGCACAAGATCGATAAACTTAGGATTGTAGTAAGGCAGTGTATAATAAATTGTGTGGTTCAGGTCAGACCTAAATTGAAATTGTATGAGAGAGGCAGCTAAACACTGTGTTCACAAGTCGTAAGTCAAAAAAAAAAAGTCTGTGTTTGGGGTTTCCCTACCGACCCTTGCCCAAACCGCCCTACCCTAAAACTTTTTATGGATTTTCAAAAAAAAAAAAATCTAGGCAGATTTTCTTCATGAAATGCACAATTTATCCATTTTAAGTCACTTTTCTTCTGTTTTCAGAGCAAAAATTAAAAAAAAACACACACACACCCCCCCAAAAAAAAAAACAGCCTACCTACCTACCCTATTTATTTTTGGCATGTAACCTCAAACACACTGTTTATTTTCTTTGGCCTAATATCAACTGGGAGCAGAAGCAGGTCATTCCAAGCTTCAGAGCTCTGCTAAACATGACAGACGACAGACAGGGCACTCCTACGAGTGATTTACTCATCTCAATACAGACAAGACAAACGATATCAAATCCACTGATCTACCTTTTGAATAATTTTGATCTACACGTAGTATATGAATTTCATAGTCTTCCTAGAACCAGATGGATGGATGGACAGACAGACAGACAGACAGACAGACAGACAGACAGACAGACAGACAGACAGACAGAGATCAGTTCAGACCCACATGTCAGGTCAGACCTACATGTCAGGTTTTGCTATTGAAGGGGATTTGTTATCATTTTTTTTTTTTTTTTTTATGCCAGCTACTTGCCTTAAATATGAGATAAAATCCCCATTCCATGTGCTGCCTGGTGCACAAGATTTGCCCACCTGAGCAAGGTTTGTACCACCCAACACTTGAGGCTTCGTAGTACACAGCATGCTTCGGTGGCCAAACCTGGTGTAGCATGGCAGAGCATGGCACAACTGATAATGTTACACATATTGCACCATTTAGAGAAGATTATAATTTCTCGCTCTTTATAATTAGGAGGTGGCCTTACCTCCCAGTCGACAAAACTGCATGGTTGCCCTGGTATGAACTTGATGCCTACTAAGGTCAGGGGTCAGACATAGCTGTGTAATTGAGGACTCTTGTTACATAAATAATCTCATTAAAAACACAGAAATTTGCTCACATTGGTGTGTCACCTTTGAGTATCCTATTCCAACAAAAGTCATTGCAAATGGAAACAGAAACACTATCCATGTAAAGACAAGTCTGGAAAGACGACTCAAAGTATTCTATTATACCTGTGGTGCCTGGGTTAGTTCCAAAGCATACCAAGTTCCATGTTATCTTGACTACATTTGTGGAGTAGACATAACAGGGAGCTTGGGTCTGCTCTGCAGGCAATAGGGACTTGCCTGGGAAACATCCATCAGCTGCAGTCATGGTGTTAGCCACAGGGGCATCCATGTGTGGTTGGAAGCATCATACTCAAAAAAAAAAAAATTAAAAAATAGTAATAAGTAAATAAACTCGGGATTGTTGTTGGTGTGGAAAATCACTCGTGACCTGCAGTCACTCGTGATTTTCCCCACCAACAATGATCCCTCGTAAGAGAAAATAGTAACTCACCATGTCAGATTCTCTATGTTTGTGTTAAAGGCTGAATAATCTGCATGGGCTGTAGGGCCAATGATTTTCTGTTTCAAAAAAAGAGGAATTCCACTTCATCAGCAAAAATTTTTCAAATTCTCTTTCACCGCTATATATTTATATGTAATTCATATAAGAAAAAATGTTAAATTCGGTTTCAAGGATGAAAAAAAAAAAATGCACAATTCCGCTTCGGTTTCGGAAAAAACAGAAAATCATTGGCCCCAGGACTGCCTTGAAATATTCTTGTAGAAGATCATCTGGAGATCATCCATGACAATCGGAAAACCCTTGAGGCTCCTTGAGGCTCCTCGTAGTGCAGCCGCACTGGTTGACAAAGAGGTAGTGTTAGGCTTTAAACGCGCACAAAACCTGAAGAATATACTGATCAAGTCAAGGATCAGTTATCATGAAAATCCTGCACAGCACCCAGGAGTCTCGGGTGCAAAGCACCAAAACTTCTGTCATCGCCACAACTGCAGATATTGCAAGCACTTCAACACAAGTGGTCGTGTTACCAGTACGCAAACCGGCAGAACCTATGTGGTTCCTGACAGAGTTTGTTGTGAGAGCTCAAACTTAGTTTACCTTCTCACATGCAATATCTGCAAGAAGCAAAATGTAGGCCAAATGCTTCGGCAAGTCAGAGAAAGATTAAGAGAACATTTTCATTATATTGAGAACAAAATGGACTCACAACCACTGGGCAGACACTTTGCCCTTCCAGACCACAGTGGACTCAATTTGCAAGTCCAGGTGCTGGAATATATCCAAACCCCTCCCCTCATCGAGCACACCAAACAGTTACGCCTGGAAAGAGAGAAACATTGGAACCACCAATTGTGTTCCATTGAGCCTTTTGGCCTCAATTTCATGGGGAGATGAGCTCACTCGCTCTGTCTAATGCTAAATTTTTACATCAAGCTCTTCTCCATATGATCTATAGTACATTTCTTGTCACAGCAGTGCTCAATAAAAACCAAGGGATTTAAAGTTTTTTTACCACAGCAGAACAAAATTTATTTTTCTGCTGGCCCCTGTGATAGGGCATCAGGTGCAAAAACACACAGTTCACCTGGTAAACGGGTTCCAGTATTCAGCACTGGTTGACCCAGAACCAATATGTTGACTTTCCTAATATGGGAAATAAACATTTCAAACATAGCTTTGAAAACTGAAGTTACGTGGTAACGAAATTGAAACTAGGCCGTAGTCCATAGATGCGCGTGCGTACATACGTACACAGCGTAGCAACGCATTTGTTACCCCTATCTTTATATATGGAACATTTTGAAATCCCTGCCAGTGCCTGATGAGACCTGGACAGGTCGAAACGCGTCACACAGTTTCCAGTTGCCTTTTCTTGGCTACTTGCTTTGTCTAAATCACTGTATTCTTGTAGAAGGTGACAATGGTAAAGTTGCCATAAGAATTATATATGGTTGACTTATGGTGTACCGTCAGTGACTGAAGTGGATGAGAAGAGCACAGAGCTGGATCAGCAGCTTGACACTGAACATTGCTTTGTGATCAGCAGCTTGACACTGAACATTGCTTTGTGATCAGCAGCTTGACACTGAACGTTGCTTTGTGATCAGCAGCTTGACACTGAACATTGCTTTGTGATCAGCAGCTTGACACTGAACGTTGCTTTGTGATCAGCAGCTTAACACTGAACATTGCTTTGTGATCAGCAGCTTGACACTGAAAATACATTGCTTTGTGATCAGCAGCTTGACACTGAAAATACATTGCTTTGTGATCAGCAGCTTTACACAGAACATTGCTTTGTGATCAGCAGCTTGACACTGAACATTGCTTTGTGATCAGCAGCTTGACACTGAACGTTGCTTTGTGCCGCTGAGGGGTTTACGGACAGTACGACTGATGTTCAGTTGACAATTGTCAAGTAAATGTAAAGATATATGGAACTACTTTTTGACTGTGCTGACCAAAGGTTGCCAAGCTTGTAGAATTGTTCATGTCAACACCACTGGAGCAAAGACAGTGTTCCATGTGTGACATTGATACTATTGAAAATGAAGAATATGTGATACTACATTGTAACTTGTACAATAACGTCAGGGAATATTTATTTGTAAGTTTAAACAACTACTACAGTGGGTTTCATTTGCTAACTGAGATTGAAAAATTTATAACAATAATGCAATCTGAGATAGCCCAGAGGTACTCTCTTAAATAAAATCTTTGAAATTCAACAACAACGACTCGGGTACTAAATCTCGGTAGCTAACTGGTCATGTATATGTAAGTGTTTGACTGGGTGCACCTGCAGTTAGTTTTATTGCATTTTGCTGTATTTCATAGAATCATTCATGTTTGTCCGTGTATCCCTCTAGCTCTGAACTTGTTATGTTAACTCCATGTAACTTTTAGGACTTTTAAAAAGTATGAATATTTTCGTTGCTAACAACATAGGTGGCGCCACATGTAATATTATGCAATATATGGACCAAATGAGAAAGTCTTCAGAGTGCTGTTTCTTGAAAGTTTTCCATGAATCATCATAAAACTTAGTAGGTGTCAATTAGGCACAAAGACAAAAATGCACCAAAAGTTGGTGACACTACAGTACATGTATCATGGAAGATATGGACCAGACTATGTTGAACACATTTATAAATTCATTATTTTGAAAAAGAATAAGACATATGATACCAAATGTACCACAAATTTGTATCATATGTAGAAGTTTGATATTGCATATACGTAGTATGGATGACCATAACTTGATCTTTCAAGGTCACCGAGTTCTTTAGCCCTTTTGGGTACAAGTTGAAAGTTTCTTTTAGCCAAATCTCATTTCTATTTGCCTATGGCTAATTGGCTAATGGCTACCACCAGCCCAGTAATATACTACTGTAGTGGTCTAATGTACTATTCTAGTAGCTTAGTACACTACTCTAATGGTTTATATGAAATGGTAGTGGTCCCAATCACTACTGTGGCGTGTCAATATGCTACTGTGGTGGCCCAATATACTACTCCACTGGCCTAATATATACACATACTAATATATACACATACTACACTAATGGCCTAATATACTGCTGTAGTGGCCTAATGTGGTAAAGGGTTAAAGATAACATGGTAGGAAAGACGTCTCGTGTAGACTGAGCTATTGAGTGACCAGAAGAAGGAAGACAGCCCCGAGGCTTACTGGCCATCACGCCACACTGGGCTCCATACAGTCACCACTTCATTAAACTTTAATTAATTCGGCTCATCACGAATGCAGGGAAAAGGTTCAAGTTGCAAATCCTGCGTTCCTAAGACGTGGAGGGACAAGGTAGGGCAGTGTGTGGTACTAGAAGTGTGCAGGAGGAGGGGGGGGGGGGGGCTCTCCTTACAGCTGTATCAGTGGAGGAAGACAGCACTGGAGGCCATGTCAGTGTGGACACTCCTAGAAGTGACAGTGCACATTGACCACTGTCTCAGCCACCAGTATTGACCTCTAAATTGTCTCCTTCATGGATCTGTAAGAAAACCAGAGGAAGTATGGGTTAGGTACATGGTGTGTTATGTTGATAGGAATGTATTAGTTTTAAGCAGGTCATATATTTGTTGAGATGACTTTACAGACTTACAAAAATAGTAAGGAAATTGGCAACTTATTAGTTTTCAAATTTTGTTTACTCTGATACCTGTCTTGAGACAATAGTTCACTGAGAGACCACCTGTGTTGAAAGACCACCTGTTTTGAAAGAGTACCTGCCTTGAAAGACCATCTTGTCCACAGTCTTTCCTTGGTACATTTAATCTTTTCTTCCTATGAAAGACCACCTATCTTGGCAGACTACTAGTCCTGAGAAACCACAGTTTGGTCATGGTTAGGGCTGGCCTTTCACACCAGGTTTCACTGTAATGACAGGAGTTTTGTCTGCCTCCAGTATTGATATTTCACTGTTATGACAGGAGTTTTGTCTACCTCCAGTATTGAGGTTTCACTGTAATGACAGGAGTTTTGTCTGCCTCCAGTATTGAGGTTTCATTGTAATGACAGGAGTTTTGTCTGCCTCCAGTATTGAGGTTTCATTGTAATGACAGGAGTTTTGTCTACCTCCGGTATTGAGGTTTCACTGTAATGACAGGAGTTTTGTCTGCCTCCAGTATTGAGGTTTCATTGTAATGACAGGAGTTTTGTCTGCCTCCAGTATTGAAGTTTCACTGTAATGACAGGAGTTTTGTCTACCTTCAGTATTGAGGTTTCACTGTAATGACAGGAGTTTTCTCTACCTCCAGTATTGAGGTTTCCAGGAGAACAAGGGGAAAAAGTACTAATTTAAGGGATTATTTAAGACTTTTGTAGTTTAACGTCAGCGTGAAAAGTTACAGTTAGATAAGCTATCTTTTCTCACAACTCAACTCAGGAAACTTATTCTACACATGATATTGAAACATTCAACATGTAAACAGAAATACAACAGTAAATATACAATCAATGCAATGAACTGTGTCATGATGACTTACTGCTGAGGAAATAAGTTTATCTCAGCAAGCTGCCTGAACGAAACGGGGGGAAGAGAGAGTCTCTAGTTGTGGAAGTCCATTACATGTACATATATATATGGGCACCGCGCGAATGACCTCCCAACTTTCCACTCCCTGTAGCATTGTGACCCCCTGTTTGATGCACCCAGGTATGAAAATTGACACCCACCCTCCTTTTCTTAGATGTGAGAAAAATTTAGTGATTTTTTCTTGCAAAACTTCACAAATGACAAGTTTTACCATTTTTGGCGCCGTATGTGTGAAAAGGACCATTTTTAAAAATGAAATTGTTGCATTTTGAGCCTCTATTATTTCAAAATGTAGAATTTTGACCCCCTATATTTTGTTTGACAAAAAATATGTGTAGAATATAAGGTTCAAGCTTTCCAGGGCGCCTATCTACCCTTTTCCAGTTCAAGTATATCTGAGTGTCGTTATAATGAGGTTTCACTGTACAAATAGAGCATGGTGATTCTCTTGTTAAACAAGGTAAAACTGATGCATTGTCATTTATAATGAGATTGTCATTTCGTTCCACATTTTAGATCCATGGCATTTTATGGAAAATTGTGATAAATTAGAGTGACAAGCCAGGCCATGTATAGCATGTATTTGTCTTGCATTATATTGATGTAAATTGGAATTTAGTGTAAAAATGGTTGCTGAACTTTGTACCTAAACAAAGCTGTTGAATATTTATTAGGTACTTCAAATTTCAAAACATTCTGCTCATTGAACCATTGTTCAATAGGAGCATTGTATTCAGAAAAAGGAATGACATGTATTGTCTTTATTTTTTGGAAGTTTAACCGAAGTCAAAATTTAATTTGTAATTTGATGCCCACGTAATGTTACAAGTGAAATATGGATAAATCAATGTGTAATACAAAGCGGTTAGGCTTGCCTTGTTGACACTTTACTGTACTTTTATCAGAATACCTTAAGTTTTACTAATTTATGTGATACACATATTATTAGAGGCTTCCAATTTAATTTTTCATCCAAACACTTAAGAAATTATTAATTTTCCTCTTGCTTTATTTTGCATTCTCTGACTTTCATTCCTATGTTATGGGAAATCACATTTTTGTTACAGGGATAAAAATCAATAAAATTTGTTTGTTTTTTTCCAAATTGATAATTAATAATTTGGCTAAAACCACATGATTACTAGATTTAGACGTAAGTCAGTATTATTTAACAAAACATAATTTTCATCTGTAAATGATAAACTTATGTCATCAGCTAATAATAAACAAAAGTATGATTGGCAGGCAGTATATAAGTCATTAGTATAGGTAAGGAAAAGTCCGGGTTCTAATATTGATCCCAGGGAGCTCTGCATTTTATGTGGAAACTGTTGGTTGTTTAATTCAAGTAATGTAGATACTGTCAGTGATTAGATAGATGCGACGAGAAACCATTTAAGGGCCACTCCACCAATTTCATAATGTAACATTTTTATCGGAAAGAATGGAATGGTCTGCTGTATCCAAAGCCTTGGAGAGGTCAAGAAATATGCCCATTAGATGTTCTCTATTCTCCTTTATCCTCTTGGTCAAATACGTAACTGCCATTTCAGTTGTATTTCATGTGAAAGCCACACCTAAAATTGATGGAGAATATTTAGTTTATGTAAATAGGACAGAAGTTGATTGTAAGCTACTCTATCAAAACTTTTAGAAAAAGATGTCAATAATGAGATAGGTCAATAGTTGGAGGAAATATTTAGGATATCTTTTAGATGAGTCAAATTGTAAAGGACTTTGACTTAGTGTCCTTCAAAGCTTGTGTCATTTAGTGAGTCTACGTGTCTGATGATGTTGTACCAGTGTGCATGTATGTCATCTAGTCATGATGTTGTACCACTGTGTGCATGTATGTCATCTAGTCATGATGTTGTACCACTGTGTGCATGTATGTCATCTAGTCATGATGTTGTACCACTGTGTGCATGTATGTCATCTAGTCATGATGTTGTACCACTGTGCATGTATGTCATCTAGTCATGATGTTGTACCACTGTGTGCATGTATGTCATCTAGTCATGATGTTGTACCACTGTGCATGTATGTCATCTAGTCATGATGTTGTACCACTGTGTGCATGTATGTCATCTAGTCATGATGTTGTACCACTGTGCATGTATGTCATCTAGTCATGATGTTGTACCACTGTGTGCATGTATGTCATCTAGTCATCATATACGTGCACGGGGGTCTGTGTTTTGAAAAAGTGCCCAGAAGGAAGGTCTATTTACTACATTCTTGAATAGGTGGTTTCTGGTCACCAGTACACAGAACTCTCAGGAAAGGTGTGTGAAGGAAGAAACACAACTACCGTATTTGTCCTATTTAATGCCCTTTCCTTATAAGTGCCATTCCCACTTCCTGGCCTGTGGGACAAACCACAACTGAGAATTCGAAGAACCAGTTTATTTTATACACAGTGCTAATTAGTATTGCATGCATGCATGCAACTGTTGGTTCTGTGAGTGTATAAGACGTAAATGTCTGTGTGAAGTGCTGTGAGTGTATAAGACATAAATGTCTGTGTGAAGTGCTGTGAGTGTATAAGATGTAAATGTCTGTGTGAAGTGCTGTGAGTGTATAAGACGTAAATGTCTGTGTGAAGCGCTGTTAGTGGCACTCAGGAAGAACGTGTATGGTAATTGGTATGCTGCAGTCACAATCCCCTCTGGGGGTAAATGTTTCTCTCAACATAACAAAACATTGGACATAAGTATATACTGACAACACCTGTGAAATAGCTGCCATTACCTGACAAGTGTGCATGTTGCAGTCCCTTGTTTAAAAAGTGGTCTTTAAGACCAAGTATTCTCATGTCAATGTGCAGGTATGATTGTCTTTGAAACAAGATAGTCTCTCAAAAGGACAGCTGTTTTTGTTTGTTTTTTGTTTTTTGTTTTTGTTTTTTATTTTCAGCTCTGCTGACTTAAGGTAACTTGTGCGATCACTCATGTCTGGCTGTTCATTTGTAAACTTTTGATTTTGAACTGAATGTAGTCCACAGTTTTCAAGTTAGCCCCATACAACTTTCAGGACATGTGGGGTGTATGAAAATCTAGGTTAAGTTCAATATTGGTGGCGCAGTGGCAACCTATGTACAGCAATGTGTAATGCATATGGGTTAACATGTAAAAATTGTGTCACCACTCTAGCATCCTTAATTTTTGATAGATCTTGAAATTTAACAGGATTGTGGAGGATGTCGAAATATCGGTTGCATATGATGCTAATGGCACCACCTATAATTTAACAGAAATTATGATCCATAATATATTGCAAGATATATAAAATTCTGTATCTCAAAAAAATACTTGAGTTAGACACGCCAAATTTATAGGATATATAGACCATATCTATGCAAATATGTCATAATATCAGTCACGTTGATACATTTATGCCCCCCCCCCATCAATTATTTTGTGCGTGGTTACTTCCCAACAGTTTTCACATGGTAACTGGACAAGTTTGTGATATACCGGTTTCATATTGCACATGTTGATAATCCTGCATAAGGTCTCGCTTGAGTTCAAAGATGTGTGACCTTGCCTGAATTCCCAAGGTCACAGAGCCATTTAAGTGCATTTGGTTTTCAGGCGATAAGTTGAAAAGTTGTTAACACAGGCCTTTCATATTGCACATTCTTATATTCCTGCATAAGGTCTCAGATAAATGTGAAGATGGTTTATCTTGACTCAAATCCCAAGGTTATAGAGCCAGTTTAGTGAATTTGGTTTTTGTATGATAAGTTGAAAAGTTTTTTTGCTTAGGCCTTTCAAATTACATGTGCTTATAGTCCTGCACAAGGTCTCAGATGAGTTTGAAGATAGGTGACCTTGACCGAATTCCCAAGGTCACTGAGCCATTTTAGCGAATTTGGTTTTCATGTGGGAAGTTTGAAAGTTTTTGACATAGGCCTTTCAAGTTGCATATGCATATAGTCCTGCATAAGCTGTCAAATGGGTTTGAAGATTGTTGACCCTGACTCAAATCCCAAGGTCGCTGAGCCGTTTTAGTGAATTTAGTTTTCACATGATAACTTGACAAACTTTTGTCATAGGGCTTTCATTTTGCACATGCTTCTAGTCCTGCATAAGATATTAAATTAGTTTGAAAATGGGTGACTTTGACTCAAATCCCAAGGTCACAGGGACATTTTAGTGAATGCGTTTTTCATACAATAACTTGACAGACTTTTGACATAGGGCTGTCAAATTGCAAGTGATTGAAGCCCTGTGTAAGGTCTCAGGTGAGTACAAATATGAATGACCTTGACCCAATTCCCAAGGTCACAGAGCCATTTTAGTGAATTTGGCTTTCATGCAATAAGTTGAGATGTATTCATAATAATGGCAGGGTGTAGCTTGGACATCAACGACAGAGAGTTGAGAATCCAGATAATAGTTACACTTGAGTGCATTGTACATAAAACTCTACTTGTTTACCTACTTTTTGGGTCATCATGCCAAATAATTATTGAGTTTGGCACTTGTCCAAGTTTATATTTTTATTAACTAAATTTGAACAAACAGACCATATATGGAAAGCTGGATATTGGGTGCACGTTTTAACTTTTATTCCATTTTTTAATTCAAATTGAAGGTGTAAGGTCATATGGCCTTTGAAACAGACGAGGCACAGTGTGAAATTCTTGTGAGTGCTCTGCACCCAACAGTCTTTGAGTTAGGCCCATATAATATTTTAGACTTAAAAAGCACATGACAATCTAAGTCAGCTTTGATATTGGTGCACCACCTACAGTATTATATAATAAATGGGTCAAAATATGGAAATCTTGTGACCGCTCTGGCATCCTTAACTTTTTATGGATCTTTATGAAATTTAGTTGATTGTGGAGGAGGTTAAAATCTTAGTTTTATCTGACAGTTTTGCCATGAATGGTTTGGTGGCAATTATGAGTTAAAATGTCATGAAAGATGTCAAATTCAATGTCTTGAAAAATAATTATGTTAGACATGCCAACTTTATAGGGTGTACAGATCATGTCCAGTGGTGATATATTATGTACTATCAGTAACCCTCATCTATTTTGGTTGGGTCAGCAGGCGGGTAAATTTGAGTGAGGTGATTTTGTATTGGCAGGGTGTAGCTTGGACATCAGTGGCAAAGAGAATTGAGCCTCTGGATCAAATTGCTCTTGAGTACATTGTTCATAAAGCTCTACTTGGTGACCTACCTTTTGGGTCACCATGACCCAATTATTATGTAGTTTGGTGCTTATAAATCCAAGTTTATCGTTTTTGTTCAATAACTCAAAAAGTTATTACCTGACTTGAACAAACAGACCGTGTATGGATAGCTGGACACAGGACACACATTTTCAATTGTTTAATTTTTTAATCAGAGCAGGACGTGAAGGTCATATGGGCAATTGGAATGTAGGGGTCGATGTGAAAATCTTGTGAATGCTGTTCTATCTCAAATTGTAGAGGATCATTTTGAAGTTTAGTGGGATGGTTTAAGTCAAAATCCCAATGTATAGAGATACTAGCAGCACCATCTACAATTTGATGGAGATACTAGCGCCACCTACAGTTTAATGGAGATACAAGCAGCACCATCTACAATTTGATGGAGATTCTAGCACCACCTACAGTTTAATGGAGATACTAGCAGCACCATCTTCAATTTGATGGAGATACTAGTGCCACCTACAGTTTAATGGAAATTATAAGGCAAAGTGTATTGAACAAGATAAAATTCAATACCTTGAAAAATAACTTAGGTGGAGATTACAAATTGATGGGTTATATAGATTATGTCTATCTGTAATATGTTGTGGAAAATGGATGACTTTAACACAGTATTTATAGGTCACTAGGCTGGTAAAGTTGAGAGAAATGATTTGTGGAGGTAGAACATAGCTTTGACATCCATGGAGCAGAGGATCTATCCTCCAGATCAATATTTTACTTGAAATTTGCATTCCCAATCAAACAGTGAACACTTTACTTGACCCAAGCTGCTCTTGTTGTGTTTCGAGTCTTTATAAAATTGTAACACATAACAAGTCAGCAGAGCACCAGGCCCATGGGCCTGTTTTTTTTGTTTTTTGTTTTTTTGTTATGTGTATGTGGTGGAGCTTACTTCGTCTTGACAGTTTTTCCAGTTCCAAGACTTGAAGTCATGGTGGAAAATGTAGAGGGCTGGAGATGTGCACTGCGTGGAAATTTTCCCCCATAATGCGCCCAATTACACAAACAGGAGTAACAATGCCACGTTTTTCATATAGTTCTCAACCCAAAAATATCATGTGGAGCAGGGATGATACATGTTCGGCAATTATCTTCACTTACATGTTTTTCCAACTGATGCCTGATGTGATGGAACTGGTGGAGACATGCCTTTGAAATCGAAAATGATATGACCACGTTGACCATCTGTGAAATGGAAAAAGATTATATTTTATGTGTGTATAACCACTGACAGTTCCAGCCAGTGCTGCCTGTGTTAATTGGTGGTTGTCATGAACTCTGTCAGTTGGGAAGGGGGGGGGCTGGGTTTTGGTTTTGTTTTTTCAGAAATGAGAAGTAATACCAAACCACTGGCGGCAAACCAAGGCATGCTAGGATTAAAACTTGCTTTAGGAGGAACTGGAATGTGCTCCACAGAGGTGTTTCAGGCTAAATACATATAGAGGGAACATCAGTTGCTGGGACTGGGACAGTTAACATTGTCATCCAGTGTTCACCTGCAGGGCGTGTTACCTGCCGTGGTAAAGGTGATATTATGCCTGAACGCAGCCTGTGTACCTGGAGCACATGATAGGCTTTGTCTGTGTCCACATACTATCTAAGTGGCTTCCTTAATGTCTCCTGAACACATCTATAGATACATGTTAACAGCGTTTAGCTCAACTGATTTGTCAGCTGGGCTTTTGTTGGCATTTTAGTCTGTTGTCCACTCACAAAGTGAAACTGAAACTGCTGGTAAGATTCTCTTCAAACTTGGGAAGATACCTTCAGTGGGTCTTTGACAAGTTTGTTACAACGGTCAATCTGTGGGGGTTTTTGTATTTTATGATGATTTTGTTCATTGGTTTTTGATTGAGCTGACTGGTCAGCTGGGTTTTAGGAAGGTCAGGCTCTGCTGTCCACCCACAATTACATCCTTTCCAAACTTGGTGGGATGTACATGGATGTTAGGTGAGTGTCCAACATGTTTATTTAAATGACTGTACATACTCCAATCGCATTCAAATTGTAGTCCAACATGTCTGGGTACCCCAGACCCCAACTTGCACATGAATGCCACAATATTTAACTTGTTAAAACCCCAACATGGACAAGTAAAATTTTACATATGGGGGGTAGAACGCTAAGAATTTTTAGGGTACCACCCACAGATAAAAAATTGTAGATTATATGCAGAAATTGTTGTAGATGTACATGTTTTTATGGAGGACCAAGATATTAAAAAAACTAATGTACATTCTACTCCCCAGGTGTCGCTTTAAAGGAAAAAGCCCTCAGGGCATAAATCGCTATTTAAAACATGAAAGGTAAGATGATGATTGTGTTGGTACTGTTGCTGGGGTGTGAGGGTGACAGATGTAACAGCCTGTTGTCAAGGCTACTTCTGCTGCCATATTGAATGGCTATTAGCCAATCAAATGACTTTATTCTTATGTGAAGAGCAATAATCCTAATTGTTAACTTAATTGAAACAGGAGAAGAAATCATTGCCGGTATGGAATATGCCAAGCCACTTTGAAGTATGTCTGATTCTCTCGTCTTATTTCACTCTTTCTTCTATGCGGGATATTGTGGAATTGAAGTCAGTTCCAAACAAGCCTCTCTATCCATGGGGACAAGCCAGTGTACCTAATAAGTCATGGGGACAAGCCAGTGTACCTAATAAGTCATGGGGACAAGCCAGTGTACCTTACAAGTCATGGGGACAAATGAGTGTGCCTTACAAGTCATGGGGACAAATAAGTGTACCTTACAAGTCATGGGGACAAGCAAGTGTACCTAATAAGTCATGGGGACAAGCCAGTGTACCTAATAAGTCATGGGGACAAGCGAGTGTACCTAATAAGTCATGGTGACAAGCGAGAGTGTACCTTAAAAGTCATGGGGACAAGCGAGTGTACCTAATAAGTCATGGGGACAAGCGAGTGTACCTTATAAGTCATGGGGACAAGCGAGTGTACCTTATAAGTCATGGGGACAAGCCAGTGTACCTAATAAGTCATGGGGACAAGCCAGTGTACCTAATAAGTCATGGGGACAAGCCAGTGTACCTAATAAGTCATGGGGACAAGCGAGTGTACCTAATAAGTCATGGGGACAAGCCAGTGTACCTAATAAGTCATGGGGACAAGCCAGTGTACCTAATAAGTCATGGGGACAAGCAAGTGTACCTAATAAGTCATGGGGACAAGCGAGTGTACCTTATAAGTCATGGGGACAAGCGAGAGTGTACCTTAAAAGTCATGGGGACAAGCAAGTGTACCTAATAAGTCATGGGGACAAGCGAGTGTACCTACTAAGTCATGAGGACAAGCGAGTGTACCTTATAAGTCATGGGGACAAGCAAGTGTACCTTACAAGTCATGGGGACAAGCGAGTGTACCTTATAAGTCATGGGGACAAGCGAGTGTACTGTATAAGTCAGGGGGACAAGCAAGTGTACCTAATAAGTCATGGGGACAAGTGAGTGTACCTAATAAGTCATGGGGACAAGCGAGTGTACCTTATAAGTCATGGGGACAAGCCAGTGTACAGCTTTCCTTGGCGCGCTTTGGGTGCAATGTGCCCAGAGCGCACCAAGGAAAGCTGTTGACTCGGTTTTCTATGAGGGTAGAATGAGTTCATTATGTTGCAGTTCTGCATGTGGACTTGCTTCATCCAGCACCATCAATTTGCAGATTTGTGTGTGTGTC
This sequence comes from Hermodice carunculata, assembly GCA_964020975.1. Classification (NCBI taxonomy): domain Eukaryota; kingdom Metazoa; phylum Annelida; class Polychaeta; order Eunicida; family Amphinomidae; genus Hermodice; species Hermodice carunculata. Next base: position 6,607,510 of record OZ026618.1, read on the forward strand.
ACACATCCTTCTGTCCATGCTGAGCTACTGTACAGATCAATGTCAGCCAAGATCGTCAACTTTAAAAGGTTGTGTACCATCAAATTTGATACAAATGCCACAAGACAGGAGGCCACTATCACTCCAGGAGACTGGGTCCAGGCTGCCACGTCCTGTATGGCAGGCCAGCCCACCATTGTGCTACTGGAGTTTCTTCTGAGATAATTATCTTAGGCTAAAACACAACACAAACACCAAAGGCAAGAGAAAGGACATCAAAGGGGCTCACTGACTTACCAGTGTGATTGGCCGGATGGCCATGACATCACAGGCTTTAAGGAGTGATGTCACAGGCTGTAAGACTGGTGCTGTTACACCCCTTTCTTGAAAAGTGGTCCACATTTGTCAATCTATTTCTGGTGATCTGCTTTGCCTTTAACCCCCAGGACACAGTCAGTTTGCCTTTAACCCCCAGGACACAGTCAGTTTGCCTTTAACTCTAGGACACTGTCAGTTTCCCTTCAACCCTAGGACACAGTCAGTTTGCCTTTTACCCCCAGGACACAGTCAGTTTGCCTTTAACCCCCAGGACACAGTCAGTTTGCCTTTAACCCCCAGGACACAGTCAGTTTGCCTTTAACCCCCAGGACACAGTCAGTTTGCCTTTAACTCTAGGACACTGTCAGTTTCCCATCAACCCTAGGACACAGTCAGTTTGCCTTTTACCCCCAGGACACAGTCAGTTTGCCTTTAACCCCCAGGACACAGTCAGTTTGCCTTTAACCCCCAGGACACAGTCAGTTTGCCTTTAACCCCCAGGACACAGTCAGTTTGCCTTTAACCCTAGGACACAGTCAGTTTGCCTTTAACCCCCAGGACACAGTCAGTTTGCCTTTAACCCTAGGACACAGTCAGTTTGCCTTTAACCCCAGGACACAGTCAGGTTGCCTTTAAGCCTAGGACACAGTCAGTTTGCCTTTAACCCCCAGGACACAGTCAGTTTGCCTTTAACCCCCAGGACACAGTCAGTTTGCCTTTAACCCTAGGACACAGTCAGTTTGCCTTTAACCCCCAGGACACAGTCAGTTTGCCTTTAACCCTAGGACACAGTCAGTTTGCCTTTAACCCCCAGGACACAGTCAGTTTGCCTTTAACCCCAGGACACAGTCAGGTTGCCTTTAAGCCTAGGACACAGTCAGTTTGCCTTTAACCCCCAGGACACAGTCAGTTTGCCTTTAACCCCCAGGACACAGTCAGTTTGCCTTTAACCCTAGGACACAGTCAGTTTGCCTTTAACCCCCAGGACACAGTCAGTTTGCCTTTAACCCTAGGACACAGTCAGTTTGCCTTTAACCCCAGGACACAGTCAGGTTGCCTTTAAGCCTAGGACACAGTCAGTTTGCCTTTAACCCCCAGGACACAGTCAGGTTGCCTTTAACCCCAGGACACAGTCAGGTTGCCTTTAACCCCAGGACACAGTCAGGTTGCCTTTAACCCTGGGACTCAGTCAGGTTGCCTTTAACTCCAGGACACAGTCAGTTTGCCTTTTACTTTCAGTTGAATAATAGTTTGTGATTTTATCTTAATGAAGTTGGGTCTATTCAAAGACCAAGTGGTCTCGGTAAGTGTAGGGTTTCCTTATAATTATGCTCAATTGATTCAATGGTTCATATTTGGTAAGCCTAGTTGTGCAAGTTAGGCATTGACTTATGTTTTGTAAAAGTATTTTGTGTTTAACTGGATTCATGGAAATGTATGCCACAGTTATAAGTAGGCCTTTTAATGAAGGAACATCACATTCACTTAATTCCTTAATACTTCAGCTTGCGGTGTTTGTATAAAAATAGAAACATGGTAATACCACTTAGCAGAATATTTTTTCATAAGATGGGGGGGGGGGGGATCAAAACAAGTCTTGTGCTAATAAAGCCTAAAACTTTCATCTAAATTCCAGATGTTTTAATACGGTTTGTTCCTTGTACAAAATCAATTGTTAATCCACGAAATGATTTAGAACTCTGCAGTTTTTCAATGATTGGTATGTAAAAGGACTTTGCTCGTAGATTATTGGATGTCATAGTGTTCAAACGGTACTTGGGCCTACAGATTTGTGTTTGCTAAGCTTCTCTTTATAACAAATAATTACATATATGTTGCTGCAATGTTCATCAATGATATATCTACAGGTATTCACATGTATTTGGAATCAGACTATTCCAATCAAAGCCCCGCCTTGCTAGAACTTCAAGATAGTACAGTGGCACATGCTATTTAGGACCACAATACTGCCATCTGGTATCTGATGTGCCAGTATACAGGTGCTGGGGCTGTATGCTGTGATGTACATGTACCAGTATACAGGTGCTGGGGCTGTATGCTGTGATGTATCAGTATACAGGTGCTGGGGCTGTATGCTGTGATGTACATGTACCAGTATACAGGTGCTGGGGCTGTATGCTGTGATGTACCAGTATACAGGTGCTGGGGCTGTATGCTGTGATGTACCAGTATACAGATGCTGGGGCTATATGCTGTGATGTATCAGTATACAGGTGCTGGGGCTGTATGCTGTGATGTATCAGTATACAGGTGCTGGGGCTGTATGCTGTGATGTAACAATGTACAGGTGCTGGGGCTGTGTGCTGTGATGTATCAGTATACAGGTGCTGGGGCTGTATGCTGTGATGTACCAGTATACAGGTGCTGGGGCTGTATGCTGTGATGTACCAGTATACAGGTGCTGGGGCTGTATGCTGTGATGTACCAGCATACATGTGCATCAGAACATCCTGAGTGGCAGCATATGACAGTTAGTCACCTGGCCAGCCAGTTTAGGCTGGTTTAAGGGGGAAGGGTTAACAAATATAGCTTTATAAATTTACACTGTGACTCAAGGTCTAATGCTCATAACAGGCTAAACCCATTTGTAAATGGCCAAAATGGTTGCAGGAAAGAAACAGACATCTGAGGAAAGGTTTCAATTAGAGATACTTAAGTCTTGTATGATCATTTATAAGATACCCTAAACGGCTTACATCCGGTCTCACAATATACATAACGAAGCTGATTACTTTGTGTGTGTATCAGAGATACTTTAACTCTTAGGTTAAACAAGATGACAGGAACAGCTTACATCAGGTCCCATAGTGTATCAGAGATACTTTAACTCTTAGGTTAAATAAGATGACAGGAACAGCTTACATCAGGTCCCATAGTGTATCAGAGATACTTTAACTCTTAGGTTAAACAAGATGACAGGAACAGCTTACATCAGGTCCCATAGTGTATCAGAGATACTTTAACTCTTAGGTTAAATAAGATGACAGGAACAGCTTACATCAGGTCCCATAGTGTATCAGCGATACTTTAACTCTTAGGTTAAACAAGATGACAGGAACAGCTTACATCAGGTCCCATAGTGTATCAGAGATACTTTAACTCTTAGGTTAAACAAGATGACAGGAACAGCTTACATCAGGTCCCATTGTGTATCAGAGATACTTTAACTCTTAGGTTAAATAAGATGACAGGAACAGCTTACATCAAGTCCCATAGTGTATCAGAGATACTTTAACTCTTAGGTTAAATAAGATGACAGGAACAGCTTACATCAGGTCCCATAGTATATCAGAGATACTTTAACTCTTAGGTTAAATAAGATGACAGGAACAGCTTACATCAGGTCCCATAGTGTACTTGGTGAAGGTGATTACTCAATGTGTATCGCTACCAACAAAAACCTCTTCCATCTACAGCCTTAGTCTCATCAGATTTGCTTATTTGCTGCTGTGTATCAAAGATACTTAAACTCTTGCGTCAGGTAAATAGGATGACATGAACAGCTTACAACAAGTCCCACAGTGTAAAATGAAACCTGTCATGACCAAATTGTCTCTAATTAAAAGAAACCTGTAATGACCAAATTGTCTCTTATAAGATGAAACCTGTCATGACCAAATTGTCTCTTATAAGATGAAACCTGTCATGACCAAATTGTCTCTTATAAGATGAAACCTGTAATGACCAAATTGTCTCTTATAAAATGAAACCTGTCATGATCGAATTGTCTCTCCAAGCAGATATAAGTTAAATGAAAAGTACAAATAATAGAATCCTGAACAGTTGGTGTGTTAAAGTGGGTATCCTGTCATTGAACTGGTCTCTCACAACAGGGACCACTGTACTGAATGAAGCTCATTACTTGGTGTATATAGTAACAGGGAGTACTGTATTGAGTGAAGCTCATTATTTGGTGTATATAGTAACAGGGAGTACTGTATTGAGTGAAGCTCATTATTTGGTGTATATAGTAACAGGGAGTACTGTATTGAGTGAAGCTCATTATTTGGTGTATATAGTAACAGGGAGTACTGTATTGAGTGAAGCTCATTATTTGGTGTATATAGTAACAGGGAGCACTGTATTGAGTGAAGCTCATTATTTGGTGTATATAGTAACAGGGAGTACTGTATTGAGTGAAGCTCATTATTTGGTGTGTATTACAACAGGCACTGTCTTCTGGACATTTTCACTGTCGTCAAACCGTATCATTAAGGTGCAGAGTTCTCTGAATACTCATGGAGCAGGGGAATGTTGTCCAGCAGTTTGATCTTTAAAGGGTTAAAGTGAATGTTTAACCAACTGGTGCCTGGTTATGGAGCTGCCTTGCATGGAATCATAGAACTATTTGCTGAGACATAGACCAATTATATAAAATGTAACCACAGGCTAAAACCGAGAAGAAATCCATAACAGAGTCTGGGAAAGCGGACTCATCAATTCTCTTTCGCAGGTCAGATTTGCTGGGCAAGTCATTTTATTGTTTGCTTGCCTCATTCTGAGCAGTTACCTATCCAGTCAAGTCCAACAGGCAAAACAAAATATTTAGTCATCTGAAGAGCAAATGATTTCTTACTTGCCCTGATTAGAGTTGCATCAGGTTCATGCTGGTGGGCATGCTGTTCAGTCGTAAGGCATGGGAAGAGAAAGGCTCACTTCTGAGCCAAAACCTGCTGAACAAGGCTCCGCTTTTTGACATCAAGCTCAGTTGGTTCTACTTTTTGTATCAATTTCATTTCAAGAGAAACTAGATCAGACAACATCATTGCCAGACTAGGAGACAAAGTATTCAAATATAGACATAGACAGCATCATTACCAGACTAGGAGACCAGGTAGTCAAATATAAACAGGATCATTGCCAGACTAGGAGACAAGGTTTTCAAATATAGAAAGCATCATTGCCAGACTAGGAGACCAGGTAGTCAAATATAGATAGCATCATTGACAGACTAGGAGACAAGGCATTCAAATATAGGCGGCGTCATTGCCAGACTAGGAGACAAGGTATTCCAATATAGACAGGATTATTGCCAGACTAGGAGACAAGATATTCAAATATAGACAGGATCATTGCCAGACTAGGAGACAAGGTAGTCAACGGCAGACAGGATCATTGCCAGACTAGGAGACAAGATATTCAAATATAGACAGTATCATTGCCAGACTAGGAGACAAGATATTCAAATATAGACAGTATCATTGCCAGACTAGGAGACAAGATATTCAAATATAGACAGGATCATTGCCAGACTAGGAGACAAGGTATTCAAACATAGACAGCATCATTGCCAGAGTAGGAGACAAGGCATTCAAATATAGGCAGCGTCATTGCCAGACTAGGAGACAAGGTATTCAAATATAGACAGCATCATTACCAGACTAGGAGACAAGGTAGTCAACTGTAGAAAGCGTTATTGGTAAGGTAGCAGACAAGGCTGTCAACTGTAACATCATTATTACCAGGGTAGAAGACCAGGCAGTCAACTAAAGACAGCACCAGGCTAGTAGACAAGGCACTCTAGTATAGACATCATTATTATCAGGTTAGGAGACAAGGCTGTCAACTATAGACATTATTGCCAAGCTAGGAGACAAGGCTGTCAACTATAGACAGCCTCGTTGCCAAGCAAGAAGACAAGGCGGTCAACTATAGACAGTATCATTGCCAAGTTTGGAGACATCATCATTCCCAGACTAGGAGACATGGTAGTCTACTATAGACAGCATTATTACTGGGCTAGAAGACAGGGCATTCAATGGTAGATGTCATTATTGCCAGGCTAGGAGATAAAGCAGTCAACTATAGACATTATTGTCAGGCTAGGAGACAAGGCTGTGAAAGCCTGGGAACTTTTGATAACGTCATAGCCAGGCCAGGAGAGAAGTGGACAGACTGCTTCTGTGTGTGAGTGGAGATCAACACTGAATACATAAATGATGCTAGCTATATGAAGTACTGACAAGGATCCACAGACAGACTGCATCATGGTATGCTAGCTATATGAAGTACTGACAAGGATCCACAGACAGACTGCATCATGGTATGCTAGCTATATGAAGTACTGACAAGGATCCACAGACAGACTGCATCATGGTATGCTAGCTATATGAAGTACTGACAAGGATCCACAGACAGACTGCATCATGGTATGCTAGCTATATGAAGTACTGACAAGGATCCACAGACAGACTGCATCATGGTATGCTAGCTATATGAAGTACTGACAAGGATCCAGACAGACTGCATCATGGTATGAAACAAAGAGGAAATCTGACCTGTGGATGGCAAAACAGCTGCTATTTTTGGTGATAGCTGTCGTTGATTGTCTAGGTAACAACATTGTTTCCAATATAATGTGAACATAAGCACAAGCCAGCATGTGATGTTCCTTAGCAGGGAGAGTGAATATCAGCTGTGCTGACAAGACAGTTGTGTTCACAACAATGCTGACAGACTAGCTGTGTTCACAACAATGCTGACAGACTAGCTGTGTTCACAACAATGCTGACAGACTAGCTGTGTTCACAACAATGCTGACAGACTAGCTGTGTTCACAACAATGCTGACAGACTAGCTGTGTTTACAAAATGCGGACAAGGTAAAGGCATTTCTAACAATGCTGACAGGCTAAATGTGTTTACAACAATACTGACAGGCTAAATGCATTTACAGTGCTGACAGGCTAAATGTGTTTACAACAATGCTGACAGGCTAAATGCATTTACAGTGCTGACAGGCTAAATGTGTTTACAACAATGCTGACAGGCTAAATGCATTTAGAATGCTGACAGGCTAAATGTGTTTACAACAATGCTGACAGGCTAAATGTGTTTACAGCAATGCTGAAGGGCTAGTTGTGTTTGCAATGTTTACAGTCTTTTGTCTCATCCCTGACAGCAATTTCATATCAGTGTACATGTCCCTATGGTCAGCCTATGGAAGAGGAGGCTGGCAGTATTTGATGCAACAATAAATTTGTCAACAAGATATTGTACAACCAATTATGTCATCAGTGATTTCAGTGATCTTTAGTTCACATCAATGAGAAAATACAGAAACCTAAAGGATTGTAACAAGAAATGTGAAATTGCTGTAAAAGGTGGACGACAAACACCAGCAGGACTTAAGGCTGTACAGATTTCTTACAAAGCAAGCCCCATTTCAATGACTGGTGAGTCAATATTGCAGGAGTTTATTTTTGGTTTAAAAACACATTAAATCTGTGTTGATGTTGTTATGAAGTGTTGTCAATGTAAGGCCTTCTTGTTAGGCACACATCTCACAGTCCAAGGGCTCTGTATACAACACAAGGAAAATGCTCCAATAGATGGTAGCCTTATCACAGTGAAACAGGCCCAACCATGGTCAATCTGAAACTCATTGTCCGCTCAATTTTGCTGTGTATTTGAGTTTGACTCAATGAGAATTTGGGTTTTAGACCGGCAAGTTAAGTTTTGTCATGTTATTTTTTTTCGATTCTTTACTCATGAAAATTGCAAAAGTGAAAACAGTGCGTAAATGCTATAAGAATGGTTTAGTTTGTGTCCCATGAAGGTGCATGTTGGGGCTGGAAGGAAAGCTCCTTTCATGAAGAATTAGGGACCTTGACATGGAAGTCAAGCACCATATTGTGAAAACTCTTGTCATTACCATGGCTTGTGTAAAGTCAGTCTTGTCATTACCATGACGCATTAAGTCAGTCTTGTCGTTACCATGATGTGTTAAGTCAGTCTTGTCATTACCATGACGCATTAAGTCAGTCTTGTCGTTACCATGATGTGTTAAGTCAGTCTTGTCATTACCATGGCTTGTGTAAAGTCAGTCTTGTTATTACCATGATGCAATAAGTCAGTCTTGTTATTACGATGATGCAATAAGTCAGTCTTGTCATTACCATGATGTGTTAAGTCAGTCTTGTCATTACCATGACGCATTAAGTCAGTCTTGTCGTTACCATGATGTGTTAAGTCAGTCTTGTCATTACCATGGCTTGTGTAAAGTCAGTCTTGTTATTACCATGATGCAATAAGTCAGTCTTGTTATTACGATGATGCAATAAGTCAGTCTTGTCATTACCATGATGTGTTAAGTCAGTCTTGTCATTACCATGATGCATTAAGTCAGTCTTGTGGTTACCATGGCTTGTGTTAAGTCAGTCTTGTCATTACCATGATGCTTTAAGTCAGTCTTGTCATTACCATGATGCATTAAGTCAGTCTTGTCATTACCATGGCTTGTGTTAAGCCAGTCTTGTCATTACCATGGCTTGTGTTAAGTCAGTCTTGTCATTACCATGGCGCGTTTAGTCAGTCTTGTCATTACCATGACATGTTAAGTCAGTCTTGTCGTTACCATGATGTGTTAAGTCAGTCCTGTCATTACCATGACGTGTTAAGTCAGTCTTGTCTGTACCATGACATGTTAAGTCAGTCTTGTCTTTACCATGACGTGTTAAGTCAGTCTTGTCGTTACCATGACGCGCTAAGTCAGTCTTGTCATTACCGTGACGTGTTAAGATGGTCATGGCATGTGTTAGGTCAGTTTTTAGTACACTGAAATTAATGCAAGCAAGCATGTATCCAAATGGTTAGCCCTTTTTTTGACAGCCTGATGGTGTCACTGTGTTAAATGCCACCAAATCCAAACGATATTGAGTTGACAATCCTGCCGTAATGTCCCCGACAATAGTCTACCAATGCCTGCTGCAGGCTGCAGTCTGTATATAGAGAGCTGATTATTGAGCTGAGCTACTCCAACTGAATGCTCAATACATGGCCTTTAACTTCACTTTTTTGGGCAATATTTTTCAGCCACCTGACTGAATTTCCGTTTTGTTGGGAAACTGTCCTCTATTGAGCCATATGCAACTGAAAGGTCACAAGACAGTGGCGTCCTGGAGGCACATTGCACCAGATGTATACTGGAGACTGGCAGGGAGCATATGACACAGACAAACAGGATTCTTTCTGGAGGCTGGACCAAAATATTAACCCTCTCTAGCTCCAGCTGCCCAAAAGTACCCAGATGTATAGCAGAGGTTCTAAAACTCCCAAACTTTCAGGAGGTCTCCCGAAATTTAATTAATTTCTTTAAGGTGTTGCAATCTCCAGAATCTTGAAAAAAAAACCTCCCCAATTATCAATTTTGTCTGCAGAAAGTTGACATTAACTTTGCATAAATTGTTTGTGTTGTGATATTGTTTGTGTGTATTTACAGCTAACTGACTGTGGTTAACATCATTTTAAATGCATTTTCTTATTTCCTTTCTCACTGCTGATTTTTGGAATTTTATGCCACCAGAGTGCACCATTTTAACTGTATATTTACAAAAATGTGTGACTTCAGAGGGGGGGGTACATCCCCCCCTCCCAAACCCTCCCCTCATCGTCCACGCAGTCCCCTGAATTCGTACTTATAAATCAAGAACATCTGAACTGGGAGAAAATTACTTGGAGCCTCTGGTATAGTGTGGTCAAAGTCAAAAGGATCCAGTGTCAAATCCCTGTGATGTTACATGTCACTGTGATAACTTGAGAATGCAAAGAGATACTCCTATTAAATATGGTGTGTGGATTCCTCTTATGAAATAATTGCCTGTCCTTGATTATGAGTAACAGCCTTAAAAACAAGAAAAAAATTCCACTTGTCCACAAGTAAACAGAGAAACAATCTACTAACTACATTATAAACTTGGACAAGTCCAGCATCAAACTACTTTTTGTGTAGAACTTGAATGTACCACATGTATATGCATTTTTCACATTACCCTTTCCTGCTCAAACCACCCAAATGTTCCTGGATGTAAATCTATAATTCAACATTTAATGAAAAAATCACTTTGAATGAAAATTGAAGATGAGTATCCTGAAATCATGCATTAAGTATACAGCTTCCTGGGCCACAGAACACATGCACTAAGTGTACAGCTTCCTGGGCCACAGAACAGTCAGGACTAAAGGGGTCAATTACATCTGAGAGTGTAGGTCACCAACAGATGGCACCACCAGCACAGTCTTGTGAGCAAGGAATGGCTTCTAATTTTTTTGTGAAAATGTCTGCAGTGGTTAACTTACAACCAGCTGTGGAAAACTATTATTTGTCTTCACTCATAAGGAGCATATAGACCCTGGAGAACCTAGTTCTCATTGTCATAATGTGTATTTCCACTTGCTGTCGGTCATTTTACCTTTGTTGCCCAGCAGTATATCAATATCAACCTCATGTACAGTGGAGACATCTAGACACATTCTCTGTCCAGGTGTCAAGCTATCAGTATCTGGCATTCTGCTTGGAAATATTTCTAAATTTGTCTTCTAATTTTCTGTAATCCATGTAAATGGCAATAAAGCATGTGAAGGCCACAGAAAGGCAATTTATGCCGTACATATCCCAGAGGCACAATATATCTATCCCTGATCTGTATGTAACTTGAATAAGGTTTATTGTGATTAATGGCTTCCAAACGATGGTTTATTTATTAATTTATTGCATGGACGGTTTACTTAATTTACTGTATGGATGGTTTACTTAATTTACTGTATGGACGGTTTACTTAATTTACTGTATGGATGATTTACTCAATTTACTGTATGGATGGTTTACTTAATTAACTTATTCCATACCAGTCCCTGATTTTTCTGTATATTTACTTAGGTTTAAGATGACAATTACATATTTAAATTCTTCATGAAAAGAGCTTTCATTCAAGTACCAACATGCCTATAGTCTTAAGTGAGTGGTTCTGGCACTGCCTGGCAAGTCATGCTGCAGCTGCCACAAGGGCAGCTGCAGCATGAGTAGCCAGGCAGTGCCAGAACCACTGACCAAGGCCTGTCACCATAGTATGGAATGAGTTAACTGTATGGATGGTTTAGTTTTAGCCACACCATCAAACTGCATGTATTTTGTCACAAAGTCCAACATCACAGAAGACATTTCAGTACTCTTCTTTATGGCATTAATTCTATCAATGGACTACTTTGCCTCTGGCTGGCCTGAGTGGAAGGGGACGAGACGCAGTATATGTACTATTGTCAGCCATCATTGCCATATTCCAGGACCACAGTGGACAAGCCGTGAAATATGTACTATTGTCAGCCATCATTGCCATATTCCAGGACCACAGTGGACAATCCGTGATATATGTAATATTGTCAGTCATCATTGACATCATTCCAGGACCACAGTGGACAAGCCGTGATATATGTAATATTGTCAGTCATCATTGACATCATTCCAGGACCACAGTGGACAAGCCGTGATATATGTAATATTGTCAGTCATTATTGACATCATTCCAGGACCACAGTGGACAAGCCGTGATATATGTAATATTGTCAGTCATCATTGACATCATTCCAGGACCACAGTGTCCTCAATGTGTATGCAGTTGATGCTGTGAGCTGCCAAGCTCATGGAAAAATTGTCCTATATATTGCACCTGAGACTTGTCCATGTTGCTTGGGTCAGGTCATCTCCTGTCAAACTAGCAGGATGTTAATGAAGGTTTAACGTGGCTTGTTTGGGAGGCGGGGGGGGGGATGAATTCATCATGAATTTAACTGAGGGGGCTTTCTTGGCAGAAGTTTGAAAAAAGTTCAAGTCAGTAGAGGTATTTCTAAGAAAATGTGCAATTTTAGCTGTAAATGTGATATCCAACCTTTGGGAAAGCTAACCTAGATGTTTATGGCACTGGTAGACTGGAAGGCAGAGGACACGGTCTAGATGTTTATGGCACTGGTAGACTAGAAGGCAGAGGACACGGTCTAGATGTTTATGGTACTGGTAGACTAGAAGGCAGAGGACACGGTCTAGATGTTTATGGCACTGGTAGACTAGAAGGCAGAGGACACGGTCTAGATGTTTATGGCACTGGTAGACTAGAAGGCAGAGGACACGGTCTAGATGTTTATGGCACTGGTAGACTAGAAGGCAGAGGACACAGTCTAGATGTTTATGGCACTGGTAGACTAGAGGGCAGAGGACACGGTCTAGATGTTTATGGCACTGGTAGACTAGAAGGCAGAGGACACGATCTAGATGTGTATGGAACTGGTAGACTAGAAGGCAGAGGACACCATCTATATGTTTATGGTACTGGTAGACTAGAAGGCAGAGGACACAGTCTAGATGTTTATGGTACTGGTAGACTAGAAGGCAGAGGACACCATCTATATGTTTATGGCACTGGTAGACTAGAAGGCAGAGGACACAGTCTAGATGTTTATGGTACTGGTAGACTAGAAGGCAGAGGACACCGTCTAGATGTTTATGGCACTGGTAGACTAGAAGGCAGAGGACACAGTCTAGATGTTTATGGTACTGGTAGACTAGAAGGCAGAGGACACCATCTATATGTTTATGGCACTGGTAGACTAGAAGGCAGAGGGCACCGTCTATATGTTTACGGCACTGGTAGACTAGAAGGCAGAGGACACCATCTATATGTTTATGGCACTGGTAGACTAGAAGGCAGAGGACACAGTCTAGATGTTTATGGCACTGGTAGACTAGAAGGCAGAGGACACAGTCTAGATGTTTATGGCACTGGTAGACTAGAAGGCAGAGGACACAGTCTAGATGTTTATGGCACTGGTAGACTAGAAGGCAGAGGACACCGTCTAGATGTTTATGGCACTGGTAGACTAGAAGGCAGAGGACACGGTCTAGATGTTTATGACACTGGTAGACTAGAAGGCAGAGGACACGGTCTAGATGTTTATGGCACTGGTAGACTAGAAGGCAGAGGACACGGTCTAGATGTTTATGGCACTGGTAGACTAGAAGGCAGAGGACACCGTGTAGATGTTTACAGCACTGGTAGACTAGAAGGCAGAGGACACCGTCTAGATGTTTACGGCACTGGTAGACTAGAAGGCAGAGGACACCTTCTAGATGTTTATGGCACTGGTAGACTAGAAGGCAGAGGACACCGTCTGTGCCAGTCTGGACGGCCATTCTCATTACCTTTGACAGCAATACCAGTACACCTAGTGCAGTACTGGACCAGTCTTAAGCTTCCCGCTCAATTACCCTGTCGCCTCATCACGTCACAGTGTGTTTACCGCAATGCATCTTGGGGGATTGCCGGGGACAAACTCAGCCAGCAGTTCAGACTCCCAGTGGAGTAGTACGTTAGATGTAGTGTTGACTCTTACCGGTGTGATATACGTATGTTCAAGTTCCGATCAGAGAATGATAGAAAATGCCTAACATTAACTGTTTCGAGCTGAAGTGCACAAGTTCTAAAAGGAAGACACCTGGACTCAGCTTTTACCAGTTGCCATCCGACAAACCAGAGAGGAAAACTTGGATCAAACTGATCAGAAAGGAAAACCTCGATTTTGAATTGAAGTGGACCACTGTGTGTTCTTTGTACTTTAGAGGGGGACAGAAAATGAACAGAAAGTAGTTTTGCACAGGGGACGCCGTTTTCATCTAATATTTTGAGGACATCAGCCATACTGCGACCACAGCCGTGTTATACTATATGTGATGCTTTGACCTTGTCCCCGGCGAGCCCCCAAGATGCACTGCGGTAAACACGCTATAACGTAATAAGTTTTCAAGGTAATTCATTTGGTAGTGACACTTAAGATGCTGCTACTTAGGCTGGGTAAGCAGCTTCTCTGGGCACAGCGCACCCAACATGTGCCGTGGCAGGCTATGGGCATTAACCATGTACTCTCTGTGGCAAGTGTCACTGTCAGACTGGGCTGGCACAGGAATAACACACTTTTGCTTGAGGAATTTGGGAATTTGAAAGTGAAATTGTTTTAATAATTCAAATAAGTGTGACTGTTGTCATGAGTAGCGGTCGAAGGGTTAATAATTCAGACAACCGACTTTTGTCATGAGCAGCGCTCATAGGGTTGATAATTCAGATAAGTGTGACTATTATTGTGACTAACACTCCAAGGGTTAATGAATCAGATAATTGTGACTGTTGTTGTAACTAGCAGTCCAAGGGTTAAAAAGGGTTGTCAGCTCATGCTACTGGTAGGTAAAGTGAACTTTAGTGTTTTTATGTGCCTGACATTGATTGCTATGAGGCAATACAGTCAAAACAGTGCAGGAACAGGCGACTAATTTACATTTGTATATTTATGTAAACAAATATAGCATCAGGAGAGTTATCCATAACAAGATTGTCATAGTTGTGAAGTGGGCAAACTTGAGCCAAAAGCCTCAGTTTTAAGGTTTTGGGCCAAGGTTTTGTTTCGTTTGTTGTTTGTACTTTAAGTAGAACTGAGTGTACAGACATGTACCGTTACAGGTGTAACCGTGAATGGCTGTTCTCTGTCTCTTGATGCTTCTTCTACAGTCTGATCTAAAGGTTGGAGTTAAAAGACAATTTAAGTTTATAAGATCAAATGTGTGCTGGGAAATCTAACATGGGATCAATACATGTTTGTGTGCAAGGGAACCAGTCCTTTGAGAGACCTCGCCAGTCAGCTATCAGCTGCTCTTTAAGGCTACATTTATCAGGTCCCTAATGCTATCTGTTCTCGTTCTTTGTCCTCCTCTGAGAGATCACCTGTTTAATGTGACCACTCTTGGTGAATTTATGCAGAAACCTACGTACTCCACCTGGTGGCATTGCAAGAAACCATGTGAAGTTGAACGCCCTTGCTACATTTTGCTTGCTTTTTTAACTGTTTGCTGGTTCGAGACCCGGCTGTTCCGTGGTCACAAAACAGGTATACTTTCGGTGCTCCTTTGATGCTGGTGGACTTTCATACATTACAGTCCCCGATCTGGGACAACTCCGAATACAGTACCTGTACTGGATTAAATACAATGTACTGGGCCATGTCATTTATGGCATTCACACATACCCACTACCATTGAACCATTCTTTGTTAAGAATGGGGATATTGGTGCAATTGGTACGTGCATTTCCCATTTCCGGCTAGGTGATTGGTGCTGAAGGTTGCTGGTTCGAGACCCGTCTGTTCTGTGGTTACAAAACATATTATATGTTGTGTCTGATGGACCTTAGATTTTCATCTTAGGTTTAGTACATCATAATTATGTGCTAAAAACATCGAAGTGACAACTGTAAGAATGCTTTATGGGAACAAATACATGTATAAAAAGGATATATGTAGAAGTACATGTATAAAAAATGATATATGTACAAATACATGTATAAAAATGATATATGTATACAAATACATGTATAAAAATGATATATGTATACAAGTACATGTATAAAAATGATATATGAACAAATACATGTATAAAAATGAAATATGTACAAATACTTGCATAGAAATGATAAATGTATACAAGTACATGTATATTCCCCAGGAAGTCCTACGTGAAATACATCACAACAGCTTTCTACTTCAGAGTTAACGGCCAGAAGGATAGTATCTTGGGGTTTATAATGTCGTAAAATATATACCACTTAGTCCAGCATATTAACGCTTTGACCACAGTAACTTGTGTACTTAGATCCCTGGGCATAGATGTTTAACACTTGTTTCACTTTTCTCTGCTGTTTGAACCGATTCCATGGCCAGCTGTCAATATGTTTTATGTTAAATGGCCTTTATAAATGCACAGAGTTGATTGGCACAAAAACAGTGAGGCGTTTGCCAGGAATCTGATACATGTGTACCCACCTTGTTTTAAATGAGCACACCATTGATTTTCAGTCCCAGCTGGATATTCCATTGTAACTTTGTCTGTCCATGCATATATATATATATATATATATATATAAACAGTGGTCACTGTCTTGAAAGGCCACTCCAATGAGAGGCCACCTGGCTTGAAAGACCACATTGCACAGATCCCTGCTATCATTCCCATGTTATTGTACCTCTAATGAGAGGCCACTCGTCTTGAGAGACCTCTTTTGGGCCTGCCCTTGGGGTGGCTCCCCAAGACAGGGACTACTGTATACACACATATATATATATATATATATATATATATATATATATATATATATATATATATATATATATGGCAGATGGTGAGTGGTGTCCCCTGGGGCCTGACATTATCCATGGGATAAAGTCGACTCATTATACATCCTGCAAATGAGGTTTGGTGTTTGGGGGTATTTTGATTAGAGCTTGTATGACTGTCTGTCACAGTCGTTGTGAGCAAAATATATTTCTCGTGATTCACAGGCCATGTCAGGCTCTAATTTCCTTCAGTGGTACCTTGACATTATTTCTTGACCTAATTACATTTTGGTGACCTTGACCTCATTTTCAAGGTCAATGGACATGTGTGCATGTGTGCGTGCAAAGTGGGCCTCTCCAAGGTGTCAGTGACAACTGTTCTAGTAATGATTGGTCACAGATGTCAACTTCAAAAAGGACTTCAAAGATTTTGCTGACTATTAGATGTGAATGGAGATGTCAACAGGACCGAGGCACAGATCACAGTTGTCACCATCTCAAAATTATACAGGAAGAACTTCCAGTGTGTAACCTGGCCCATGCACAGAGAGGTGTAAGAGATGACAGGCTGCATACAGTCTGTAACCTGGTCCATACACAGAGAGGTGTAACAGCTGACAGGCTGCTTCAGCATCCTTTAGGTAGACGAACACTAATCCGGGCAGTCAGGATTAGATTACCAAAGATTGTATCCAGTCGTGAAACAAAGCTGTTCACCCATTGGATGATGTTTT
Organism: Hermodice carunculata; assembly: GCA_964020975.1. Taxonomy (NCBI): domain Eukaryota; kingdom Metazoa; phylum Annelida; class Polychaeta; order Eunicida; family Amphinomidae; genus Hermodice; species Hermodice carunculata. Next base: position 6,624,485 of record OZ026618.1, read on the forward strand.
GATGACAATCATAGGGAAAGTTATACTTATAAAGAACATATTGCCAAACATCAACAGCAACATTTTGACACTGAACAAAGAAGTTGATGTTTCAATAGTTAATTGCCACAGCTGACAAGTCAGCTGAGGTATTAGTGTGGTCCATCATCCGTCTTCCATCTGTCTGTCCATCCACAATTCACATTTTTGACTTCTCCAAAACCATCAACCAGATTCACTTGAAGCATGGTGGGGATGTCCCTTATGTGGGTCTTTACCAAGTTTGTTCAAATGGTCATGTTCTAATGATTTTTGGGGGGGGGGGGGGTGAAATTTAAAAAAAAAATGTTCTCCAAACCACCCAGCCAATTGCTTGAAAATTGCATAAGGATACACATTGGACCCATGGACCTTAATTTGTTCAACAGGTGGTGCTGTGGCTTTTTAGCTCTGCTGACCAAAGCTCGCAGAGCTTATGCGACTACTCATAAGTTTCAGAAAAGACATCCGTAAATTTTTGTATGGTCAGGCTACTCTTTACTTCCCCAGAGCCATCACTGAGATTGCACTGAGACATAGTGGATATGTAGCTTGTCAGAGGGGGAACGTTGTTCACTCAGAACTCAGTAATAAAACTGTAGATCCTGATTTTTAATGAATTTTTCAATTCGGTTACTTGTCTATAAACAAATGCATGCATTCCTATTGATTAATCTGGAAGTCAATGGGGATTGCCATGGAAATTCACATTTTCAACTTCTGCATAACCGCTAACCTGAGTCATAACCTGAGTCATAACCTGAGTCATAACCTGAGTCACTTCAAACTTGGTGGCAATGTACCTTGGGTGGGTTTCTGTTTCTTTCACCAATTTTTGTGTTTGTCCTATTTTCAACTTTTTCTCCAAAACTGTCACTGAGATTGTTCTGAATCTTGATGCAAGTGTAGCATGTGGAAGGGTTAAACAAAGTGGTGACACATTGTATTCCTTATTTTTAACCCTTAAAGTGCTGATTTAAGATTGAGTCAACAGTTTTCCATAGGACAGTTTGTGTGCAAAGTGTCCTGAGGAAAGCTGTTTACTAAGACTACTTTTTGCTTCAGACAAGGCTTGCTGGTATTTGAATGAAATGTATCTTCATGAGGAATTTGAATATTTTAACCATTCTATGTTTAGCAGTAATGAGAAAACGACTATAGCAGTGATTAGCACTTTAAGGGTTAACTAACTTTTCAATTTGGGTACCTGTCAGTGTATGCATGCATTCATATTGATTTCCATGTTAGTCAGTGGGGATTGCAATGGAAATCAATATTTTAGACTTCACCAAAACCGTCAACAAGACTCACTTGAAACTTCTTGGGGATGTACCTTGGGTGGTTTTCTACCAAGTTTATTCAAATGGTCATGCTCCAATAATTTTTAGATTTGGTTGTGAATTTTTTTTGGTATTTTTTTTTTTTCTTTTTTCTTTTGCAAAGTCTGGAGAAAACTGCTCACCCAATTGCTTTGAAATTAATTATGGACATTTCTTGGGACCAAGTAATCTTTCTTAATTTTATTCAGTAAATATGTGTACAACACTGGACTGAACTCAATGCAATGAACTAGTCCTACATTTACATCAAAAATGATGCAACCCTGCACTTCCATTATTTGATTATTTTATTGTGAAAAAGGCACCAGATTGAGTGAACATGTATACAATACTGGACTGAACTCAATGCAATGAACTAGTCTTGCATTTACATTGAAAATGATGCAACACTGAACTTTCATTATTCATTTTATTGAGAAAACCAGATTTAGTGTACAACACTGGACTGAACTCAATGTCTTACATTACTCAGTAAACGTGTACAACAATGGACTGAACTCTATGCAGTATCATTATTTACTAACTAGTCTTATTTTACATTTATTTAGTATACATGTGTACAACACTGGGCTGAACTCAATGCAATATCATTACTAACCAACTAGTCTTTATTTTATTTAACTCTATAAATTCTTGTGTGATGAGTTGAATAAAATGTTCTAAAAGAATGTGTCTGTTAGTATTAATTTAAAGTATGGTGTATTTGACTTGGTCTGTATTGCGATTTATCCTTGAAAAACTTAACTTGAGTACTTGAAAAATTCCTTGAAAGTCCTTTAATTTAATTTTGACCATCCTGTATGAGCCCTGTTGTAGGCTTATGGGGCTTTGCAAGTCACACGAGATTCCTCTTCATTTTTAGATGTGATGCAAACACAAGAGATGGATCTATCAGAAAGTGCAACAAAACATGACTTTGCAATTTTCTAATATTAGAATCTGAGCTGAAAGCTTTAATGTAAGTGTATGGGATATATGATAAGTGGTTTTGTAAGAGCATTTGGGGAAGTGTGTGGGCCTTGGATCTGGTCATCATGGGTAATGTGCCCTCACATACATAATTGTGAGCCATAATGTCAGTAGAGAAGGGAATCTTGATGCGCATGCCATACTCTGTCAAAACCCATTTACAGGATTTTCAGAGCAACTAAAAGTGGGAGGTTATAAGCCCTACAGGACAACCATTCTGTCTGCTTATGAGTGGACAGCCAAACTATTTGGCATCAGAAATGCCTCAGGACAAGTTTTATCTTACAAGACATATAATATAACTTGTAACGTATGTTTGGATGATTTTATTAACCAAATTTGATAGGGAAGACAGGATAAAAATAAGATGGGTGTCAATAGGGGTTGAAGTTTGGACAACCCACTGTCTCGAGCAGTGAGGGGGCAACTAATTTTGATATTGCAGTTGCCCTAGGACAGATAGACAAAATTTTTTATACTGGGCCCAGATTTTGATTCTAGCTGGACATGGGCCATTTATTAAATTTCCTTGTGAGGTAAATTGATCTAAGTTTTGTGCAAAAAGGAGTCATGCCCTATATGTCCCAGAAGGCTGCAGCCAGACGAGGGGGTTCCTTGTGTCACCAGTATCAAATAATTAACAGCCTCTGGTCTTACCTCGTCCATGTACAGGTCACCATTATGTATGTGGGGAGGGGAGGTTTAATACCATACCAGAGGTTTCCTTGCATCGCGTCTCCATCAAGGCCCTCTTTCCTACCTGCCAAACAGGTGCCAGTTATGTATATGGACGTATGGGGCTATGCCACGGCGGTCCTTCTGTCGCGTGATTTAGAGTGGGTCCCCATCAGCTGCTAGTAGAGACTAGCCTGTACCAAGGTGTAAGTTGTGAGAACAGATTGTGCTAGGCCTGTACCAAGGTGTAAGTAGTGAGAACAGATTGTGCTTGGCCTGTACCAAGGTGTAAGTTGTGAGAACAGATTGTGCTAGGCCTGTACCAAGGTGTAAGTAGTGAGAACAGATTGTGCTTGGCCTGTACCAAGGTGTAAGTTGTGAGAACAGATTGTGCTAGGCCTGTACCAAGGTGTAAGTTGTGAGAACAGATTGTGCTAGGCCTGTACCAAGGTGTAAGTTGTGAGAACAGATTGTGCTGGGCCTGTACCAAGGTGTAAGTTGTGAGAACAGATTGTGCTAGGCCTGTACCAAGGTGTAAGTTGTGAGAACAGATTGTGCTTGACCTGTACCAAGGTGTAAGTTGTGAGAACAGATTGTGCTTGGCCTGTACCAAGGTGTACGTTGTGAGAACAGATTGTGCAATCAATGTGAGCTCAAGGAGTCAGAGGATGAGCTGCATTTTATTTTCAGGTGCCAGAAGTCTGCACATCTCAGAGACCAATTAATAACAGAATGTGACAGAGAATCCAAGAATTTCTGCACATTGTCTGAAAGTAATAGAATGAGATTTATAAATAAATGTTAACTTCCACAGAACTCCTCTGTGAAAAGACTGGTGAATTTCGTTTCAAAGCCTTGCTAGACAGATTGAATTAATTTGTTATCATTACAAATACAAAGCAGTATAAGTCACTGTGCTTTCAGGTATAATTGAAACATAACCTGTGATACCAGGTGGTACATTGACACCAAGTCAGTCCACTACCAGCCTTGATGGGTTTAATTGAAAATCCATTTGGTGGCAAGCAGTAGGTTGAGTTTATTGTACCTACTTATTTAAATCTGTGGTATCAGTTATATGTAGAACTGTTGTGTAGGTTCCTTTTACGTACGGTGTGGCCTCACAATTACATGGATGTACTGACGCCAGCACTGGGTTTGTATTTCATGCCATGGTCCCTAGAGGACGCTTTATGCAATAAAGGCTTTCTTTACCGTCAATGTACATGTAGGCTTGACACTGCATCACCATGGACAAGCCATGGATGCTTTTAAACATCCAGGTCAGATTGCTTTCCTGGTCAATTTTCTCATGCTGGAACTTCACATTTGAATGTCAAATTTTGGCAATTTATTTCATTTGTGACCTCTATTGAACACAAGCAGAGAGTATACTGTACTGTCCTGTGACCTCTATTGAACAGAAGCAGAGGTGATACTGTCCTGTCCTGTGACCTCTATTGAACTCAAGGAGAGGTGTATACTGTCCTATCCTGTGACCTCTATTGAACAGAAGCAGAGGTGTATACTGTACTGTCCTGTGACCTCTATTGAACACAAGGAGAGGTGTATACTGTACTGTCCTGTGACCTCTATTGAACAGAAGCAGAGGTGTATATTGTCCTGTCCTGTGACCTCTATTGAACACAAGGAGAGGTGTATACTGTCCTATCCTGTGACCTCTATTGAACAGAAGCAGAGGTGTATACTGTACTGTCCTGTGACCTCTATTGAACACAAGGAGAGGTGTATACTGTCCTGTCCTGTGACCTCTATTGAACAGAAGCAGAGGTGTATACTGTACTGTCCTGTGACCTCTATTGAACAGAAGCAGAGGTGTATATTGTCCTGTCCTGTGACCTCTATTGAACACAAGGAGAGGTGTATACTGTCCTATCCTGTGACCTCTATTGAACACAAGGAGATGTGTATACTGTCCTGTCCTGTGACCTCTATTGAACACAAGGAGAGGTGTATACTGTGCTGTCCTGTGACCTCTATTGAACAGAAGCAGAGGTGATACTGTCCTGTCCTGTGACCTCTATTGAACACAAGGAGAGGTGTATACTGTCTTATCCTGTGACCTCTATTGAACACAAGGAGAGGTGTATACTGTGCTGTCCTGTGGAGCCCCTTCATTTGAATTCATCTAGTGCTAATCATGTCAGAGTTTTTGACCTTGACACAAGTCTGAAGGTTAGGTTGAGGCAACTTTCACAAGTTTGGTGTTTTAGTGATCTTTGAGAAAAGAGCTCTTTGGCCAGGTTCAAAAATTGGTGCCAAAAAGCAGGTAATTTTTAAATGGCGATAAAAATAACTTTATTAGAATCAGAATTAAAACTGCCACTTTTCCTTACCTTGGATGAGGTTGTTTGTTGGGGACCTTGATCTATTTTTAAGTGTATTGTGGTCAACAGAGGAACTCATTTTAGATGCTGTTTCTTGAGAATAAATGTCGTGTAACCATCAAACTTTTACGTCTGAAACATATTATTAACACCTGCATGAGTTTGCTCCCTGGTGACATTGACTAATGTCCAAGGTCACAGGGATCAACATAGAAAAAAATCACTGTAAACGCTGTGTGTGGAGAACAAACAAAACTGCATCCTTCAAACTGGCAACTGAAACATCTTAAGAAGACTTTAAATAACTGCTCCCTGGTGACTTAAGAAGACCTTAAATGACTGCTCCCTTATGACTTAAGAAGACCTTAAATGACTGCTCCCTGGTGAATTAAGAAGACCTTAAATGACTGCTCCCTGGTGACTTAAGAAGACCTTAAATGGCTTTGCTCCCTGGTGACTCAAGAAGACCTTAAATGACTTTGCTTCCTGGTGACTCAAGAAGACCTTAAATGGCTTTGCTCCCTGGTGACTTAAGAAGACCTTAAATGACTGCTCCCTGGTGACTTAAGAAGACCTTGAATGACTTTGCTCCCTGGTGACTCAAGAAGATCTTAAATGACTGCTCCCTGGTGACTCAAGAAGACCTTAAATGGCTTTGCTGCCTGGTGACTGATTTTCATTTCTTATGATTGACGTAGTTTTATGAAAGTGCAATCACTGACACATCAGGACCCAAGGATGTGTCGTGTAACAAAAGTAGGTCAGTGGGCCAGTAGGTCTATTATTTGGGTCACACCAGCTGCTGGCATGAGGGAATGAGATGGTGGTAAGGGAGGGACATATCAAGCAATCTATCATTTAGTTTCCATTTATGAAGCCCATAAACAGGGCACTGTCTGCTAATGACTCTTAGACCATAGATCCAGACGTGCAGACACTTGGTACCACAGGAGGTGTCAGGGCGGCCCTGTGCCTGGACCACACAATATTAACTTCTTTAGAACAGATGGTCAGTCCAGGTATCGGAGACGTGTAGGTATATGTAGATTCACTGTTATATCATAATATAATATTGCATAGCATTTTATGTGAATACCAGTTTATCCAAATTTTTGCTATCTTGTGAGACCAAACATGAAGAAAAATGCTTTTTATTGTGTCAGGATACATGTAAGCTATTTCCCTCATGTTGTGACATTATAACTGAAGAAAAAAGGTTTTCCATTTTCCTTCGTTTGAAGGTGTAAATTGTACCTAGGAGCAAAGCTGACTTTAGCGCCACCAGTGGAGCGTCCATGGGTTAAAGCTGGCATTATTGATCCCAATAACTTTGGCTGTACATCTTGATTGAGGTGGATGGAAGGAAGGGAAGACTGTTGATTAGATCTGTGTACCCCGTGGGACATGTTCTGCCTGAATATTTGCTCATTATGTCAAGGGGGCAATTGTGAAAAGTCATGTGAAAGATGTGTTTTGTACTGTCTCTGTATAAGACAGCTAGGTTATGTATTAGAATTTACTGGCTGTTCTCTTTGGACGATGTCATCACGCGGACAATACGTACATTCTCCGGGTGCTGTGATATGTGGCACATGTACCTTTGAATCTGGTGTGGTCATGTGGTCCTTCACCTGACAGTGTCCACTTGGTTCTAAGCATTAATTGGAAATAAAGCAGAATTTACCAGATTGTCCCATGTAGGTGCCAAAGATACTTAATTCAAATAGATCCGGTCCATGGTGGATGTGTATTTTGCAGAGACTCCAACCCACAGCTGAATACAGACTGGAGATTCTCCCTCCTGGAGTACTATTGAAACTGGAGATGTGACAGAGGATAGGTCTGGGAGGGCAGCGCCCCCTCCTGGGGGAAAAAAAATGAAAAAAAGGAGTTAATGTGTATTTTGATGATTTTTTTTACCTCATCCATTTTTTTATCTGGGCGGGAGAAAACATATTCTAAGTGGGAGAACGGGAGAATTTGGAAAAAGGGCAAAAAAAGGGGAGATCTCCCGCTGAAAACAGGAGGGTTGGAGTCTCTGATTTTGCAGTACCATAATGGATTTGAATTGGCAACATCATGGTAGATTTTCTAGTGGCACCAGCAAGATGCTGTATGCTAATGTAGGGTTTTCCACTGAAAAAAGACCAAGTCAACAGCTCGTCCCTAAATATGTCAGCAGAGCACCAGGACCGTGGGCCTCTTGTTTCATCATTTGTACAATCTGTCTGACCAGGTAGAATCCTGAAGTATGGGAACTTACAGTGTCTATTGTCAAGTATTTCATTACACTATAATTTTTTGCTCTCTGGGGTACATACTTAGACCCTTTTGTTAAACATATATAATCATATTTGCGCAAACTGTTATGTCATAATAGTAACAAAATAAAGATATTTTATTGAGATTCTTATGTCCCTGTGTTAAGCCTGATCTTAGACCCAATAGTTGTGCATAATCTTATTTACATCAACTGTTACATAGTAACATAATAAAAAATATTTCATTGGGATCACTGTGCCCCATGTTTACTCTCTCAGCACCAACTTCAACTTAAGTTGGACTACATGTACTTCATAAGGTACTGCTGTGATTTATAATAAGGATGCTAGATTCATTTTCCTTGTAAAAAGACCTTTCATTGGAACACCATTAGGCCTGTGGTTACATAGAATATATTAGTCCAGGTCAACAGCTTTCCTCAGAACATTTTGTGCATAATGAGCCAAAAGTATGATGAGGAAAGCTGTTGACTCACTCCACAACTTGGCCCTGAAAGAGTGAATCCTGTGAAAGACAAGGGTAAGCACGAACAAAATGTTTTCAGTCAGTCCCGGAATGTGGCCCAGTGCTGGATGACCTGGGATTGCAGCTGTTTGTTTGACAAAGATACCAGGGCATGGAGGAGGAGAATTCATGTCCAAAATACAGGCCACAGTTACTGACAGGGCATTAAAAGGGAACATTTACGAGAGTTAGAAGAGAGTGTCATGGGTACCAGACAGTGGAAAACAGGGAGAAAGACATGATGACAGGGAGCAGTCTGTATTGTTGGTGTCCTTAATGTTTTCTGGTTAAACTCATAATGACAGGGAGCAGTTTGTATTGTTAGTGTCCTTAATGTTTTCTGGTTAAACTCATAATGACAGGGAGCAGTCTGTATTGTCAGTGTCCTTAATGTTTTCAGGTTAAACTCATAATGACAGGGAGCAGTCTGTATTGTTGGTGTCTTTAAGGTTTTCAGGTTAAATCCATAATGACAGGGAACAGTCTGTATTGTTAATGTTTCATGATAAAAGCCATGATGACAGGGAGCAGTCTGTATTGTTAATGTTTCATGATAAAAGCCATGATGACAGGGAGCAGTCTGTATTGTTAATGTTTCATGATAAAAGCCATGATGACAGGGAGCAGTCTGTATTGTTAATGTTTCATGATAAAAGCCGTATTGACAGGGAGCAGTCTGTATTGTTAATGTTTCCTGGTAAAAGCCATAATGACAGGGAGCAGTCTGCATTGTTAGTGTTCTTAATGTTTTGGGGGTTAAATCCATAATGACAGGAAGCAGTCTGTAATGTTAATGCTTCATGATAAAAGCCATGGTGAAAGGGAGCTGCCTGTATTGGTAGCATTTACTGGTGAAATCCATGATGACCTGGTGATGACAGCTTGGGAGCAGACCATATTGTTAATGTTTTCTGGTAAAAGCCATCATCATAGGGAGCATTCTGTATTGTTATGATAGTTAATATTTTCTGGTAAAGCCCATGATGACTGGGAGCACTCTGTATCCTTATTTATAATGTGTTCTGGTAAATGCCCCATGACAGGGAGCAACGTGAGTTGTTAGTGTTTCTATAATTACACCATCCCCTCTGGTACCCTTAAGTTTGATTCCTGCTGGCTTCAGACAGGTCTTTCCTGAAGGCTTCAGATTATTCAATTTCAGGTAATTTTAGTGACTACATGGAAAGGAAGCCATTGTGATGAATGAATGAGGAAGTAGCTCATGTAGCATGGAGTGGGGCACTCAGGGATCAGGTACAATGGTAGGGTCAAGTGAGTGAAGCTGTCAAACATGATGGATGGATGTGCCACTGAGGACAAGCCTGCCTGGATGGGGAGCCAGGCAGCTGGAGACACCTAGTGGCAAAAAAATAGATTAAAGTGAAATGAGCCTGGGCAGATAAAACATATGGAGACATAAACTAAACAGTCAGTCATGTAGCATATTCAGAAGAGTTGAATGTGTTGTATCTCAGATTGATGTGTGTAATATTGACAATGAATGCAAACAAAAACTCCAGATGTGATGCACATCTACAGCTTATTTGTCATGGAGAACATGAAATTGTGTTTGACATCAAAGGCCGTAATAACTGTTGAAGAAATTTGCAGTTATGATCATAATTATATACAGTGTATAGTCAGTTTTACATTGATGGGACAGGTGACATTTCTTGATGTGTATATCCTATCATGTTCAGGCCGTTTGAACATGGAAAGTCCATAACTTTTTTTCAGAATATTTTCCTGTGAAATTGCTTGGGAAAACATTGACGTTACATCAGACACTTTGTACTTTTATGGGCCTTAAAAAAAAAACACAAGAAGCAAACATAGTTTTTCTTTCTTCTTTATTTCCTTTGTTTAAATAGCATTACAACAGCAGCTCTCAGCTCTGCACAAGTTCAGTTCCTATTGTGCATGTCCCAAACCCGGAGAATTAAGCATACAATATCTGATCTACCTGTTGTAAATGTTAATCATGTACAATTTAACATTTGCCATTTTCAGTTTTTTGGGTCAGGTCACATAATTGTCATGAGTCAGCCATTTCCATAGTAAGTTATGAAGAAATTTATAAACATGTGTTGCATAATGACTGTAAGTTTGCATGGAACAGACCCTAATGCGGTAGAGTGGTGTTACAGACAGTAATATGGCATTATATGGCAATTGTACATGCAATAACATTGTGGAAAAGCACTGGTAAAATGCAATATTATTGCTTTAATTATCCCCCCCCCCCACACACACACAGGGGTGGGTATGCTGGTTCCACCATGTACATCTGTCTGTCTGTCTGTCCATCCATCTGTGGAAAAGCCTTGTTCATGCCATAACTCCTGTATTATATCATAGATCTTCCTCCCACTGTACATTACTGTTGTTTATCACTTGAGGTTGTGTCATGAAACAACATTGACCTTGAGGTTTATAGGTCAAGGTCACAGCTGGCATCTGGTTCTCATTAAAGCGCATGGGACACATAACAGAGAAATTCCTTTGAAAAGTGTGTATACTTGCACAACTGAGTGACTGTCAGGGAAGCCATCAAAATACCAATGTCATAGGAAGGAACTTTGTGGGGTCAAGAATTAATCTGTTTTAGTAAAGGGAAGAGAGTTAAAAAGTATAGTTTGGTGGGGGGGGGGGAGAGGGTGAAAAACTACGTTTTAGTAAGGGGGAGAAGGTTGAAAAGCTTATTTCATTTTCTATCACAGTTTATCAGTGAAAGCAGAAAATATCAGAAATATAAACTCTGAAAGGGAAACTCATGGTTTTAACATTTTTTTCTGATTGAACAGAAAGCAAAACATAAACAAAGGGTCAATTTTCATCTTTTCGACAATTATTTTACATATTATGACATTCATACATGGTTACCGTAGTCATATACCATACTATCCCTTTTAAGCGCCCTGGGCGCCATGGAAATTTAAATGAGGTGTACACCAATTGTAGACAAAAATTTGCAACATTTTAGGTGTATTAACAGGTAAATTATCATAGAATATATACAATTTTCTAACATTTCAAACCTTTTTGCCAGATAAATTGGGAGGGGGTGCTTGATAAGGTGGGGGTGTTTAAAAGGAAGAATATGGTACTCATATTTCAGAACAGTGTAGCATCAAGTTTGGAATATATCATGTGCTGGGAGGAGGATGTTTCAATGTAACATCAAGTCAACTTTAGTTTCTGGGGTATGGGGCAGGGACAGGCCTAAAACTAAAACAGTTCAGTAGTTTGTGAACTTATGATGGCTTCTCTGAGTTGATATGTATGGGTAAATATATTAAACGTATAGATTGCAGTGGTACTTGTGCTAAAGACCACCTCTCTTGAGAGAATACATATGTTTTAAAGAGCACCTGTCATGATACTGGGGTCTATTTCTAGGGTAAATAGCTTCTATTTTAAGACCACCAGCAAAACGAGACCACTTGTTGCATGACATGAGGGTATTTGTAAACAGTAGGTACTGATCAGGCAAGTGTGTGTGTGTGTGGGGGGGGGGGGGTCAGCCATACATATGAAAGCTGGAGTTCTATTGAGCTAGCCTTGGGTTCATTGTTTTATATAGATCACATTCATTCTGCATGAATAGAAACATTCTTATGTTTTAGTACAAGACCCAGCAAAGCCAGTGGCGTGGAAACTAGAAGCTGTGGAGAAAGCCTGACCGGTTTCAATTTGAAAGAATCTCATCAGAGGCGGTTAGGGAATACTGTACGCTGCTTATATAGCAGTGGGTAACGTTGCTAACGTACGTTAGGTCAATGTCATAAAAGGATCACGGATCAACGCGTGACCAAAAAAAAAAAAAATTCTTATATTTTAGTCTGTCCATGTTGTGTTGTCTGTACAACAATCACCCTTTCACTCAGTGGTCGCAGTGTTTTTGACAGACAGCAAACCTTCTCTTACTTCAGTCTGCACTGGTTCCACGGTGTGTTTACTGTACAACAATCTTCCTTTCACTTTGTGGTTCCTTGGTGTTTTTGTCCACCCACTTGGCCTGAGACAGGTCGTGGTAATTATCAACCTGCTTCACTATGCAGGTGGCCTTGAACACTTGGGATATTTGTTGTTAATATCATGATTCACGACACACAGCCTGAATATTCCACATGGAAACACATTGAAAGATGCCTAAGTTTAACAGTAAAATAAGCTGTTAAAAAAGACTGTGCAGGCATTTCTTACCATTGACCAAAACATTATATGGTCCATTTCTCAGTTTTGAGGGCAGTTTTTGTGGCATCATGTTCTCTAGCTTGCAGTGTTTTCGTATGTTTTCTTGTCTGTTGACCTTGGATGTAAACATCGACTTACATGTACGAGTTGACAGCATAAGACAAGCAGCACAAAATGCACCAAAAGCTGGTAAGAATGTGTGATATTTATCAAAGATATAACGAAAAATAACAAATTACTTATTTCAATGTAAAATAAAAACAGAAAATTAAGAAATAAAAATTGGTTGCTAGGAGGATCCCAAACCTTTCCCCATGAAGTTCCGTAGCCGTAGTGTCGTCTGCAAAAGTCAAGATACAGTATTCACTCCATGTCCCAAACAACCCTATGACTGACTTTTTTTTGCTACAGTGGCCTGTAAGGGCCATTCAGATTTCAACATATGCCTAAGATGCAAAATACAAATAATTTAGATAGCATAACTGCCAGCCATTGTGATTTCATCAGAAATTTTACTATTAATTTCAGGTTTTGAATTTAGGAGTATTTATGATAGGCCAGCCTAAAATACATTCATGTTGCCAATAGCATAAAATGTTTTTTTTAAAAAAGACAAATACAAGGATGAAGAGAGTTTTATGCTTGTGTCAAATATCATTCACAGTGGATGTTTTTTTGTCAGCTTTCTCCAAAAACAGCCCCTCAAATGTTGAAAAACCATATAAAGGTGGAGAAATTTCCGCATCCCTTATTAAATGCTTCTACCATAAAAACACAAAGATGTCTGGGGGAGCATACATTACCCCCAAACATACAGAGTAATTTTTATGAACGCTTTGGCCATCAAACTGAGCAATGTACAACAAGAAGAGTTTTCAAGATCTACTTCTGCCTAGTAGTGGGGTCCACACAATTGGCCATAAAATACAATAAACTAAAAATAAGTCCAACAAAGTATATATTTTTGAAAAGTACATAAAGTGGAGAATTGTGTTTTCTCATTGTCATATAAATGTCACTCATCTTGTGTTTGTACAGCAATTGTGCAAAGTGAATGTACAATTTTCCCAATTTTTTAGTTTGAAATGGATTCAACTATTTTATTTTTCATTCAAACTTGGAAATTCTTGTGGCAAAATAAACTATAAGAAATTAATACAAAAAGCAGGTCTCACTTTTTATCAAATTGTGCCAGAACCACTGACCGATGCCTGTCACCATAGTATGGAATGAGGTGACAGACTATGCATGTTAATTTTTCTTCACTATTCAAAGTGTCCATGTCGTCTTCAGTGGCACTTACAAACCTTGCCTTTGATCTAACGTTACTTTCTAGGCCTACATCCGTACGTGTAATTTCCTCCATTTCTAAAATGCTATCTGCCAGACCCTGTACAACTCACTCCCCTAGCTTAGCATCCATTTTGCATCTCTTCCTAACTTGAGCCCTGGACACAGGGTACGTGCAGCACGTGGCTGCTGTCACATCCAGGGATGCCCACCTTGTCAATGTCATTTCATGCTGAGATCAGTTAACCCTACCACACCCAACCAGGCTAATACGACTGCAGCGGGCAACACACAAAATATCTGCCCTGTGAAGTCGTATGGGCCTGCTAGCTGTTGTCGTATAGTGTGGGCTGAGACAGCCATATACAGTTTATAACATGTGTAATCAGTTAATAATAACAGATACGCCATTTACTGCTGTAAAATATGCATATGACACATTTATCAGACTTGCCTCTGGTTGATGCATGGAAATGTCCTTAGCCCAGAATAATCATGATTGTGTGATCACTCATTGATAATATAACAAAGAGCATTCTGCCAGACTGTTTTTCATGTCTTTCCTTCCATGTGTGCGCATGAAATAAAGGACTTATACCAAATTATCTTTCTGGCCCAATTTCAAATGATAAACTATATGCTGAAGAAAAATGTTGACGATTCATTTTGCCAATGTAGGATTGTTTCTTAATAAAGGTGTGTTTCATTATAAGCATGCGTGCATGAGTTTGAAGTAAAAGCTCAAGAAAGATGTTTGACATTATGCCAGTGAAGGGTTTTTGGTTCCATAGGCCTGTCACATTTAAATTTGTAGACCTGTGCATGTGTACTTGTGTTAAATAATATCACAAACAAAAAACATTTATCTGTTTTAAAGATATAAAGTTAATAATTTGTGCATAAATATATCTGCTGCCTGTTTGTCAAATGTAATTTTAAAGAAGTCGTCTTGCTTCATTATAACTGTTCACTGGCACCCACGTGTACAACACTTTTGTTGTTTTGGGACAGGAGGGAGATACCACGAAAACTGCGACATGTGCAGAAAAGCAATAATGGCAGTCATGTTAAGAATGACATGAGCATGCATTCATCAGAAATTCTTCCAAAATGAATTAATCTGGTGGATGGTTAGCATTATGCAATTAAAGTAAACCTGAGTGTGACACATAATTATTTGTTAAATGGGCTACTGAACAGAGCAAGAGGATTTGTCACTTGGTACCACGAAAACTGATGACGGAAGCATAGAGTTCTGAAGGACATGTACTTTGTTGTCTTTTCTTTCTATCACAACATACAGACACAGGGTCAAAATGCCTTTCTCATTTTTCATGTGGAAGGAGTTGATTACAAAAAAAGAAAAAACATGTGAACTGACAAAGGGTAAATTATGGGATGGTTCGACAAACATCAGATGTGGTTGTGAAGATGGGGGGACATGTGTGTTAACTTCTGTGTCATCTCCAATATTGGATTGAATGCCACTTATTGTCGGAGATGAGGCAGAAGTCCCCTGACTATTGGATGCCTTGTCTGAGGGAACTTAATATTTGTGGACAAGCATACATTCTACATTGGGTATGACCTGTCTTAAGTGATTTAGTCTGCATTGGGTATGACCTGTCTTAAGTGATTTAGTCTACATTGGGTATGACCTGTCTTAAGTGATTTAGTCTGCATTGGGTATGACCTGTCTTAAGTGATTAAGTCTGCATTGGGTATGACCTGTCTTAAGTGATTTAGTCTGCAGTGGATATGACCTGTCTTAAGTGATTTAGTCTGTAGTGGTTCCACAGTGTGTCTATATATATCAAGGTTTAACTCTTTATTGGCTACAGTGGTTCCACAGTGTATCTATATGTCAAGGTTTAACCCTTCATTGGCTGCAGTGCTTTCATTATTAAGTGTGCCTACATGTTCAAGTTTTAACCTTTCACTGCCTGGTAACTGTCTTGCTGACTGCCTCCTACTGGGCTCTTCTGCTGAGTCAGGCCTGAGTGGTGACACACTCTGGAATCCCCGTAAATCAGACCTGTATACATCTAATTTATTCTGCAATATTGCTTTAGAAATACCACCTGCCAATAACCACAGACGGGGCCAGCAGGTGAACAGTGCCACCTGTTGGGCAAACACCTAGGTACAGCAAGGTGAAAGATGTGGAAGTAATGATGACATGACTGCGGTTGGTGTTTGGAGTCTGGCCCAAGTGGTGGTCCTACTGTGGTCATAGAGCAGGATTTATTGTCAATAACATATTGGCCACCAACTTGGACCTAGTTTAACAAAGTGTCATTGTTTTCCTGTTTATAATGCAATAAAAACATGTATAAATACAGCCAAATAAACAGTGTGTGTGTGTGACCCAAAACAGCATGAGAAACATGTTGGTGCTTGGTTGGCTAGCGTTGCATGATGAGCCGGGAGTAATACAGTCAAACCTGGTTACCATGACACTGATATCTGACATATTCACTTAAGGACACCAGCTTTAAGGGACTTAAAGTCAAATCCCTTTGCTGCGTGACTCATTTATATCACATATTCAGATACTGGACACATTTTTGCAGGCTACAGATAGAGTGAGCATAATGAGGTTTCACTGTTTAACCCTATATTAACCCTAGTGCTGGGGGGGGGGGTGTTTATACAGTCCAAAATGCAGTTTAAAAAAACAGTTCAGCAGTACTAGGGTTAACAGGCAATAGCAAGTATGACTAATACTTTGATTGGAGCAAGTATGGAACACAGGAAAGCAATTAAATAAGGGTAGAATGGTGTGTGGCTGTGGCTGTCTCTGATGGGTGTCATATTTCTTATAATGAGGCATTATTGCCTGTTAACCCTTAAAGTGCTAATCACTGTTGTAGTCGTTTTCTTATTACCGTTAAACATATAATGGTTAAAAGATTCAGATTGCTCATGAAGATACCTTTCATTCAAATACCAAGTCTGGTCTGAAGCAAAAAGTAGTCTTAGTCAACAGCTTTCCTAGGGACACTTTGCGCCCAAAGTGTCCCAAGGAAAGCTGTTAACTCAATCTTAAATCAGCACTTGAAGGTTAAAATTACTTGTTTCTTTTATGTGTAGCAAAAGAGTCAATACTTGCAAACAGAAAACAGGGCGCCGAGTTGCATATTGCAAATATGCAATGTCAACAGTTGGTTTAAAAAAACTCTATGTTTCACAATGGTGTGTACTGAAAAAGTACATAAGGCTCACATGTTTTGTAATAGACAAAAACTCAGTGGAATTTTTGACATCATTTGGATAATGTGTGCTTTCATTATTTATTGCTAAGGAACTGAAAAATGTGGTCTTAATGGGGCTAATGATTTAAGGATAAGTGATAACAAGCCTGTAAATTGGTGGTCGTTATATAGAAATGGTCTCTTGATGGAGGTGGTTTTAATTGGAGATTCCATTGTATACATAGGACAGGTCAGAAATTGATAATGTAAAGCAGGGTCTCTCTCCTTGGAGGTCAAATAACAGATAAAGTATGTATTTAAGCTTTATTTTGTGAGGGTGACTTACTTCGGGAAATTCAGGTGTATTTTACTAATCTTCCTCAAGGCCCTCAGGCACCAGTAGCACCAGTCAGGGAAGTGATAGATGTTGTGAAAGGCAGTGGTTTTTCTGTGGGGTGGTTCTACAAAGGAGGGACAACTGTGTCATCTAATACAGATCATGGGCATACCACACTGTACCTCAATCCTGGGCATGCCACACTGTACCTCAATCCTGGGCATGCCACATTGTATCTCTAATGCTGGTCTTGCCACACTGTACCTCAATCCAGGGCATGCCACACTGTACCTCAATCCTGGGCATGCCACATTGTATCTCTAATCCTGGGCATGCCACACTGTATCTCTAATCCTGGGCATGCCACACTGTATCTCTAATCCTGGGCATGCCACACTGTATCTCTAACCCTGGGCATGCCACACTGTACCTCAATCCTGGGCATGCCACACTGTATCTCTAATCCTGGGCATGCCACACTGTACCTCAATCCTGGGCATGCCACACTGTACCTCAATCCTGGGCATGCCACACTGTATCTCAATCCTGGGCATGCCACACTGTATCTCTAATCCTGGGCATGCCACACTGTACCTCAATCCTGGGCATGCCACACTGTACCTCAATCCTGGGCATGCCGCACTGTACCTGGCACAATATATGGCCAAAATGCAGTCAAGTGAATGGTATTAAATGGTAGTGAATGGTGCGTGTGACTGCTGTGGATATTACCATATTTTACAGGACTGTACTCAATTAGGCTAATTTAGATACTGACTGTCCTTGCCTACTTTTATAATTATATAACAAAAGTGATCATTATCCAGTGGAATTTGTAATTGATAATTAGGTTTATATGTATATACAATGATAAAGCTGTCTTTGAATAACGGCACCGTTAGCATCTTTGCTGCTGTTGGAGCATGGCTGATCAGCAAGGTAACTGGTAAATACTGCTAACTGAGATGTTTATCAGCTTCTTGCTGATGGAGTTATTACAACCCTCCCCCCTCTCCCCATGAATTTTGAGAGGTACACTATTTCTAGCTTGTCTAAATGTCTGTAGTGAATCCTTGCAAGCAAAATAGCTCATGATTCACAGGCCACATCAATTCAAATTTACATCAATTTTATCTCAACACTCTTTCTCGACCTGATAACATTTTGGTGACCTTGACCTTATTTTCAAGGTCACAGGACCCATGTGTGTGCAAAGTGAGGAAGGTGGTATCCAGTGTGTTGATGATGACTGCTCTGGTTGTCGATTAAGCTCTCCGCTGTCCCAACCCAATCGCACGAAAAAGAGGGAAGTATGTGAAGTATGTGTACACAGTGGTCTGTGTACTGAGAGTAGCAATGTCCGTCCTGCCCGGAGAGGAGACCAGCTGACAGTAGAGTTCATGTTATTTATACCTCATATGAGAGACCATAATGTGGTCTTGCCTTGGGGATGATTTGTTAAGGCAGGTGTGACTGGAGTCTAGTCACAGTGTTCAGGTGATGCCTGGAATACCATTGCTGTCTCCAATGGGGCTCGAGGGTTTTATAACAAATACCAGATGTCAATAGCTGGTCAAAAGTATTCTATGAAATCCTTCCTTTGACCCTCAACAATTATTAATATAGTTCAGATATCATGAAGATGTGTGTTTCAATTCTTGAATAAAGTTTGAAATATAAGTAGTCAGTTTAGCTAAAGGATACAAAATATCATGAGCCAAATCACTTTTTTCAGCCACCGGTTGTTTGGCCAATGGATAGGGCTAGGCTGGATGTGTTTTCTGCCTTTTCTTGTTTCTGTTTTTCTTTTTTTATTTTTTTTTATTTTTTAATTTTTTTTGATGGATAGGACTGATCCTGCTGAAGGACTTCATTTGTTTATGCCTATATGAGTATAAACAGGTGTGTACAATATGGGATGCCAGCCTGATAGGTGTATATAATATGGTATGCCAACCTGATAGGTGTGTTTAATATGGGATGCTAGCCTGATAGGTATAAATAATATGGGATACCAGGCTGATAGACATGAAATATGGGATGCCAGCCTGATATTTGTATATAATATGGGATGCCAGCCTGATATGTATATATAATATGGGATACTAGCCTGATAGGTATTTGGATACCAGGCTGATAGACATATGAAATATGGGATGACAGTTTGATAGGTGTATACAATAAGGGATGGCAGCCTGATAGGCATATAAAATATGAGATGCCAGCCTTATAGATCTATATAATATGGGATGCCAACCTGATAAGTTTGTTTAATATGGGATGCTAGCCTGATAGGTGTATAAATAATATGGGATACCAGCATAATAGGTGTGTATAATATGGGATGTCAGTTTGATATCTGTAAAATATGGGATGGCAGCTTGATAGGTGTATACAATATGGGATGGCAGTTTGATAGATATGTACAATATGGGATGCCAGTTAGATAGGTGTGTACAATATGGGATGCCAGTTAGATAGGTGTGTACCATATGGGATGCCAGTTAGATAGGTGTGTACAATATGGGATGCCAGTTAGATAGGTGTGTACAATATGGGATGCCAGTTAGATAGGTGTGTACAATATGGGATGCCAGTTAGATAGGTGTGTACAATATGGGATGCCAGCTTGATTGGTGTGTACAATATGGGATGCCAGATAGATAGGTTTGTACAATATGGGATGCCAGATAGATAGGTTTGTACAATATGGTATGACAGCTTGATTGGTGTATACAATATGGGATGCCAGTTAGATAGGTGTGTAAAATATGAGAGGCCAATTCGATAGGTGTGTACAATATGGGATGGCAGCTTGATAGGTGGGTACAATATGGGATGGCAGCTTGATAGGTGGGTACAATATGGGATGCCAGGTAGATATGTGTGCAATATGGGGTGGCAGGTATATAGGTGTGTACAATATGGGATGCCAGCTACATAGGTGTGTACAATATGGGAGGCCACTGTGATAGGTGTGTACAATATGGGATGGCAGCTTGATAGGTGTGTACCATATGGGATGCCAGTTGATGGGTGTGTACAATATGGGATGATAGCCTGATCTATTTGCCACCCATGTGTTCCTGACAAACTCTGCAGCTTTGAGGGCACAGGTGGACTGGACGACATGATAATTACATCAGTCAGATACTTTGTGACTAATCCATAGACAAGATTATTCCCTGAACAGAAAAGAGCACTTCAAATAGACCAGGGGAACTTTTCGGCTGATAAAGTGAAATAGGTTTGGGAAGTCCAGTGGTGATTTCTGTGTGTGTTGGTATAATTTTGGCTTGGGTGGGCAAATGGGTCTTGTTTGTTTTGGTTGCTATAGAAACAGATGGCCCAGCAGAGGGACAGGTTGACTCAGGTCAGAGTGATGTAGCATGCACAGTGGCTGGGTGGGATGGTCTAACAGCCAATACAAAATGACATAGAAAAAAAGTGCAGGAGTGGAACATAGTACACAGACCAGCAACCGGAGGCTTTCAGGATCTAGCAGCGTCATGTCATCGAGGTAGAGTGCTTATATTAGGAGTTTGATGCAGATAGAATATTAATGTGAGTGGTGCCGGGGGACAGTTGCCAGAGGCCTGGGCTGTAGATCAACTCATCCTGGCCTCCGACAGACCTGAACTGAGCTCACAATTTAGGTTTCACTGACACTGGTATACGGCCACCTGAGACTGGAAGTGCAGTGATACAGGATCTCCCAGCACATGCTGGGGGAGGTCAGTCAGAGGTCAAGGTCATGTAACTAACGTGCATGTGGAAAGGTGTGTCATAATCCCAGATCAGATGTTGCTATTTGGGACAGCAGTGAGATAGGGATTACAGCGGATAAGGCAGAAATGTAGATCTCCTTCTGGACTGATACTGGATAATATTGAAGAGTTGATTTGATTTAGGACCAGACAGGACAACGCATCATACACTCCAATTGTAGGACAGCCGGGCTGTGTACACACATCTGTGAAGGGCTGTATGCAAACAGACGAGAGTGTGAACTGAGTCGGGGACACCATGAAGCCCCAAGCAGCCTCGGTGGTACCGGTATGTGTGTTCTCATTGTTATGTGTACTTACTGCTAGAGTTAAGAGATAAGACCTGGGCCTGTGCACCATGCTGACCACACAGTGTCCTGGTACAGCACACAGAGCCAGACTGCTGGCTGTGGACACCCAGCCAGTACTGCCATAAGAAGGCAGACAGATGCTCAGTCATCAAATTAATATAAAGTCAGGTAAATAGGACTCCATACTATGCCAAACAATGGTCCAATAGCATTTGGACTGGCATGGCAGGGGCCTAGCACCAAGTGTAAATGAACAGGAGAACAAGAGGATTTGGGACTGTATGAGTAGTGCAGAGGTCTCTTAAGATAGGGCTCATTCCACTTGCCACCACAGCCCTGCTTACACCACAACCACAGACTGGGGCATTGTGTGGGCGCCATTCTACTTCAGTGACAGTTCTGTTCGTGGGGACTTTGCACAGGGGCCATGCCCAGTCCTGCCAGCTAACATGTTAATACCAGTATATGACAGAGGATAGCCCCAGTGTTTGACAGTTAGCCTTGTACCACAGTGCTTAATTAAAAGTACTGTCAGACTTGGCTCTCATAAAATAAGTGGTATTTCAAAGGACTGCCAACCTGTTGTCTCATAAAACCAGTGTAATTTCATGGAAAGGCTCATGTGGGATGCAAACCACTGTATTAACAGTGCCAGGTATTCCACCCTATTTAGAGTCTTTAAAAATGGGAAATGTATCAGAAATACCTACATCCTGTATTAATGTATCTATATCCTATATAGATATATCTATATCTTGTATTGATGTATCTATATCCTATATAGATATATCTATATCTTGTATTGATGTATTTATAATCTGTATTAATGTACATATATATGTCCTCGATTCATATATATGCTCTATATGAATGTATATCTATCCCTTTATTGATATGTGTGTATCCTGTTTTAATGTATCTATACTCTGTATTAATGTATCTATATCCTATATTGATATATCTACACCCTGTATTAATGTGTGTATATCCTATATTGATATCTCGATATCTTGTTTTGATATATGTATACCCTGTATTAATGTGTGTACATCCAAGATTGATGTATCTGTTTCCTGTATTGATATTTCTACACTCTTTATTAATGTGTGTACATCCTATATTGACATATTCATATCCTGTCTTGATTTATCTGTATCCCATATTGATATATCCTTTATGGATGTATCTATATCTCATATAGATCAATATTCTCTTGATTTATATCCTTTTATGGATGTATCCATATCTTATATTGATCTATGTTCTCTTATATCCTCTATTGATATGTTCTTTATGGATGTATCTAGATCTTATATTGATCTATATTCTCTTATATCACATGTTGATATATCCTTTATGGATGTATCTATATCTTATATTGATCTAAATTCTCTTATATCCTTTACTGATATATGGATGTATCTATATCTTATATTGATCTATATTCTCTTATATCCCATATTGATATATCCTTTATGGATGTATCTATATCTTATATTGATCTATATTCTCTTATATCCTATTTTGATATATCCTTTATGGATATATCTGTATCTCATATAGATCGATATTCTCTGTACTGGCACTAGGAATATTGCAACTATAGCCAGTTTGGCTAATATAAATGTCCTTAGGGATGGTTCAGCATTATCATCAGTTTTGAATTAGTACTTAGGGTACTAAATTTCATGACCCCCCTCCCTCCCCCCAAATTAATACTTCAAAAATGATGATTTCCCCCCCCCCCAAATCATAGCAAAATTGCACAAAACAGGCCAAAATTGACCATCATTTTCCATATCCTGTGAAAGTGTACAGACCCATTCAACCCCCTCCCCCCTTGCGTACTGTAAGTACTAATTCAAAAATGATGAAAATGTTGAACCATCCCTTAGCCAAATAATCATTATGTTAGCCAAAACCCTGAGCAAAATTTACTTTTTGAAATTATGGTTAATAAATCTAAATAATTGAGTAAAATACCGTGAATACATTGATCAAAAGTTAAATAAATTGTGAAATATCTGTAGGCAGTTGGCTAAAGCTTGTAAGAAATTGTCTGCCAAATCACATTTTTGGCCACTGGCTATTTGGGTGATGGATAGTGCTACCCTATGTTCTCTATTGATATATGTGTATCTAATATTCATGTATCTATACCTTATATTGATGTATCCATGCCCTATTAATGTATATCCTATATTGATGTATATGTGCCCTATATTGATGTATGTATACCCTATATTGATGTATCTATACCCTATATTGATGTATTTATACCCCCTGCATTGGTGAATCTATGCCTTATTTTGATGTATCTACCCTATATTGATGTATCTGTGCCCTATATTGATGTGTCTATACCCTGTATTGATGCATCGATACCATATATTGATGTATCTATGCCCTATTTTGATGTATCTATCTTATATTGATGTGTGGTGAGAGAAGATAAACTTCTGCAATGTCACGCATGAATGAAAATAGTGAGTTTCACAAATAAATTGAGTGGGAGGGTTCAAAGGACTCAAATGGCTTTAATGTTAACAGTGAATTGATGGAAAAGGAGATGGTGGGTGGGGCTCAGATTAATTCAAGTCTATCTGTTGTGTCCCATCACTGGGTAGATATAGCATTAGTGATGTGTAGAATGACGCATACTGACAGGCCTGTCCATCATCTGCAAGCCAGGTGTCAGTGTAGCTCTCCCTTTTACTGAGGGTTTAACCCTTGGACTTCCATGCATCGTCACTTCTTATGGGGTCAGCAGATTGGATCATATTTTATGCCAAAAGCAGTTTGTCAGGCCTTCAGATGTTTATTTATGTGGGATCCCACAGCCCAGATAACACTGTCAAATACCCCACAGCAGAGATAACACTGTAAAATATCCCACAGCCCAGGTAACACTGTAAAATATCTCAAAGTCCAGATAACACTGTAAAATATCCCACAGCCCAGATAACACTGTAAAATATCTCACAGTCCAGGTAACACTGTAAAATATCTCAGTCCAGATAACACTGAAAAAAATATCCCACAGTCCAGATAACACTAAAATATCTCACAGTTCAGGTAACACTGTAAAATATCTCACAGTCCAGGTAACACTGTAAAATATCTCACAGTCCAGATAACACTGTAAATATCTCACAGTCCAGGTAACACTGTAAAATATCTCACAGTCCAGGTAACACTGTAAAATATCTCACAGTCCAGGTAACACTGTAAAATATCTCACAGTCCAGATAACACTGTAAAATATCTCACAGTCCAGATAACACTGTAAAATATCCCACAGCCCAGATAACACTGTAAAATATCTCACAGTCCAGATAACACTGTAAAATATCCCACAGCCCAGATAACACTGTAAAATATCTCACAGTCCAGATAACACTGTAAAATATCCCACAGCCCAGATAACACTGTAAAATATCTCACAGTCCAGATAACACTGTAAAATATCCCACAGTTCAGGTACCACTGTAAAACAGGCCTTCTATTTTCACCATTTTATCCTTGCAGCCACGGACATCTCTTGATATGTATTCCATGTTCATATGGAATTCCATTTAATGCCTGGGTCCATTACACGTTTCAAACAATGATCAGAATCTTGTGTAACAGTGTCATACTCCAAGAGCTAGCTGCATGCCAATTGTCTTAGTCAACTGGTCTGCCTTGATTTATGTATAAAATAATCGTCTGACTTAGGTCAATCTCAACCCTTTAAAATACACACACACACACACTCCACTCACTCACACACACACACACTCATGCGTCAAACACATACACACACTCACACCATACTCATATACACACTCACACACCCACCACACACACACACACACACACCATACACATACACACACTCACACCATATATATACACATTCACACACCACACACACACACCATACACATACACACACTCACACACCATATATATACACACTCACACACCACACACACACACCATACACATACACAAACTCACACACAGACACACCATACACATACACAAACTCGCACACAGACACACCATACACATACACAAACTCGCACACAGACACACCATACACATACACAAACTCACACACAGACACACCATACACATACACAAACTCGCACACAGACACACCATACACATACACAAACTCGCACACAGACACACCATACACATACACAAACTCGCACACAGACACACCATACACATACACAAACTCGCACACAGACACACCATACACATACACAAACTCACACTCAGACACACCATACACATACACAAACTCGCACACAGACACACCATACACATACACAAACTCGCACACAGACACACCATACACATACACAAACTCACACTCAGACACACCATACACATACACAAACTCACACTCAGACACACCATACACATACACAAACTCGCACACAGACACACCATACACATACACAAACTCACACTCAGACACGCCATACACATACACAAACTCGCACACAAACACACCATACACATACACAAACTCGCACACAGACACACCATACACATACACAAACTCACACTCAGACACACCATACACATAGACAAACTCACACACAGACACACCATACACATACACAAACTCACTCACAGACACACCATACACATACACAAACTCACACACAGACACACCATACACATACACAAACTCACACTCAGACACACCATACACATACACAAACTCACACACAGACACACCATACACATACACAAACTCACACTCAGACACACCATACACATAGACAAACTCACACACAGACACACCATACACATACACAAACTCACACACAGACACACCATACACATACACAAACTCGCACACACACACACCATACACATACACAAACTCACACACACACACACCATACACATACACAAACTCACACACACACACACCATACAGTACAATGACATTCCTGGTGGAGGTTGGCCACCAAGTATGCAAAGGAAACTTGTGCCATTTGGAAAGTTTCACCAACAATTTTCTTTCAAAAGTTGTTCGTTTGTTTGTTTTTTAATTTTAGCTCACTTTTTATTATTGTTCTTTATTTATTAATTTTTCCTTTTTTTGGGCATGGGGGGCTGGGGTAGGGGATGCAGTGGAGTTCATCTCATAAGTACATCCATTAATTATTAACTGGTACACTTCATTTGTGGTGAGTGGTATGTTTACACTGCGATGGCTGTAGATTGAGTATCAATATTTCTGAGTGTATGAATATTCTCTGGGGTGCTCAGGTCTGTGATTGTATATGAATTGTACACTGATGCAAGTTTAATAAACGAGAGTGTCTAGCTGTAGTAACATGTTAATTGTATTTGTGCATGTTTCATTATGTGTTCAATGGCTACATGGTCCTTGTGTACAGCCTCCTTCATTCTTACATTATGTACGATATAGAACTCTACATGCACATATATTCTTAATACCAGCACTGTCAATCAAACTTAACCCCTCAGGCATCCTAATGCCAATATATTGTCATATTACGTTTTATTATGGATCCACCCCAAGGGGGGACTCCTTGTCTTTTCACGATGGTTATCAGTATCTCAACATTGACTCGCTACCTGAAACGCAATACTGTCAAGTGATAAACATGAGTGTCATAGATATATGCCTAAAGATAAACATGACAGTGCCATAGGCATATGCCAAATGATAAACATGGCAGTGTCATAGACATGTGCCAAATGATAAACATGACAGTGCCATAGACATCTGCCAAGTGATAAACATGACAGTGTCATAGACAAATGCCAAGTGATACACATTGCAGAGTCATAAGCATGTGCCAAATGATAAACATGACAATGTCACAGAGATATGCCAATTGATAAACATGACAATATCATAGACATCTGCCAAATGATAAACATGACAGTGTCATAGACATATGCCAAGTAATGAACATGACAGTAACATAAACATGAGCCTGGCATGAACATGACAGTGGCATAAACATGATAATGGTGTTGCTTTTCTAATTTTTGTCTCGCCAGCATAAGCTGTTGGCAAGTCTAAGCAGTCACTTTCTGGACGTCCGGACATCAACAAAAAACTTTGGAGTGGCTTGAATTATGCTGGTGAGACATTCATGCCCCCTTGCATGGCTCTTGGTATTGAAACTTATGAACCAACATATTTGAAGCAGGTCAGTGAATGAGGAGTGCAATTAGTGGGATGGCTTAACAGATGAGTTTTGACTGAAAGAAATAGGAGTTATGCTTGATCAAATCATACATATCAGGCCTGTCACAGCAAGGCCTGTCCCAGTAAGGCCTGTCGCAGTAAGGCCTGTCGCAGTAAGGCCTGTCCCTGTAAGGCCTGTCCCAGTAAGGCCTGTCCCTGTAAGGCCTGTCCCAGTAAGGTGTGTCCCAGTGGGCCTGTCCCAGCAAGGCCTGTCACAGTGAAGCCTGTCTCAGTAAGGCCTGTCGCAGTAAGGCCTGTCCCTGTAAGGCCTGTCCCAGTAAGGTGTGTCCCAGTGAGGCCTGTCTCAGTAGGGCCTTACAGGGAGGCCTGTCGCAGTAAGGCCTGTCACAGTAAGTCCTGTCCCTGTAAGGCCTGTCCAAGTAAGGTGTGTCCCAGTGAGGCCTGTCTCAGTAAGGTGTGTCCCAGTAAGGCCTGTCTCAGTAAGGTCTGTCCCAGTAAGGCCTGTCCCAGTCAGGCCTGTCTCGGTAAGGCCTGTCCCAGTAAGGCCTGTTCCCAGTAAGGCCTGCCCCAGTAAGGCCTGTCCCAGTAAGGCCTCTGTCCCAGTGAAGCCTGTCCCAGTGAGGCCTGTCCCAGTGAGGCCTGTTCCCAGTGAGGCCTGTCCCAGTGAGGCCTGTCCCAGTAAGGCCTGTTTTTCAGTGAGGCCTGTCCCAGTGAGGCCTGTCCCAGTGAGGCCTACCCCACTGAGGCCTGTCCCAGTAAGGGCTGTCCCAGTGAGGCCTGTCCCAATGAGGCCTGTCCCAGTAAGGCCAGTCCCAGTGAAGCCTGGCCTGCCCCAGTAAGGCCTGTCCCAGTAAGGCGTCTGTTCCAGTGAAGCCTGTCCCTGTGAGGCCTGTCCCAGTGAGGCCTGTCCCAGTAAGGCCTGTCCCAGTAAGGCCTGTGTTTCAGTGAGGCCTGTCCCAGTGAGGCCTGTCCCAGTGAGGCCTGCCCCAGTGAGGCCTGTCCCAGTGAGGCCTGTTCCAGTGAGGCCTGTCCCAGTAAGGCCTGTCCCAGTGAAGCCTGTCCCAGTAAGGCCTGCCCCAGTGAGGCCTGTCCCAGCAAGGCCTGTCCCAGTAAGACCTGTCCCTGTAAGGCCTGTCCCAGTAAGGCCTGTCCCAGTAAGGCCTTCGTCAGTGAGGCCTTCATCAGTGAGGCCTGTCCCAGTAAGGCCGGTCCCAGCGAGGCCGGTCCCAGTCAGGCCTGTCCCAGTGAAGCCTCTCCCAGTAAGGCCTGCCCCAGTGAGGCCTGTCCCAGCAAGGCCTGTCCCAGCAAGGCCTGTCCCAGTAAGGCCTGTCCCATTGAAGCCTGGCCTACCCCAGTAAGGCCTGTCCCAGTAAGGCCTCTGTTCCAGTGAAGCCTGTCCCAGTGAGGCCTGTCCCAGTGAGGCCTGTTCCCTGTGAGGCCTGTCCCAGTGAGGCCTGTCCCAGTAAGGCCTGTCCCAGTGAGGCCTATCCCAGTGAGGCCTGTCCCAGTGAGGCCTGCCCCTTGAGGCCTGTCCCAGTGAGGCCTGCCCCAGTGAGGCCTGCCCCAGTGAGGCCTGTCCCAGCAAGGCCTGTCCCATTAAGACCTGTCCCTGTAAGGCCTGTCCCAGTAAGGCCTGTCCCAGTAAGGCCTTCCTCAGTGAGGCCTGTCCCAGTGAGGCCTGTCCCAGTGAGGCCTGTCCCAGTGAAGCCTGTCCCAGTAAGGCCTGCCCCAGTGAGGCCTGTCCCAGCAAGGCCTGTCCCAGTAAGACCTGTCCCTGTAAGGCCTGTCCCAGTAAGGCCTGTCCCAGTAAGGCCTTCGTCAGTGAGGCCTGTCCCAGTAAGGCCTGTCCCAGTAAGGCCGGTCCCAGCGAGGCCGGTCCCAGTCAGGCCTGCCCCAGTGAGGCCTGTCCCAGTGAGGCCTGTCCCAGTAAGGCCTGTCCCATTGACAGCACTGCAGCTCTCTCTGGTCCTTTTTAACTTCACTTGATTTAAACGTATTTTGTTTTGACAAAGTACACAATATAATACATATGAAAATTATATGCAATTGGGAAAGAGGGCGTGGCCCTATATAAATCCCTCTCGCAGAAGAAGTTGATCACAAGACAATACAGGACGTACAAGACGCACAGGAACAGAGAGAAGAGGACAAGCACGGATGAGACATACAGTGGGGCATAAGGTTGTATTGTACTGGTAGTGTTAGGATGTCATTATATCTGCAGTTTGGACCGGGGATAAATTGATTGTACCATATAGTAAAAACAAAACAAAAATAGAAAAATTTATTAGCCAACACCAGAGGGGTTGAAACATTGAGTGGCAGAGATGAAGTTATGAACGGATGAAAATATTTCGATATTTTCAATAAAAGAACAGTTAGGGGACCCATAAAGATCTGTTTGTAATGTAAAGGGAGCATACTGTGATATAGCAGTATGTAGGTTAGACCGAGGAATTGTGTATTTAGAACAATGAAAAAAAATAATGCCACGTATCTTTGTTAGGTGAGCCACATGAACATTTCGTAGTGTTCTTAACACCAATCTTGAAGAGATGTGAATTTAGCTGACTGGCATCCAAACGGAGGCATGTATGCTGAACAGCTAGGAATCTATTACCAAAGTTATACAATTCATCAAACTTTATATGTCGGACCACCGGTTGAGTTATACTTGATTTAAACTTTTGAATAGAGTCAGAATTCCGTATTTCTAGAGGTAGTTGATTCCACAACTGAACAGTTGAAGGAAAGAAAGATTTGTCAAAAAGGTTGGTCCGAGCTCGGAAATAACTTCACTTACAGATCAAAAAATAAAAGATCAGGTGCAAAGTATACTATGATGAGCAGTTGCTGTCAGAAGGTTCTATAGCACTTTATCTGACTGTCTGGAAGTCAGTAAAAGAACACGGGGATCTCCCTGTGGTGAGGCTAATGGTCCAGCAAAACACAGGGATCACCCTGTGGTGAGGCTAATGGTCTGGCAGGACAAGGGATCACCGTGTGGTGAGGGTAATGGTCCGGCAGAACATGGGGATCACCCTCTGGTGATGCTGATGGTCAGGCAGAACATGGGGATCACCCTGTGGTGAGGCTTGTGATGCTGCAGAACATAGGGACCACCCTGTGGTAATACTAGTGGTAAAGCAGAACACATCACCCTGCGGTGATGGTAATGGTCTGGCAGAACACAGGGTGATGCTGATGGTCCAGCAGAACATGGGGATCACCCTGTGGTAAGAGTAGTGGTCTGGCAGAACATAGGGATCACCCTGTGGTGAGGCTAATGGTCCAGATGTGCACCATTTTACTTAACTTTATATACTCACCAGACAGATGTTATATTTATCAGGTAAAGTTGTTTTCCTGTACAGTGAGTGTATTGAACTTGTCAAGTCTCTGACCAAATGAAATATTGACCTGGTCAGACATCAGCTGTGGCCAGAGATATCCTGAGGTGCATCTTAGCATTATGCTAGGCTAACAAGTCAGTTAGGCCAGTGCAATATCTACAAGGGTCAACAACTTGATCAAGACAATGCAGCGTCTATCCAGGTTGTCTACCTCGTCAGGTTAATGCAGCGTCTGTCCAGGTTGTCTACCCCGTCAGGTTAATGCAGCGTCTATCCAGGTTGTCTACCCCGTCAGGTTAATGCTGCATCTTAGTTCAACAGCTCCATCAAATCAATGAAGCATTGATTTTCCCAAATCAGCAACTTCAGGTCAATACACCATTGATTTGTCCAGATTAACAACTTTATCAGGTCAATACAATGTTTATCTGCCCACATCAGCTTCATTTGGTGAATACAACATTGATGTGGCCAGGTCAGCAAATTAAGCAGGTCAATATAGCATGTGCCACAATGTACTTAGTGCCTATTACTTGACAGTTTCACTACCATAATGCTTGATTAGGGAAGCTTACAAATTACACAAAAATTGATCGGCAAACTCATTTTGATGAACAAGCTGCAAGGCAAATCCAATTAAACATGTGCCTCGCATCCTTAACGCTACAGTAAGGCAGTTCTTTTTTAACTGTGAAATCAGAGAACCTGTTGGCTTCTGTTGATCGATGGTGCTTTGGGTTCTCATCCATGAATGTTATTCAGGGAAAAATTGTGAGCGTGTTGTCAGCAAATAAACTACATATGTCTGACTGCAGTAATCACTCACTGGAAAATAAACTACATATGTCTGACTGCAGTAATCACTCACTGGAAAGTAAACTACATGTGTCTGACTGCAGTAATCACTCACTGGAAAGTAAACTACATATGTCTGACTGCAGTAATCATTCACTTGAAAGTAAACTACATATGTCTGACTGCAGTAATCATTCACTTGAAAGTAAACTACATATGTCTGACTGCAGTAATCACTCACTAGAAAGTAAAGTACATATGTCTGACTGCAGTAATCACTCACTAGAAAGTAAAGTACATATGTCTGACTGCAGTAATCTCTCACTAGAAAGCACACTAGATATGTCTGACTGCAGGAATCACTCACTAGAAAGTAAAGTACATATGTCTGACTGCAGTAATCACTGGAAAGTAAACTATATACGCCTGATTACTGTAATCACTTGCAAGAAAATAAACTATTTATGTCTCAGGACAGTGATCATTTACTTGAAAGTTAACAGAATTTCAAGGATGAACTTGTTGTATTTGTGTCTGTTTGTCCAGAACCACTTCCTGGTAGTCATTACCCTATTCCGCTGTCTGAACTCTTTACTCTCCATAAGCTAATCTGTCACTGTCTAACATATATGCATATGGAAAGTACTATTGTCCATATTGTGATTGTTCTTCTGTAGAATTTTGACATAGGCTGTATTAGCTCAAATAAATTAAAGGGTCTTTAGCGGGTAACTACTCAAAACATGTTTTGGAGCCTATACCCGTACAAGTCTCTCTGAGTAGCGGCTCCTTGTCTAAGCTAAATATTCAGCAAAGACAACCCACATAATAATGAATAAATATGAATGTGGCAAATGATGAACTAGCTAGATATGTGAAGCTTTGCTTATAAATGCAGAGCTTCATTATGAAAGAAGAATACCTGTCAAACAAACCACAATCACTGAATTTGTATGGCACTGGTCCAGATAAGAACAATTTGACTTACCCCTGAACCAGTATATACTCTTTCTAGCTAGATAGCTTATCCTAGTTAAACCACCTGCCAGTGTACAATTGAAGTAGAAACAAACTGGGGTATTATATTCAGTCCCAGTGATTGTAAAATAAACAGTTGCAGCTAGACCACCTGTACAAACCAAGGGAAATCCTAACAAGTACTGCATCCATGGACATCCTGCACCAGAAATATTAAAACAAACCCCATGATGACACCTACTCCTCACTTTGAAAGTCTCCAAACAATCAAGCTCTATTTCAATGCCAACTCTGAGTCAATGTTTCAACCTAATGTGTCAGGTTTGTGACATTTGAGAAAATACTGTCAATTTTGAGTATTTTTTAATATTTAGTAAATGTGCATTTAGGCATGTCAGAAAAAAATGAAATTCATTGGATTTTATGTCAAAAACATGTTATCACAACTTAATTGTTCTTAAAACGATTTTAAGTACAATTAGGCAAACTTGTAACTGTTGTAGGCTGCTGCTTCCCACTGATTGTGAATAAAATGTCTGTGTCAGTCATCATGTAGTTTTTCCTAGCAGGATATTGCCAAGGGGAAATTTTGTGACCTGGTATCAGGATATGTTAACTTAGTAAATTCCTGACAAAATGATGAAAGCCTTTAATGTTTTTTTTTTATTTTTGAAAATAGGAAAGATTTGAATCACCACTTCTAGGCCACTGATAATGACCTAGTGATATATCACCACTTCTGGGCCACTGATTAGTGACCTAGTGGTATATCACCACTTCTAGGCCACTCATAATTAACCTAGTGATATATCACAACTCCTAGACCACTGGTAAGTGACCTAGTGATATATCACCACTCATAGGTCACTGATAAGTGACCTAGTGAAATTTCACCACTTGTAAGCCACTGATAAGTGACCTAGTGATGTATCACCACTTGTAGGCCACTGATAAGTGACCTACTGATGTATCACCACATCTAGGCCACTGATAAGTGACCTAGTGATATATCACCACTTTTAGGCCACTGATAAGTGACCTAGTGATATATCACCACTTCTAGGCCACTGATTACTGACCTAGTGATGTATCACCACATCTAGGTCACTGATAAGTGATCCAGTGTCCTACACAGGCAGCACACTTATACTTCTGGCTGGGTAGTTTCTGCAAAGGTTTGGTGTTTCAGACAATGTAATTCATGGAATGAATGGGTTAAATGATTTGTTTTTATCAAGGAGGAATTTTGTGAGTTTTTAATTGGCAAGTGGTATAATTTCCTGTATGGCTCTCACTGTGGCTATGTCCTGTTCACGAACTTGTGTACACATAGCCATTGTAGGTTGTAGTGCGGCAGCTTTATTAGGACTGCAGCTTTGTTAAAGCAACGAGAGATGATGGTTTGAACAACCAATTTGCTGCCTCATTAGTAACACTCTCGCCAATAATTGAGAAAAAGCTATTTCGGGCGTGATTTAATAGGCTATGTTGGCACTTGTGGGTACTAGTGTAGCACTAGTCAGCTGATACATAAGACCAACGCAGTGGACTTACATAGCCCAAAAAGACAGACAAACTGCAACAGTTCCAAGCATCTAGTTCATTTGAAGATCTAATCACAAGGTCAATGGGGGGTTGGGGTAAATAACTGCAGAAAAAAGACTGTGTTCAATGCATCACTTTGCCTCAACAACCTTGGTTAGAATTCCTCCAAATGCCATACAGAGAAGTGTATATTTCAAGTTCACTTTTTATCAGAAGTTTCCATTCCAGGAGGAACGAACATAGCTATAGAGTAGTACAGTGAAATGTCGTTATAATGACACCATCTGTTCCCTTAGAAATGTGTCACATAACTGAATATGTCAGATAAATGAATCAAACAATTAAGAAAATGAACTTTTGTCATTCAAAACGTGTGTCATTGTTATGACTATGTTGGATATGTGAGTGTTGTAATGAGGTTTCACTGTACTGTCAAACAAACAGGCTGCCTTGCCA
This sequence comes from Hermodice carunculata, assembly GCA_964020975.1. NCBI lineage: Eukaryota > Metazoa > Annelida > Polychaeta > Eunicida > Amphinomidae > Hermodice > Hermodice carunculata. The sequence goes on from OZ026618.1 coordinate 6,659,041, forward strand.
GGCTGTTGTTATGGTCTACTTTGACAGTTGATGTATTGTTATCCCTGAAACAGTGTGCCAAGAGTGAACTGCTCTGTTGCATGGAGGCTAAGCCAGTGAACTTTCAGTTTGCCATTATGCGAAGGGAGACGATAGTATTACAGTGCTGTAGGTTTCCTGGAAAAAAAGTTTGACTAGCAGCAGCAGGCCTGAACTAGAATTACCACTGACAATATCAAAGTTCATCTCTCTAAATGAAGGAGTTATCTGCAGCCACAAAAGGTGCATAATTCAATTGTTTTTGTCTCTAGGCAACTATATTGGATTGTATACTCTGTACCAAACATCAATGTTGGCGGTGCCACATTTCTAATTGCAAGAACCAGTTCCATCAATACATGTTAATGCAGCACTAAATGCAGTGAAACAAACCTTTGAAGTTCACCCAGTAACATGTAGCAGCTGGTTGGGGAACATCAGAGACGGGCAGCTGTGTCATCAACTTGCACCCAGTACTCCTAGGTGTGACATCAACTTGCACCCAGTACTCCTAGGTGTGTGATCAACTTGCACCCAGTACTCCTAGGTGTGTGATCAACTTGCACCCAGTACTCCTAGGTGTGTCATCAACTTGCACCCAGTACTCCTAGGTGTGTGATCAACTTGCACCCAGTACTCCTAGGTGTGTCATCAACTTGCACCCAGTACTCCCATGTGCGTGATCAACTTGAACCCTGTACTACTAGGTGTGTGATCAAATTGCACCCAGTACTGTCATGTGCGTGATCAACTTGAACCCTGTACTCCCAGATGTGTGACATAGATACCTGCACCCAGTACTCCAGGGTGAGTGAGATACATTCACTGGGTACTTGTAGGTGTGTGATACGTGCATCCAGTACTCCTAGGTGTGTAATCAACTTGCACCCACTACTCCTAGGTGTGTGAGATATATGCACCCACTACTCCTAGGTGTGTGAGATATATGCACCCACTACTCCTAGGTGTGTGATCGACTAGCACCCAGTACTCCCAGGTATATGAGATATATGCACCCAATAGTCACATGGGGTGTGAGATACATGCACCCAGTACTTCCAGGTGTGAGATACATGCACCCATTACTCCCAGGTGTGAGATACTTGCACCCATTACTCCCAGGTATATGAGATATAGGCACCCAATTATCCCAAGGGGTGTGAGATACATGCACCCAGTACTCCCAGGTGTGAGATACATGCACCCAGTACTTCCAGGTGTGAGATACATGCACCCATTACTCCAGGTGTGAGATACATGCACCCATTACTCCCAGGTATATGAGATATAGGCACCCAATTATTCCAAGGGGTGTGAGATACATGCACCCAGTACTCCCAGGTGTGAGATACTTGCACCCAGTACTCCCAGGTGTTCTCCTTGCAGTCAGTCAAGGGCAGGGCCAGGTGTTCTGTCAAGTGAAGGGCAGTACCAAGTGTGTTTTGCTTAAAGGATGACTATGTAGACTGTCAAATGAGATTCAGGACCAGAGATGTTGTGTCAAATGAAGGGCATGACTAGAGGTAGTCTGTCAAATAAGGGACATGACTAGAGGTGTGTCTGTCCAATTAGGGGTATAGGGATATGCTGTCAAATGAGGGGCATGACTAGAGATGGTCTGTCCAATGAGTGGTATGACTAGGGATATTCTGTCAAACGAGGGGCATGACTAGGGATATTCTGTCAAATGAGGGGCATGACTAGAGGTGGTCTGTCCAATGAGTGGTATGACTAGGGATATGCTGTCAAATGAGGGGCATGACTAGGGATATTCTGTCAAATGAGGGGCATATCTAGAGGTGGTCTGTCCAATGAGTGGTATGACTAGGGATATGCTGTCAAATGAGGGGCATGACTAGGGATATTCTGTCAAATGAGGGGCATGACTAGAGGTAGTCTGTCAAACGAGGGGCATGACTAGAAGGGCAGAATCACAAGTGTTCTTTAAGGAAGGGCAGAATCAAGAGTGTTCTTTAAGGAAGGGCAGAATCACTAGTGTTCTTAAAGGAAGGGCAGAATCACCAGTGTTCTGAAAGGAAGGGCAGAATCACCAGTGTTCTTAAAGGAAGGGCAGAATCACCAGTGTTCTTAAAGGAAGGGCAGAATCACAAGTGGAAGGGCAGAATCACCAGTGTTCTTAAAGGAAGGGCAGAGTCACCAGTGTTCTTAAAGGAAGAGCAGAATCACAGGTGTTCTTAAAGGAAGGGCAGAATCACAGGTGTTCTTAAAGGAAGGGCAGAGTCACCAGTGTCTTTATAGGAAGGGCAGAATCACAGGTGTTCTTAAAGGAAGGACAGGACTAGAATCAGAACATGAAGGGCTGCAAAATGATGGCCATGTGAGGTCAGATATTTAATAGTGTATGCTGTGAAAACTCATGACTAGAGGTAGTCTGTCAAATGAGAGGCATGACTAGAAGAGCAGAATCACCAGTGTTCTAAAGGAAGGGCAGAGTCACTAGTGTTCTTAAAGGGAGGGCAGTCACTAGTGTTCTTAAAGGAAGGGCAGAGTCACTAGTGTTCTTAAAGGAAGGGCAGAGTCACTAGTGTTCTTAAAGGAAGGGCAGAGTCACTAGTGTTCTTAAAGGAAGGGCAGAGTCACTATTGTTTTTAAAGTAAGGGCAGAGTCACTAGTGTTCTTAAAGGGAGGGCAGAGTCACTAGTGTTCTTAAAGGAAGGACAGTCACTAGTGTTCTTAAAGGAAAGGCAGAGTGACTAGTGTTCTTAAAGGAAGGGCAGTCACTAGTGTTCTTAAAGGAAGGACAGAGTCACTAGTGTTCTTAAAGGAAGGACAGAGTCACTAGTGTTCTTAAAGGAAGGGCAGAGTCACTAGTGTTCTTAAAGGAAGGGCAGAGTCACTAGTGTTCTTAAAGGAAGGACAGAGTCACTAGTGTTCTCAAAGGAAGGACAGGACCAGAACCAGAACATGAAGGGCTACAAAATGATGGCCATGTGAGGTCAGATATTTAATAGTGTATGCTGTGAAAACTCGTTGTAATGACACCATCTGTTCCCTATGAAATGTGTCAGACACCTGAATATGTCAGATAAATGAGTCAAATAACAAAGAAAATAAACTTTTCCTCATGAAAATTTGCATTGTTATATTGAATATGTCAGATATCTGAGTGTCATTATAATGAGGTTTCACTGTATGTGTAATGACTCTGGGCAGATGAAGGGCGACTAAATAGTGGCCATTTGTGGTCAGACATTTAATCATGTGTGTAATGACTGTGGGCAGATGAAGGGCTTGGTGGTGGCCATTTGAGCTCAAATATTTAAATCTGTGTGAAAATGCATAATGGCTATATGGGCAAATGAAGGGCCACTTGGTGGCCATTGAGCTCAGACATCATAATGACTATATGGGCAAATGAAGGGCCACTTGGTGGCCATTTGAGCTCAGACATCATAATGGCCTGTGTGTTACTGAAGGCCATTAATCACACCTTGTTTCTTTGTCAGAGATCATCTGTAAATAATGACATGACCTTGACCTCTGGAATAGGATTTTTTCAGTGCTGTATGTGGACTTGTACTTGCTTTCCTTAACTCTTTCAGTACGAAGTATGACTAGAGTCGATCTACTTACGTCAAACTAGTCTGAATTATCATAAGGATCCTCGATTTATATTCCTTGTAAAAATATTGAAATCGTTCAAGTTCCTGCATGCCTTTTGTTCCAAAGAAAAAATCCAAGGTCAACAACTTTTGCTACCAATGCATGCCGAGAAAAGCTGTTGACTCAATCCAAAACTTGGCCCTAAAAGAGCTAATACATGTATATATTATTTCCACATATTTTCTTGATATCACAAAATAAAATGAAGTTATAGTGCAAAATTTGCAGATATTATATGTACTCTGTCTAGGATCGTTGTGAATTAAAAAGGTCCACTAAAATGAGTGAAATAAAAATATATATAAAAATGGTGAAAATTAGTACCTTCAGAGCAAAACACATTCCTATTGTGATATGAATCTGCTCTGGGTTTTTTGCCCCACCATAGTAAATTCCATTGTCAGTTATGTGATGTATCGCTGGATTTTACTATTTTCTCCTTGCTATGTTCATAATTTCCAAGGAAATGAGATAAATGTGCTGTATGTTGGTTGAAGCATAGTTGATATTATGTTCTGTCTGTGTCTATGCTATAGCACAGTTGAGGTTATAGTCTGGCTGTGTATGATATATGTGTTGGTTGAAGCATGGTTGACCTGTTCTGCCTGTGTCCCTGTCTGGTCCTAACATTGTAGAGTTAGGATATTCATGGAGAGAAAAACATTGTTTTCCCACTGTGAGGATCACAGAAAGAGCCTGAACTCAATCCCTGCTCGCCTCATTGCAGGCAACTGGGAGGAAGCTTACTGTATTGTAAACATATTAATTTTATCTTCATTGCCTAATTGGTACAAATGGAATTAATCTGGAGGTTCTTCTTGTACATGGCGTGTTTCAATCATGAGGCAGCTAATGCCAATGTGTTACTAGTCCCCATTAAAACTACCTGAGATTACCCAATATCATCATTATCATATTTATCAACAATTAGGTAGATAATTAGTCAAACAAGGATACACGCTATACAGCTTTCATCAGTTCTCTGGGCCCAGTGTTGAGGAAACCTGTTGACTCAGTAACTAGAGGGTTAAGTGGTGTGTACTTGTAACCTGTTGACTCACTAGAAGGTTATGTGGTGTGTACTTGTAACCTGTTGACTCAGTCAGCAGAGGGTTAAGTGGAGTGTCTTGTAACCTGTGGACTCAGTCACTAGAGGGTTAAGTGGTGTGTACTTGTAACCTGTTGACTTAGTCAGCAGAGGGTTAAGTGGAGTGTACTTGTAACCTGTTGACTCAGTCAGCAGAGGGTTAAGTGGTGTGTACTTGTAACCTGTTGACTCAGTCAGCAGAGGGTTAAGTGGTGTGTACTTGTAAACTGTTGACTCAGTCAGCATAGGGTTAAGTGGTGTGTACTTATAACCTGTTGACTCAGTCAGCAGAGGGTTAAGTCGGGTGTACTTGTAACCTGTTGACTCAGTCAACAGAGGGTTAAGTCGCGTGTACTTGTAACCTGTTGACTCAGTCAGCAGAGGGTTAAGTGGCGTGTACTTGTAATTGTGTTGTGGCACAAGGTGGGTGAGATTGTTCTGTCCACTTGGGAGTCAGGTTTGGCCTGACAGATGATGTCCCCAAAGCATCAGTATTTGTCTGACTGGAGACATCACATATATCATGTTTCCAAGAACTCCTTCACTACCGCCTGCTGGAGCCTGCTCTGTTATTTCCTGTATGAACAGCAGCAATTTGTCCCAGGAGAGCGTGGATGTTTAATCACTTATGGTTGCTGAGCACTTTGACAGTGGCCATAATGATTATTACAGTTGGCCACAACCAAAATCCAGCTGCCTCACCATGAGAACATTTGAGCTGTCCTTAACTGCATGTCAAGTTAACCCTCTAGGCACTGGATAAGCAGCCTTCCTTGGCACTGCTGGGGGACATTGTGGCCAGGACGTGCCCCCAACCAAGTTGTTAATTATGCTTGCATTTCCTGTTTTGGCTACAACTTTTTAGACTAGATGTGTCACTGTAAAATATGCTATGGTGAAGCTTTTGAGGCTAAAATGTGTGTGCATATGACTGCATCTGGTGAACCCCTTTCATGAACTTTAATACACTGGTGTATACACAGTAGCACCTATTATTAAAAATCTCCAAAATGCCAGCAAACAGAGGCCTTGTAGTAAAGGTGGTTCTAAAAATGCAGGGAAATACTATTAGAAAAATAGGCTAGTAAGGTGGTCCACTGTGCATACATGGAGGTGTGTCACACAGCAGAGTCAGACAGGTGGTCCACTGTGCATACATGGAGGTCACGACTGACTCATGTCACACAGCAGAGTCAGACAGGTGGTCCACTGTGCATACATGGAGGTCACGACTGACTCATGTCACACAGCAGAGTCAGACAGGTGGTCCACTGTGCATACATGGAGGTCACGACTGACTCATGTCACACAGCAGAGTCAGTCAGGTGGTCCACTGTACATACATGGAGGTCACGACTGACTCATGTCACACAGCAGAGTCAGACAGGTGGTCCACTGTGCATACATGGAGGTCACGACTGACTCATGTCACACAGCAGAGTCAGACAGGTGGTCCACTGTGCATACATGGAGGTCAGGACTGACTCATGTCACACAGCAGAGTCAGACAGGTGGTCCACTGTGCATACATGGAGGTCAGGACTGACTCATGTCACACAGCAGAGTCAGACAGGTGGTCCACTGTGCATACATGGAGGTCACGACTGACTCATGTCACACAGCAGAGTCAGACAGGTGGTCCACTGTACATACATGGAGGTCACGACTGACTCATGTCACACAGCAGAGTCAGACAGGTGGTCCACTGTGCATACATGGAGGTCACGACTGACTCATGTCACACAGCAGAGTCAGACAGGTGGTCCACTGTGCATACATGGAGGTCACGACTGACTCATGTCACACAGCAGAGTCAGACAGGTGGTCCACTGTACATACATGGAGGTCAGGACTGACTCATGTCACACAGCAGAGTCAGACAGGTGGTCCACTGTACATACATGGAGGTCAGGACTGACTCATGTCACACAGCAGAGTCAGTCAGGTGGTCCACTGTACATACATGGAGGTCAGGACTGACTCATGTCACACAGCAGAGTCAGACAGGTGGTCCACTGTACATACATGGAGGTCACGACTGACTCATGTCACACAGCAGAGTCAGACAGGTGGTCCACTGTACATACATGGAGGTCACGACTGACTCATGTCACACAACAGAGTCAGACAGGTGGTCCACTGTACATACATGGAGGTCACGACTGACTCATGTCACACAGCAGAGTCAGTCAGGTGGTCCACTGTACATACATGGAGGTCAGGACTATACCTCATGTCACACAGCAGTCAGACAGGTGGTTGACTGTATATGCGTAATATGAAGTATCTGGTACATATATATGCAATATGGGGTCAAGATGGGTTACAAAACCTCCATCTTTATTGCAGGCTTTGCCAGTCAAGGCACAGGATCACTGTTCCTGCCCTTCTCCCTTCTATCACCTGAAGATTTTTCAAGGAACATTGTTGATCAGTCCTTGAACAGATTCTACACTGTAAACCATGCATTTGCAGCTTGCCTGGAGCTCACCTGCAATATAATGGGGGAGCTATTTGCAGCTTGCCAGGAGCTCACCTGCAATATAATGGGGGAGCTATTTGCAGCTTGCCTGGAGCTCACGTGCATATAATGGGGGAGCTATTTGCAGCTTGCCAGGAGCTCACCTGTAATATAATGGGGGAGCTATTTGCAGCTTGCCAGGAGCTCACCTGCAATATAATGGGGGAGCTATTTGCAGCTTGCCAGGAGCTCACCTGCAATATAATGGGGGAGCTATTTGCAGCTTGCCAGGAGCTCACCTGCAATATAATGGGGGAGCTATTTGCAGCTTGCCAGGAGCTCACCTGCAATATAATGGGGGAGCTATTTGCAGCTTGTCTGGAGCTCACCTGCAATATAATGGGGAGCTATTTGCAGCTTGCCTGGAGCTCACCTGCAATATGATGGGAGAGCTATTTAACTCATTTGTGCTTTCACTCATGTAAAAGACTGTTTAGTTTTCATGTTAGTTTGTGCAATTCATAAAACTGAACTTTATAATGTTTGAACTGAGCAAAATCAAAGTCAAGAAGTCAGACAATGGGTCAATAATGTGATGCAAACTCACTGCGTTAACACACCCTCTGTCAGAGAAATATAAGCTTGGTTTTAAGAAAATGGGCAAAACAAAGTGGTTTCTTGTAGAAAGACAAAGCATATAAAGTGTCTCTACTATATAATAAGGTGAAAGGGAAAACATACAATAAGTGGTCTCTGAGACAGGAAAAACATACATAAAGTGTTCTCTGTGAGGTAGGAAAAACATATACTAAGTGCTTTTTGAGACAGGAAAAACATATACTAAGTGGTGTCTGAGACAGGAAAAACCTATACTAAGTGGTGTTTGAGACAGGAAAAACATGTACTAACTGGTGTCTGAGACAGAGAAAACATATACTAAGTGGTGTCTGAGACAGTAGAAACATACAATAAGTGGTGTCTGAGACAGAGAAAACATATACCAAGTGGTCACTGTGAAATGGGAACAGTTTACATAAAGTAGTCTGATGGGACAGAGGCAACTTGCATCAGATAGTCTCCAAGAAGCAAGCGTGGTCTATGTAAGTTAGCGCCACGAGGGCAGGACATAACGTACATTAACAGAACTTGGTCTTGCCAAAAAAAAAAAAAAAATTAATGTGCAGAAAGTGGTTACATTGGGACAATATATTCCTGAAAGTGGTTACATAGAGACATTAGATGCCTGAAAGTGGTTACATAGATACATGTATTACATGACTGAAAGTGGTTACATAGAGACAATACATGCCCAAAGTGGTTACATAGAGACATTAGGGGCATGAAAGTGGTTACATACATGCAGAGACATTACATGCCTGAAAGTGGTTACACATATGTAGAGACCTTACATACCTGAAAGTGATTGCATTGAGGTATACATGTAACATGTCTGAAAGTAGTTACAATGACATTACATGACTGAAAGTGGTTACATAAACATTACATGGCTGAAAGTGGTTACACAGAGACATTTCATGCCTGAAAGTGGTCTCCCTATGACAGAGATACATGCAGCATGCAGGAACTGTTTATTCAGAAAGGCATAACGTTAAATTTTTGCATCAGGAGCTGGTGAGATGTCCTTTCATAGGAGGTTGTAGCATTATGGAGGTGATTGTGTCATAATTGAGAAACTACAGTCTGATTTAGGGCTCTGCTATTTAATTTTCTGGTTTTTTGTTTGTTTTTTTTTTTTATTTTAGGTATCAAGGTAACTTAATCATGACAAAGCAAATGCCTAACACACACACACACACACACACACACACACACACACACACACACACACAAAAAAAAGAAGAAAAGAAACTACTGAAATTGAGGATTTTTGATGAACATCACTATAATTTGGAAGAAAACCTTAAGTCAGAAGAAATAAACATGAGGGTGGTGTGTGAGGACTCTGGTCTCTACTCTCCAGAAAGGGTTCACTGTATCATGTAGACAAGTCCCAGTTGACCGTAGGGCTCACTATCATGTGCACAGCTCTCAGCTGTCCGTATGGCTGACTGTATCATGTTGACAGCTCCCAGCTGTCTGTATGGCTGACTGTATCATGTTGACAGCTCCCAGCTGTCTGTATGGCTGACTGTATCATGTTGACAGCTCCCAGCTGTCTGTATGGCTGACTGTATCATGTTGACAGCTCCCAGCTGTCTGTATGGCTGACTGTATCATGTTGACAGCTCCCAGCTGTCTGTATGGCTGACTGTATCATGTTGACAGCTCCCAGCTGTCTGTATGGCTGACTGTATCATGTTGACAGCTCCCAGCTGTCTGTATGGCTGACTGTATCATGTTGACAGCTCCCAGCTGTCCATATGATTCACTCTGTCATGTACACGGCTCCCACCTGACCATATGGCTCACTGTATCATGTAGACAGCTCACATCTGACCATATGGCTCACTGTATCATGTAGACAACTCACGGCTAACCATATGGCTCACTGTATCATGTAGACAGCTCACAGCTGTCCATGACATTAATAGGATGGCTCACTGTATCACAGACACAGATCGTAACTACTGTTGACATTCAGTATACTGGTCCTACTACAATCATGGCTTATAAAAAACCCAAAATTTATGAAATTAGATAAATAAAATAAGGATAAAATTTGAGAAGTGTAGACAATTTAATGTCATTCTGACCAGAGGTTTGTTTGTGTATTTGCAGGAAGGAAGTGAGGACTCAGAATCTCAGGACAGTGAGCAGACAAACTCCCACAGTTCTGACCAGAAGATCCAGCCCCAGGTAAAACATGTCAAAGGTCGCCGGAAGGCACCAGCAGAGTGGGAGATAGTGGAAGGCTTACGTGATGGACAGAGGTTTGAAACCAAACCCGACGTGTTCAGTGGATTCATGACAAAGAAAAGGAAATGGCCAATGAAGGGATGGCACAAGGTAAGCATGGGGTGTAAGGTGTGGTGTGGAGTAAGGTATAGTCTGGTGTTAGGTATAGTGTTTGGTGTAGGGTATAAATGTGGTGCAAACTAAACATGTGGTGTAAGGTATAGTGTGGTGTAAGGTATAGTGTGGTGTTAGGTGTAGTGTGGTGTAAGGTACAGTGTTTGGTGTGGGGTATAAATGTAGTGTAAACTAAACATGTGGTGTAGGGTATATGTGTGGTGTAGGGTATATATGTGTGATGTAAGGTATGTAAAATGTGAGAATCTTGTGAACACTCTAGCATCTTTAATTTTTGGCAGATGTTCACCAAATATGGTGGGATTGTGGGGGAGGTCAAAGTCTAAGTTGGTAATGATACTAGTGGTGCCACCTATAATTTGACAGAAATTATGAGCCAAAAATGTGTTTAAAAGATATGAAAGTAATTGGATTAGACTTGCCAAATTTGTGGGATATATTGACAATGTCCAAAGCTAGAATCGTATGTGATTTCAGTGACCTTTACCTATTTTTGCGAGGTCACCATACCTGTAAAGTTGAAAGAGGTGATTTTGTAATGGCAGGGTGCAGCTTGGACTTCAGTGGCAATGTCAGCACAGCACCAGGCAGGCCAATGGGCCTCTTGTATTACATAATCTGGGTGACCTTGATCTTCTGTCTCAAGGTCATTGAGGACATAAAGTTAAGGACTCACTCATTGTTATCTTGGCACATGCAACAATATTCATCACAGGAGTTGCACAAATAAGCTATGATTACATGTGGAGTGAAGTGCCATCTGGTGGAAAATTTATACATGAAGCTTTATATGTTCAGAAGCTGCTTGAGAACTCCCAGCTTTGAAATGAACAGATGCCATATAGCCACGATGCCAGCACAGCATTTGGCCCATGGGCATCTTCTTTTTTTTTTTTTTTTTGTATTTGGAAAAAGGGGCTTGTCTTTTACATCTTCACGAAAAAAAGGCTAAGTTTGGGCCTTGTTTCCACAGTGCGGTATTTCTTCATGGCTTCATATTCAAAATAAGGTTACATTTTTGCCACATTTGCAGAGTAAGACTCATGATATGTCATTCCTTACATAATACTACATGACATCAAATAAGAAGTTGAAAACAAAGGGATGTGTGTTGAGGCATGAAAGCAGTCATAAAGTTCAATCTAAATGGCCTGAAATTTATTATGATTTGTTTCATTGCTACTGTATCTCATTGTCTGTGGTGATGACTGTATTTTGGCTGATGGTGTGTCTACTATTATCAACATTTACCTTGTCTTTCTATTGATGACTGTATTTTGTTTCAGAGGTATTTTGTACTGGAGAATGGAAAACTTACCTATGCAAAGTCCCCCAGCGATGTAAGTATTTAACACATAGACAATCTTACATGGCTGAGGGTGAGTAACCATTTTTCTCCCATGAGGTATCGTTGTTAGTGGGGAAAATTGCGAGTGACCACAGGTCACTAGTGATTTTCCACAGCAACAATGTTCCCAAGTGAGGGATAAATAGTAATTCATTCTCCAGCCACGTAATATTTTGTTTAATCTCTATTTAATTGGGTATTCATTGCAATAGATATGCCCTGGGCCTTCTTTCAACATGATGTGTCATGTTTGTTTACATTCGTGGTGCTTATTCCATGTAGAATCAAACTTTGTTCACCCTCAATTGATTTTGTCTAAGTGTCCCTGCACCATGTCACAGATGCAGATACATCACAATTTACTTGTAACAATGTTTAGGTCATGTGATCTACAGTGAGTTACTACTTTAGAATTTCACTCTAGAAAATGATAATTCACTCTCAAACAGAATAAAACCCTGTACAACCTTTTCTGCTTTAGTATGAAAACTGAACAAGTCTTTGAGAGGGTGGGCATGCCAGCTAGTATGATTTGTAATTTTCAGCTTGAAGGGATGTCTTTGTGTTTCCTGAGATGATGACCTCATTCCACACTAATCAGGCCCAGTTTGTGTTTGTCTTTTACATTGCCCAACAACCTCATTCCACACTAATCAGGCCCAATTTGTGTCTGTCTTTTACATTGCCCAACGACCTCACTCCACACTAATCAGGCCCAATTTGTATCTGTCTTTAACATTGCCCAATGACTTCATTCCACACTAATCAGGCCCAGTTTGTATCTGTCTTTAACATTGCCCAATGACCTCATTCCACACTAATCAGGCCCAGTTTGTATTTGTCTTTTACACTGCCCAATGACCTCATTCCACACTAATCAGGCCCAGTTTGTATTTGTCTTTTACACTGCCCAATGACTTCATCCCACACTAATCAGGCCCAGTTTGTATTTGTCTTTTACACTGCCCAATGACCTCATTCCACACTAATCTGGCCCAGTTTGTGTTTGTCTTTAACATTGCCCAATGACCTCATTCCACACTAATCAGGCCCAGTTTCTGTTTGTCTTTTACCTTGCCCAAGAAGCTACAGCTCTACTGCTCCACTTTCTTTTTTCTTTGTGCAAAAAGGATAATTTGATTTTGTTTGGGCATAAATGTACATCATAATTTTGATTGGTTTTGCTGCAAAGTACTGGAAATGAATATTAATGTAAACGTCACATTCGAGGTACAGTAAAATTCCTGTTTGTTGTGTAGATGCACTTGAAGTAAAACCGGGTGTGTGCGACTACTTTGCGCCACTGTCAAATTGCATCATGTTTGCTCTGGCTCTCAATTTTTGATTGGACAAATAGATATTGATGATTGACATGCAGTGCTGCCACCTGTACAAATGCCACATAAAACAAGCTAAGTGGAGTTTTGCAAGACTGAAGTGCAGTGAAAGTTAACCCTTAAACTGCTCATTTAAGATTGAGTCAACACTTCCCTGGCGACAGTTTGTGTGCGAAGTGTCCTGAGGAAAGCTGTTGACTCACACTACTTTATGCTGTAAACTAGGCTGGCTGGTATTTGAATGAAAGATGTCTTCATGAGGAATTTGGATATTAATCGTTATATGTTTAACAGTAATGAGAAAACGACTATAGCATGGATTAGCACTTTAAGGGTTAAGAGTGCATAAAAAAGTGATCCGCTTAGCTTCGGAAGTAAGAGGTGCATGTTTCTACCAATCATCACATGGTTAAAAACTACTGCAAAAGTTTGCTATTTTTGTCAACATACAAAGAAAACCTGGGCTGACGACTGGGCAAGTAGCCGTAGAATTTAGGAGGCAAATTAGATTAGTTTTGATGCTCTGTGCATCTCATCAGGAACTGTTGAAAAAAACGCTATTAGCCTGTTCATATACGACTATGAAAACCTGTTTGCACAGAAAAAGGTACCTCAGTTACTGAACAGGAAGAGTTAAAACCTGAGGGTTCACTTGGTCCAAATTGTTGAGATTGTTGAACATTTTCATTTATAGTACTAGGTCACCTTATCTGCTGAAGCTGCAGTACCTGCTCTGAGAACAGAAAAGTTTATTCTGTGGTTGCCATGGAAACATAAGTTACATTTTTGATAAGATACATAGTTACATTGAATATAATCTATTGAGACAAAGTAACTTAATTTACAAATGGGCAGAGCTACCACAAGTGATTGTTCATGCATGTTTTATGAATCTTGTATCCTGCACAGAAGTGGGAGATACATTATTCATTTCCATTGGTAATCCCAGATTTAAATAAAGCAAACATGTACATGTGGCTGTATTTTTGATAGTGAACATAGGCTGGCCATATTATACATGGGGTGTGGTAAAACATGGCCCTCATTACATCCCTCCAGTGTTCTACTATTGGAAATTTAAACACCCAGATGGAAGAAGCTAATTATTTCATGTCAGTGGACAGCTTAAGTATTTCTTCCCAGATCCCTACTTTGTGACATCTTGTCCATCAGACAGGTTACATGAATCAGACCTCTGTATTGTGGTGTGTTGTCCGTCAGACAGTTTACATGGATCAAACCTCTGTATTGTGGTGTGTTGTCCATCAGAGGTTACATGGGTCAGACCTCTGTAATGTGGTGTGTTGTCCATCAGAGGTTACATGGATCAGACCTCTGTAATGTGGTGTGTTGTCCATCAGAGGTTACATGGATCAGACCTCTGTAAGGTGGTGTGTTGTCCATCAGAGGTTACATGGATCAGACCTCTGTAATGTGGTGTGTTGTCCATCAGAGAGGGTTACATGGATCTGCATCAATAACACTAGTTTGCATAATGCTTGCTTCCTGAGATAGGAAGTGACATCATGAACCAGGAGGGATTACACAAATTGGTTTAGGCAGGTGATCTCTTCCCATCACAAAGGCAACTGTAATTTTATACAACGTCTGAGGAAACCACATTTGAACAGTAATCAAAACTAAAGACTGCAAAGTGCTCTATTTTTGTGTCAGTTTTATTTTCAAGTTTTGACAGCTAAATTAAATTCCCAATCCGTATGTCAACTGACTCCACAGCAAGCTAAGCTTACAAGAAGCCACTTTACCCTTCCACCATCCAAAGTTTAATGGCCTTCAGTGCCACTTAGTTTACAGTTTAGTGATGGCAGTCAGTTTATTAGTGGGAAGAAAATTGATAGTACATGTCAGTAAAGCTGCTCTTAATAAATGGTCACAAGACAATTAACCCTTAAACATTTTCAACATTATAATTAACCCTTTTGTAAGTAGGTGACCAGAAAGAAAATTGATTAGCACAGGTAAGTAAGGTGCAGACAATTAACCCTTAAGTAGCTGGTCACTTGCATAACAGTAATCTGTACATGCTGCTTATCTGTCAAAAGGCAGCTGTAATAACTTAGATTTGACACAGAACAATTAATGTGTGATGTCACTTTATGTAAATTGATTAGCACAGGTAAGTAAGGTGCAGACAATTAACCCTTTTATAAGTAGCTGGTCACCTGCATAACAGTAATCTGTATATGCTGCATATTTGCCAAAAGGCAGCTGTAATAACTTAGATTTGACATAGAACAACTAATGTGTGATGTCACTTCCTGTTTCAGATCCAGACCAATTAATGTGTGATGTCACTTCCTGTTTCAGATCCAGACCAATTAATGTGTGATGTCACTTCCTGTTTCAAATCCAGACCAATTAATGTGTGATGTCACTTCCTGTTCCAGATTCAGAAAGGCAAGTTTCATGGGACGGTGGACATTGGATTATCTGTAATAGCTTTCAAGAGGGAGTGTGGCCGCATAGACATTGACGCTGACGACCTCATCTATCACCTGAAGGTATGTTCTGTACATTCTCCTTGCACTGGTTGACATTTCAGTAAGTGCGTGAGCATGCATATGGACGGAGACAGCAAGATGGGGTCTGGCAGATGTACTTCAGGCTGCTGAAATATAAAAAGACATCAGGCAAACTGGCAATTCCAAGCAAACACAAAAACTGAACTTATTGACTAGTTCTGTCTGGGGGAAGATGAAAGGTTGAGACGTTTTGGTCTTTGGTGACTGCTTTTATATCCTTCTGTATTCAGAGAAGTCTGTTATCAAATAGTCTCATCCTTTTTGCATAAATTTGACCGATACAATGAATATTCAGTATTTTAAGATGTTAAAAAAGGTCAGATTTTAGTACAGAGTAAATGTACTGCATGTTAGGATGAATATCTGATATACAGGATCCACAACAAGCTACAGGTTGGGGGGAACAGAACGTGGTCTTTCTTTGGGGCTAATTTATGCTTGAATAATGTCTGGTTTGAGGATACTATGATAGTATTTCCTGGAATAATGTCTGGTGTGAGGCTTATAAGGCTGTACTCACTGGAATAATGTCTGGTTTGAGATTACTGTATATGGATGTTCTTACTGGAATAATGTCTGGTTTGAGGATACTATGGCAGTACTTCCTGGAATAATGTCTGGTTTGAGGCTACTGTGGCTGTACTCACTGGAATAATGTCTGGTTTGAGATTACTGTATATGGATGCTCTTACTGGAATAATGTCTGGTTTGAGGATACTATGGCAGTACTTCCTGGAATAATGTCTGGTTTGAGGCTACTGTGGCTGTACTCACTGGAATTATGTCTGGTTTGAGATTACTATGGCAGAACTTGCTGGAATAATGTCTGGTTTGAGGCTACTGTGGCTGTACTCACTGGAATAATGTCTGGTTTGAGATTACTGTATATGGATGTTCTTACTGGAATAATGTCTGGTTTGAGGATACTTTGGCAGTACTTACTGGAATAATATCTGGTTTTAGGATTCGATTGCTGTACTTACCAGAATAGTGACTGGCTTTGCCTGGGAATTCAAGAGTCAGTCTTTACCAGGTAAACTAAGGGGAGTGAGGTGTAACCGTGCAACTGTAGTGTCGGCTATGTGAGACTATGTTAGGCTCTGGAGTCCAGTGTCAGGCAGTTAGTGGCACAAAGCAAGGAGTCCTATGGTAGAGGTTGGCCTCCCTCCCTGACTACTGCTCTGTGTGTTGAGATGTATTTGTTTTATTCAGTTTATTGGCTGTATCGTGATGACAGGGGAAGATAAGTGGCTAGTAAATTACCAAAACACTGGAATGCAGTGAGGAATGGTAGTATTTGAGTGAAAGCTTTGTTCCTGAGAAGTTTAAATATTGTATAATCATTTATATTCCCAGGCACAAAATTTTCCGGATTCACTCCAAATCAGAATTTGAAGAGTTTTGTTTTCCCAGTTTAAGCAAGCTTACATTCCATATTCAATTGGCTACAATTTTCCTGAGTTTAATATTCCCGATCTAGGTTCCCTCGGGAAAATTCGGGAATATTTATCCCTTGCGAAAATTTATGATTATACAGTATGTTACTCTGATTTCTGCCAGGGAGAAATGAGGCAGAGCCAGCACTGATGATGCAGGATTCACAGGCAGTTTATATAAATCTGGCAGCTCTAGCATTCAGTCAGGGCTGTGTTCACCTACAGCTTTGAGCGAACCAGGTGTGACTGATCACAGGGTCACACTTGTATTTATAATAAACAGGTTGTATGGTCGTGTGGAGGCAAGAGACATGGCATATGGCCGATCAATTGATGGTAACCAGCAGAAATATACCAGGCATGCACACCTGTCCACTGCAATATCTGCATTAAAAGTGTGTGCTATGGTGGTAAAATGTTTGTATACAAGTTATTAATACTTTAGGCACCAGCTGCATGCACTGAGTCACCACCTTAACCTTTAGGGTAACGGTTCGTAAACGTTACCTCAGAGTTGGTTTAACATATTTTATGCAGATGAAGTACATTGGGAAGCAAGGTAATGCCTGATATAAATCCCAGTTTTCCTTTAGGTTAATCCTAACTCTAACTCCCAGTTTTCCTTTGGGTTAATCCTAACTATAAATCCCTGTTTTCCTTTGGGTTAATCCTAACTCTAAATCCCTGTTTTCTTGGTTAATCCTAACTCTAAATCCCAGTTTTCCTTTTGGTTAATCCTAACTCTAAATCCCTGTTTTCCTTTAGGTTAATCCTAACTCTAAATCCCTGTTTTCCTTTAGGTTAATCCTAACTCTAAATCCCAGTTTTCCTTTGGGTTAATCCTAACTCTAAATCCCAGTTTTTCTTTGGGTTAATCCTAACTCTAAATCCCAGTTTTCCTTTGGGTTAATCCTAACTCTAAATCCCAGTTTTCCTTTTGGTTAATCCTAACTCTAAATCCCTGTTTTCCTTTAGGTTAATCCTAACTCTAAATACCTGTTTTCCTTTGGGTTAATCCTAACTCTAAATCCCAGTTTTCCTTTGGGTCAATCCTAACTCTAAATCCCTGTTTTCCTTTGGGTTAATCCTACCTCTAAGGTAAACTGTTTGTACACAAATTGAGTTATGATTTAGCCACTGTCTCACCTTCTATGTGCACCTACATGTAGACATCCCTCAAACCTGTAGGGTAAGGGTTAATAAATATGTTTGGCTTAGGGTTAACCCAGACCTTCAGGTAAAGTGTTGTTAGGCTCGTATAGTTGTACTCACTTAAAGGTGTCAGACCATGCACACTGAATTAATAATCCATCAAATTGATTAATAATTCAGGCACACCCTATCATCACATGGGTACACCTACATGTAGTCACCACCTGAACTCTTGGGGTAGGGTTAATAGGCAACCTTAGGGTTAATCATATCCCTAAGGTAATCTTTTTGTATACAAATTGATTAATAATTCAGACACCCTACCTCAACCTGCATGCGTGGTCTTGCCACTTTAACCCCTTTCTCCACAAACCAGCCAGAAGTGCCCAGTGCTAAAGCTATCTATATCCGTCATTTAATTCATTTTTCAATAGATTGGGGGGGGGGGGGGGGGCAGTTTAAGAAGAGAATTGCAGATGAGACCTGTCAGAACGGATGTCAAAGGTCAACAGATTTCATGAGGACTAGCTGACCCTTAACAGCTGAAGCTAAGAGAAGCTATAGACTGTTATCATCACAGGGCAAGGCTGTAGTTATACTGAGTGTTATCATCACAGGGCAAGGCTGTAATTATACTGAGTGTTATCATCACAGGGCAAGGCTGTAGTTATACTGAGCGTTATCATCACAGGGAAGGCTGATTATGTTTCTCAGATCAAGGCTATTGTGATACATTTTTTGTTTTTTGTTAGGCGTTGCTGTAGTGTTGGCACAGACGTGGGTGAATGCAAACAGAGGAGCACAAGAATACAGATTCATTGTTCAAAATCGTGAACTGTTTTAACCCCTGCTAGTCCATTTAACACATACTGTATTATAACTATGGCCAGAGAGGCCTGATATATTAAATGCTGTACATAGACAGAACTTTGTTCTGGCTCATAGTCAGTCAGCCATGTTGATCTTGCCATTCACACTAATCCACCACACTGAAGTATGCTTTTTAAGAGGGGATGTAGCCAAGTGGCTGATTATGTGTTTTCCTTTTTCAGCCAATTGATAGGTGGTGAAGGCTGCTGGTTCATGATTTGGTCGTTGCATGGTCAAAACATAAATAATGATAACTTCAAAGAAATTAGACAGGAAACGTATAGATAAGGGTACAGATTTACCCATATAGCTGTGAGAATCAAACTTTTTCTGTGTGCAAAATTTACCATCTGTAATATTGTCCTTGCCTACTTATTGCTGCTTATTACATAAATTTGTCCAGGTATTATGTTGAAACTAGAAAAGAAGATTTGCTTCAATGCAAATCTGTGTGCCTTCAAAAGTTCTAAATTTTATTAGGAGAACATTTCCAAGTCTAAATGACCTTGACCCTTAAAGGTCACATGTAAGTTACAACTAAGTGACCACATTATAGCTAAATGAAACTGTAAAAGGTCCAAATAACCTTGACCTTTGACCTTTAGAGATTACATGTAAATAACAAAAATGTGCAGTGTTGCAATATCTACAATTTGAGCCCATCATGAATCAAATCAGATGAAAATTTACTGAGTCATGGCTAGATGGAAATTTGAGATGGCCAGATGACATTGACCTTTGACCTTTAGAGGTCACATGTATATTACAAAAAATGTTAAGTATCACAATATCCACAATTTGAACCCAACATGGTCAAATTTTTTTTAAAAATTCACAGAGTTAAGGCTAGAAAATTTCAAAGGTCCAAATGACCTTGACATTTGACCTTTAGAGGTCATGTAAATTACAGTAATGACCTTTAAACTTGACGTGATCTAAAACTGGAATATATTTAAGATTCAACATTTCAAATGCCCCTAATTTGCATAATTCAACATATTTTCTCCTCTATATGAAAAAGTACAAATTCATGGATAGACCCATAAGCACACCATGTTTGAAGTTTCTGAGTGTAACAGTAAAGAAGAGAGAGAGAGAGAGAGAGAGAGAGAGAGAGAGAGAGAGGGAGGTAGGGAGGGAGGGAGGGAGGGAGGAAGGAAGGAAGGAAAGAAAGAAAGAAAGAAAGAAAGAATAAGGGTCCTGCAAAGATGTAAAGGCAACATATCTGGTCTAGGAATTAAGAATTAAATGTCATCACATATCATCATTTAAGGGCACTTGCTGAAAATGTTTCTCAAATGACCTGAAAGGAGAATACAATCACAAGTATGAAGCAAGCTATATTGCTAAGCTGGCCAGATATATGGAGGTGTCTTTGTGACTAGACTGTTGTAGCACTACCAAAGTAAAATGTACAATTGAGGTAATAGCAGTCTCATGATACTGTGCAGGTTTCTCTTCCTAACATTTTGTTTCACCTGCTCTAAAATACACACCTCTCTGTTCCTTACTGTTGAATACCCTATTGCTGCAGCTGAAACTCTTAACTCTGATCTTCCTGACATCGAGCAATGGTCAAAGGACTGGTTAGTGACGTTTAATGCCCAAAAAACAGAATCTATGCTTGTTTCTTGGAAAACTAATTCTCCTAACCATCCACCAATTATATTTCAAGGTCATATTTTGGATAACATTTCCCAGCATAAGTACCTTGGGGTTACTCTGTGGTCAGACTTGCGATGGAACGATCCTATATCTCAAATTATAATCAAGTCCAGTAAATTGATTAATATCATGAAAGGCATGAAATGTATTCTGGACTGAGGAACTCTTGAGACAGTATACATTTCCTTTATTAGACCTGTGTTTGAGTGTGATAGTCGAGTGTGGAGTGGATGTACCGAGATGTTCAAATCAGTGCTGCTCGTAGCGTGACTGGTGCCATGCACGGCACTAGTATCAAAAAGCTGTACAATGAAGTCGGTTGGCAAACTTTGGCCAAACATAGAGAGGCCACCAAACTAATATTAATGTACAAAATTGAAAACAAACTTGTGCCCGAGTCCCTGTGCTCTATTATTACTGCCCATACTCCCATCATTCAATACTCGTCACCCTTATGGTATTACTCTTTGTCAAGCTTGTACTGATCTGTTTGATAAATCCTTTTTCCCTTCAACAGTTAGACTATGGAATTGGCTACCCATAGAATTCTCCCACAATTCAAGTATTTAAATCCACAATATCCAAACCGGTACCCCGTTCAACTTAATTCTCTTTGTTGTTTAAACTTGGTGATAGACACAATGCTGTTCACCATACCCGCCTCTGTTTGGGTGCCAGTTCTCTAAATTCACATTTGTTCAAAATTGCGGTTAAAGATTCACCTTTCTGCTCTTGCGGCTCCCCCATTGAAGATACATTTCACTACTTCTTCTGTTGTCCAAAATATAGTCAGTCACGTATAAGAGTACATACCAAAGTCGTTCATCATGCTCCATTCACCCTTCAAACTATGCTTTATGGTTCTCCGGAATGTTCCTTACAAATGAATGGTGACATCTTTTCAGCAGTTCATGAATACATTTCTTCTACTGAGCGCTTCAAATCTGCCGGATTGGCTAGTTAGACAATTTAATGTATCCTAATGGATTCTACGACCATCCTGAACATACCTTTCTGCACCAATTTCCCTAGTTACGCCCCACTTCCTGTCTTGTCCATGTCTGCATGTTCTTCACTTGTTTTGTGTGTCTCGTTTGTCCTGTGTGCTTCGTACTTTCCTACTAGAGGGATTCAAATAGAGAAAAGCCCTCTTTTCCAATTATGTGTGGAACAATTGAGTTATGTACTATTGAATTTTCAAAAATAAAAAAATTTGTTTAAAGCAAATACATACCTATTTTATTGTAGATGAAATAACAGAATGTTGGTAAATTACATTTAGAAGCAAAAACTGTGATCTATGAAACATTGCCATAATATATTTGGTGTGAAATGAAAAATGGTGTAGATTCAGGAAAGGCTTATTCGATGAATACAGATACATTTGGTTGACCAGAAAATTATAACTTTACCTAGACACTGCATTGTGTGATGCTCTGAGTAAAGTTAATTACCAGATACAGCATGGTTATGTGCATATGCCTGTCAAAATTCTCCCACAAGAAAGTTTAATTTAAATAACTCTACAGCAAAGATTTGCACATAAGAAAGAGGAAAGAATAGATACTTGGATTTGATGTGGAAAGAATGTCTAAATTAGGCCCACTATGTCAGTACAGGTGCCTGATCCTAATGGGTCCTTCCTTGGAGGCACAGTAACCCGGGGTCTCTGTGGAGATACAGTAACATGGCTGGTGACTTATTGGAGACAGTAACATGGCTGGTGTATCAGTGGAGACAGTAACATGGCTGGTGTCTCATTGAAGACAGTAACATGGCTGGTGTATCAGTGGAGACAGTAACATGACTGGTGTCTCATTGAAGACAGTAACAGGGCTGATGTATCAGTGGAGACAGTAACATGGCTGGTGTCTCATTGAAGACAGTAACATGGCTGGTGTATCAGTGGAGACAGTAACATGGCTGGTGTCTCAGTGGAGACAGTAACATGGCTGGTGTATCAGTGGAGACAGTAACATGGCTGGTGTATCAGTGGAGACAGTAACATGGCTGGTGACTTATTGGAGACAGTAACATGGCTGGTGTATCAGTGGACACAGTAACATGGCTGGTGTATCAGTGGAAACAGTAACATGGCTGGTGTATCAGTGGAGACAGTAACATGGCTGGTGTCTCATTGAAGACAGTAACATGGCTGGTGTATCAGTGGAGACAGTAACATGGCTGGTGTATCAGTGGAGACAATAACATGGCTGGTGTATCAGTGGAGACAGTAACATGGCTGGTGTCTCATTGGAGACAGTAACATGGCTGGTGTATCAGTGGAGACAGTAACATGGCTGGTGTCTCATTGGAGACAGTAACATGGCTGGTGTATCAGTGGAGACAGTAACATGGCTGGTGTATCAGTGGAGACAGTAACATGGCTGGTGTATCAGTGGAGACAGTAACATGGCTGGTGTATCAGTGGAGACAGTAACATGGCTGGTGTCTCATTGAAGACAGTAACATGGCTGGTGTATCAGTGGAGACAGTAACATGGCTGGTGTCTCATTGAAGACAGTAACATGGCTGGTGTATCAGTGGAGACAGTAACATGGCTGGTGTCTCATTTGAGACACAGTAACATGGCCGGTTTTTCATTGGAGATACAGTAGCATGCCTGGTTTCTCATCAGAGATACAGGAACATGGGTGGAATATATAGCACTAGGGATCTGTAAGATATCCCACTAGTAGGATGGTAAACAGACAGACCACTGTGTTTGGTATTCTAACACAAGTAGTCTTCAAAACCACAGCTGTTCAATATTATAGAAGCACACTTTAGAACAACATGTAAATCCTATTCAGGATTTAACCATGGAGATGTACTGCTTCAGGAGGGCAAATAACCCCTCCCTCTCTCTCTCTCTCTCTCTCTCTCTCTCTCTCTCTCTCTCTCTCTCTCTCTCTCTCTCTCTCTCTCTCTCTCTCTCTCTCTCTCTCTCTCTCTCTCTCTCTCTCTCTCTCTCTCTTCTCTCTCTCATCTCTCTCTCTCTCTCTCTCTCTCTCTCTCTCTCTCTCTCTCTCTCTCTCTCTCTCTCTCTCTCTCTCCATACAGTAATAAATGGAGAGAGGAGCAGAAGGAGAGACAGGGAGATTGAAATGAAAGAGTTCAAGAAAAAATCCTAATGGAAGTGTCTATTTATGTCACCTAAATATAGGGAATAAACCCTGACAAATAGGAGAAGAGTTAAATGAAGCAGGGATGGAAGTGACTGCCACCATGGTATGAGTAAAGATTAACTCATTCCATACCAGTGTCTGATTTTTTCATATATTTACCTAGATTTAAGATAACAATTGCATATTTAAATTCTTCATGAAAAGAGCTTTCGTTCTAACATGCATGTAACATGCCACAAGGGCAGCTGCAGCATGACTTGCCAGGCAGTGCCAGAACCACTGATCAAGGCCTGTGACCATAGTATGGAATGAGTTAAAATGATGTCTCTTACTTGAAATTGATATGATACAGCGTCAGACTGCTGTCATTGTTCTATGCACTGGCTCATGCTTAATTGGTAATATGGTATGCTATTTGATAATTCCGTCTTAGTTTAATCTGACACAAATCTTAGAAATATGTACATTTCCTGCCTGCTAGCCTGGATTGAGTGTTGTCACATGATTTGGTTGTTCTTGTTAGTGAGTAATTATGTTACCTTTTGTCTGGTCGTCGTATAATTACCCAGTTGACAGCAGGAAGTCTATCTTGAGCAGCAAGTTATGCCATCTAGAGACTTAGTGCATGTATCACAAAGGACTTGAACTAATGAAAGACATAAAAACTGAGCAGATGAGGCCCATACATTTGATGTTTTTTCCAACTTCAAATGTCGATTTCCATCTGTTAAATAGTTTCTGTGTGTTGTTTTTTTTATTTCACAAAATACTAAGAAGATGTGCATGTTGGCAGTGAAGTGAGAATTATTCCCCTCACTCTCTTGCTTGAGGAAGGACTATGAAAAGTAATTATACTTTCTAAAGTGTTATAAGAACAACTACCTATGTGATCTTACACGTGCAGATGAAAGAGCCTTTGTAGGATTTGCTGCAATGTAATCACTGTTCCTGGCAATATGAATGTCTTTGGAAACCAGTAACTGAGACTTGCGTCAGACCATATGGCCTCACTGGATCTGTTGTCAGAGGAATCCGTTTAATTTCACTGAGACTAATCCATTGGTCTGCTCCTGACAAGTCTGTGCAGTTGACAGACTAAGGCAGCAAGTAAAGCTTATCTTTCATTAACCCTTTCAGTGCCAACTGCCACTTAAGTCACTTAAATCACACTTAAGTCACTTAAATCACACTTAAGTCACTTAAGTCACTTAAATCGCACTACTTAAAACAAACTGCTCTGAATTATAATCAGGGCCCCAGAATCAAGACATTTCATTCTAATACCTACAGTCACTATGTACATAGAATATAGTAAACCTGGTGACCAGTGTACATAGAATATAGTAGCCCTGGTGACCAGTGTACATAGAATATAGTAGCCCTGGTGACCAGTGTACATAGAATATAATAGCCCTGGTCAACAGCTTGCCTTGGTGCTGTGTGCCCAAAGCATGCAGAGGAAAGCTGTTGACTCAGTGCAAAATGTGGCCCTGAAAGTATCAAGAGTGTAATTTGAGCATGCTGCCTACCGCATGCATCTCGACTTAGGGAGCGTCATCTATCAATTAATGTGAGCAGTTAAGAAAAATGGCACCCAGAATTTCATATGAATGTTTGGGCTACTTCTGTGTGAGAGCTTACTACTGTATAAGCAGAAGTCATCAAAATGCATTTTTCACTGATTTTTCATGAGAACTACCATCCATGAAAATGAAAACTTGGAAATATGTCTCCCCGTGCAAGGGGGTAGGGGACATACTGTTTTTGCATCCATTTCTTCTTCAACACATTGTTGTGAACATGCCAACTCAAGAAAGATTTGACTTCAGGACGTTAAAATTTTTTCTGAGGATGTTCCTATATTAGACCTTGCTTGGGAGTGCAAATTGGGGACCTTGACCTATTTTTGAAGATCACGTGGGCATTTCATCTAAAATCAACACAGATATAACTCTACAAGGATTTAACCTAGGAGGTTGAATTTTTGCATGATTATGTGCCATAATACAAACTGATTGTAGATGTATGACCTTGACTTATTTTCAAGGTCACATGACCAGTTTTTAAAAATCACTGCAGATGCACTTGAGAAGGATTTGACTTAGGAGGTTGAAATTTTGTGATTATGTCTCTATATAAGACTTTCATAAGACCTTGCTTGTGACTGCAGATGACTCACCTAGACAGACTTTGATGGTTAAGAAGTTAAAACATTGAAAAAAGTAGGAATCAGGAAGGATGTATTCAACCAAAGTACAGGTAGACATAATATTGCTTTCAAGACAAACTGTTTCTGAGATCCAGTAATCATGTAGTCCCTCTTTGGAGAGACCACCCCCAGAGCCTCCAAGTCTCTCCCCCCCCCCCCCCCCTTTTTTATACTTTTTTTACAAAGTCTCCCACTCTCCCACTTTTCGTATAATTTTAAAAAGTAGCATAATTACGTTGGTGGCTGTAAAGTTGTACTGGTTTGCCTTGTTGTACCATTCACTCGAGGAAACTAAACATCTTGATCCTGGTGTTGTGATTTGTGTAATGATTTTGCTTTGCCTGTGTACTTACTGATCTGTTCCAACAATCATTGTTATTGGTACTCGGGCAGACAATTTGCTCACATAGTAAAGGTGATGACCATAAATACACATATGTAAGACTTACTTTGTTAGCTGTTAGAGCAGTTGAAGGATTATTTTCATTGACTGAAAATGTTTCTGGTGGTCCATGTATGTATTTGTCACTGTTTGCTATGTTCACTCTTTATGGAATAAGGCAATAAAGTATAGTATCATATCATACCAGTACCTGAAATGAATAAAAAATCAAATCAGGAAATAAAGGTGCAAATTTCAAATTATTCCTGGGGATCAGACCCCCCCCCCCCCCCCTAGTTATGCTTCGCACCTTCAGCACTCACCCTCCTGCATTTCAATACCAGCAAGAGGGAGATCTGCCACTGTTACCATAGTCCAGCCTGGAGGCTCTGCACCCCTAGTGCCAGCTAAGAAGTGGTCACATCAAGCAGGTGATCTCCCAAAGGCAGGGAGAAGACTCTTGCATCGACTGTCCAACAACTAACTACTGCTTTGGATTCCCATTCATAATTAGATTCAAATGTGATTGGTGTCCACTTAATGGACCCCACTGTATCTTGCAGTCATTTTGTACTCATGTATTGGTGTTACCTGTATAAACATATTTTGGATTTTTTGACAAATTGTTTACCAATCTTGAACAAACTAGGTGGTTTTCCTTATCTGAAATGTGGACTTTCCAGATGGGTAGCTGGCCTTTTGATGAAATTTAGGTAGTCACTGGTTGCTTTTGTAGAGTGAAAATGGCCACGTAAGGCAATTGGCCTCCCAAAAGAGGGGTCTTTCAACAGAGAGACCTCTATATATTGATTGGGAGACCTGTTGACGTACAGACCTGTGCATCCTATAGTTCATGACTAATGTCCTTCAGAGTGGGTTAAGGCCTTGATCAGTGGGTTTAGGCCTTTAGTGGGTTAAGGCCTTGATCAGTGGGTTTAGGCCTTTAGTGGGTTAAGGCCTTGATCAGTGGGTTAAGGCCTTGATCAGTGGGTTTAGCCTTTTATTAGTGGGTTGAGGCCTTGATCAGTGGGTTTTGCATTGTCTGGGAAATCCTCCATAGTGGGCTATGGCTTTTATCAGTGGGTTGTGCATTGCCTTACAAGACCTTCAGAGTGGGTTAAGGCCTTTGTCAGTAGGTTGTGCATTGCCTGAAAAGTTGTCTCCATCTGCCCTTGAAGCAACAAATCACTTATGTGATAAAGCAAAAAAACTGGAAAATAAGAAAAAATATATACATATATAAGGGAATGAGAAACAGGGAATGGTAGCATATATACATATATAAGGGAATGAGAGACAAGGAATGGTGGCATATACATACATATATAAGGGAATGGGAGACAAGGAATGGTGGCATATATATACATATATAAGGGAGTGAGAAACAAGGAATGGTGATATATATATATATATATATATATATATATATATATATATATATATATATAAGGGAATGAGAGACAAGGAATGGTGGCATATATATACATATATAAGGGAGTGAGAAACAAGGAATGGTGATATATATATATATATATATATATATATATATATATATATATATATATATATATATAAGGGAATGAGAAACAAGGAATGGTGGCATATATATAGATATATAAGGGATTGAGAGACAAGGAATGGTGGCATATATATATAGATATATAAGGGAGTGAGAAACAAGGAATGGTGGCATATATATAGATATATAAGGGAGTGAGAAACAAGGAATGGTGATATATATATATATATATAAGGGAATGAGAAACAAGGAATGGTGGCATATATATACATATATAAGGGATTGAGAGACAAGGAATGGTGGCATATATATAGATATATAAGGGAGTGAGAAACAAGGAATGGTGGCATATATATATATAGATATATAAGGGAGTGAGAAACAAGGAATGGTGGCATATATATAGATATATAAGGGAGTGAGAAACAAGGAATGGTGATATATATATATATATATATATATATATATATATATATATATATATATATAAGGGAATGAGAAACAAGGAATGGTGGCATATATATACATATATAAGGGATTGAGAGACAAGGAATGGTGGCCTGCTTGAATGAAGCCAATTGGTGGGAAGTATTTGAAAGTGCAATTCCTATTAATTTTCACTGCACCAACCTTATTAGGCGTCAGTCAACAGGTTTCCTGGCAGAGTTAGCGCAGAGGTCAGAGTTCACCGAGGACAGCTGTTGACTTGTCTAACCTTGTCAGGCCTGAGTCAACAGGTTTCCTGGCAGAGTGAGGTGAGAGTTCAGAGTTCATCAAGGATAAATTTTGACTCATCTTACCTTGTCAGGCCTGAGTCAACAGGTTTCCTGGCAGAATGAGTCAGAGGTCATCAAGGACAACTGTTTACTTGTCTGCTGTGTCATTCTTGGTGAAGAAAGAAAACTAAGCAACATTTATAATTTTGCATTATTTCTGGTCGTTTGTTGTGGGAAAAACTTGGCTGAATATCAGGATACATTGACTTGATGGTACTGAGAGTTAAAAATATGGTAGATATATAGATCTGTCATTAGTGTTGATTGAGTTAAACATTAAAAGCTTAGTCAATAAATTTGTATCACTTTCATCCACGTATATGGTCTAAACGTCAAAGAGAGTGTGTTAGCCGAGACTCAGATGCATTAAGACTCACTGTGTAACTGTCATGTGAAAGTTAGACCAGATATGGTGACATTTTCTCATATTTTACTGTGGACAGTTGATGAACTGTGCAGTGACTTGTGGGATACTTTACCAGGGTGAGTGAATGGTATAAATATAAAGCTTGTGTGGCTGCAGGTATAGCTTAGCCACCAGTGAACAGACTAAGAGAGGCGTATGGCTCCATACTGTGTATTTGTCAAAGTGGTTATCAGAAAAACTTAAGGAGATTAAATGTTACGATGACATTCACATTTCTACAGTTGAGTATTCATATTCAGGCCACACAAGTATATTTATTTGTAATTTATGTTTTCTTTTCCATGATTTTTAAAATTTCTATAAATTAAATATTTAATATTTAGTTACATTGAGTGAGTGAATGAGTGACCAAGGAAGCAATTGAGCTGGCAAGCTGACTAGTTACATGTAGTTACATACATAGGTAGTGAGTGAGCTGGCCAGCTGACTAGTTACAAGCACTTGTAGTTACATGTAGTTACATACATAGGTAGTGAGTAAGCTGGCCAGCAGACTAGTTACATGTATTTACTTACACAGGTAGTGAGTGAACTTGCCAGCTGACTAGTTATATGTAGTTACTTACATAGGTAGAGAATGAGTTGGCCAGGTGACTAGTTACATGTAGTTACTTACATACATAGTGAGTGAGCTGGCCAGCTGACTATAGAAGCGAAATATTGATGAATTTCCGGGAGGTGACTCAAATGTGTCAAAAATCCACACTTTTTCAAGAATTTTAAGCACAAAATTCCGGGAGTCTCCCGGGTAATCCGGGAGTCTTCCGGGTAATCCGGGAGGGTTGGCAATACTGTGTACTCGTGGTACACAGGTATGTTTGTACAAAAAAGGTAAATGAGAGGGTAAACAATAAGAACGATAGAACAGGTGCTACTGTTACATCAATATAAATATACATTAAACTACATCTCTGTGCACAATTCTTCAATGAGTAACTTTGCCTCATATGGCCGCAAGACACCCGTACTACACTTGTTGCGTATGTCCCATAGTTCCCGGATGACAGAGGCATGTGCTTTTACTTTATCAGGGCACTGTATACAGGATTTAACAAATAAATTCAGAACAAATTCTTCATGTAACGTGGTACCTCTATCAATTTTATATTTGTTTAACAGGAAATTAAACGATCTTCCCACAGGAGAATGGGAACCTTGAAACACTAACTTACTGCATGTTTTTATAATATGGTTATCACTGTGAGTTACTCTGTGAATGAATTTAAGGGATCGTCTGTACATTCGCTCTCCTATAGACACATCGTGTGAAATTAATGGAAGAAGAACAGAGTGAGTTCTTCTGGGTACTTTCCATAAAAACCTAAATGCTTTACGCCAGGAAATGAATACCCTATGGACTTCTTTATCTGAACAATCCCAGAGTTGTGACCCATAAAAAGACATACAGTAGGACTGAAAAAACCTGTGACGTAAGCAGGCAGAAAGTTTTCCAAATTGCGCCATTAACAAGTTTACCTCTGAAAATTTTTTTCCAACGTTTCGTTCAATGGATGAAGCAAAGGAAGTTGATCCAACGGTATGCCCAAGATGTACAAATAATTCTATTTTTTAAACTGGTTTTCCATCAAGAAAAATATTACAGGTATCACCTTGCATATAAGACATCCACTTACTTTTAGTGGCATTGAAAATTACATTGTACTCTTTAGCAAAGCTGGCACAAATATGAAGTAGTTTATTCAGAGAAGATACAGTAGGGGCCAATAGTACCAGATCATAAGCATGGGTCAGTGCACCAAGTAACATATGACCTGTGTGGCATCCAAATTCAGTTTGACTAAAGTAGATCAACTTCAGTCATGATTGGCACTGTAAGAGTACATTGGAGACACTAATGCCTAAATGATCTTTTTCAGTGGTACAAAATGGAAACACAGGGCAGGATACACAGGTGTGTGTAAACACAGGGCAGGATACACACGTGTGTGTAAACACACGACAGGATACACACTTGGGTGTTAACACAGGGCAGGATACACACGTGTGTGTAAACACAGGGCAGGATACACACGTGTATGTAAACACAGGGCAGGATACACACGTGTGTGTAAACACAGGGCAGGATACACACGTGTGTGTTAACACAGGACAGGATACACACGTGTATGTAAACACAGGACAGGATACACACTTGTGTGTTAACACGGCAGGATACACACGTGTGTGTAAACACAGGGCAGGATACACACGTGTATGTAAACACAGGGCAGGATACACACTTGTGTGTTAACATAGGGCAGGATACACACGTGTGTGTAAAAAATAAATACTTAAGCAAAAAATAAATATTGTCACTGAAAAGTGGCATTATATGTGACAAATAAAATACAGTTTTAAGTAAAAATGTTCACAAACGTTTTACGATTGGAGGTTCCCATTTCCAGCTTCTTTGGGCAACAAAAGATGGTACATATGTGGGTAAAAAGTCGACTTAAGTTGTGTGGCCTGATGTTGCTCGTCTACTGTCAGTTATAAGATTTGCCAGACAGTTGTCGAGAATATGTCTGTTCCAAGGACATCTCTGATATCATAGTCTGCCTGCTGATTACTGCTGTTCCATTGATCATGTCACCTCCCATGTCTAATTAGGGCTATTCTTTTAAAACTGTCACCTCCCAGTGATGATTGGAACAATTACTTGGAACTCATAGCCTGCATTGTTCTCCCAATGCCTTAAGTGATTTACAGGGTGCCATCTTTTCAACTTGGAAGTGACATTACAGACATGAAGGTCCCGGACAAAAATATGATATTAGGTTCAGCTGTCACGTTTTCTGTCTCTGTAGGTAATCACATTTTCAGAGTGGACAATGAAAAAAAAAAGACGGAGATGTATATCCTGATGCAGAGGAAGATTGGGTTCATTTTGTGTGATGATGATTTTAGAGGATTGTAGACCTTTGGCATGGCCTGCCACCTGGTGACCAATCAAGTAGCCACTGTCCCCTGACTAATAGCCTCGTAATAAGCCTGATTTTGGTCATGCAGTTTTGAAAGTCTGTAGAGCAGCTGACTGTAGCTTGTGAGGTTAGGTCAAGCCATGCCTTGTGCTGACTGGACTTATACAAAGATACAGGGAGGCTACACACTGCACTTACATTTGCCACCCAGTTATCTAGAGACTTCAGCAAATTGGGCCAGTTGCTGTCCATCTGTTAAACTTCTGCCTCTCTGCCTGCTGTCACTGAGACTGGGATCCAGCATGAAGGTCTCCTAGTTTGTGTTTGTTTGACTGTTCCTCAGGCAAGAGATTTCCGTGCTATGACACATCTTTAATTTGCACCCACCAGAAACAATCATGATACAGCATATATTTTAGTTGAAGCCCAGCTCTATAATTGCATTAGGATCTGTCAGCCAGCCTATTCAGGTGACCACAATGAGTCCTTATGTGTGTGGGTTGCTGAGCTGTTGTCCTTCCATGCTGTGTCTTCCATGTGGAGCTAACCTGCTTAATGTGACCAGGTGTAGGAATGGTCTGTCAAAGAACCCACTATTACATTGGTTGCAGGACAGATTTTGATTGACATTTAAGATATTTGGTGTATGTACCATCAAACTGAGCCACTCACAGAAGAAATCCTACTGAAGTCATTATCATAATTTGGTTGGCGGAAATATTACCACCCACCCATTTTTCTTTGAAATTGCAGTATATTATTGATATATATAAAGTTGAAATCAGAAATATTAAGCTCCAAAGGTAAAAATATCTTGATAGCCCCAGAACCCAAAATTGAAGTGTCATGTCTGCTTAATAAATATTTTGATGGATGTGTTCGATCTCTGACATTTAATGTCTTATAAATAAGGCTTCTCTATTGTGTTTATCAGCCCTCCATGCTGGTGCTTTGTCCCTCCATGCTGGTGCCTTGTCTCTCCATGCTGGTGCCCTGTCTCTCCATGCTGGTGCCCTGTCTCTCCATGCTGGTGCCCTGTCTCCACACTAGAGCCCTGTCTCTCCATGCTGGTGCCCTGACCCTCCAAGCTGGTGCCCTCTCTCGATCTCCATGCTGGAGGGACAAAAACAAAAACAGAAACATAATATATGTTTTGAAAAACTTGTAACTGTAACAAACACAGTCCACAATTACTTAATACTTCCATTTATGTTCAACTTTGCTCATGAGTAAGCATAGGAATCATAGTGGGAGGACGTGGCATACCGAATTCGAACGTCAGAAGCTTATCCAAACCGATCCTGAATCCTGTGAATCAGTAATATCAGATTCGATGGTTGGGATTCGGTCAGGCTCTATGATATAGCATGACTTGCCAGGCATTAGAAAAGCCACTGACTTTTGTCAAGGAATAGTGGCATTTGAATGCAGACTGTAAATAAAGAATATAAAATTGCATCTCTCCGTTCATTTCCTGGATGTAAAGAAAGATGTGCGGTTGGAATGAAACAAATTAAAGGCATTTTGCCAGCAGCAGAAAGATGCTGCATGTGTGGGAGGGACATTACTGGGGGAAGCTTTCTGATTAATTTGACCCTTTCCTTATGGGAAAAGGCAGGTGAGTTGTACATGGGAAACACCTTGTTGCCAAGATTGGATGGTGTACTAATGAAGCCATTTTACAGGTATCCTTTTTGAAACCACACTTTGCTTGTGGGGCAGGTCCTGTCAATGCTGGTCTCTCACAACCAAATGCTGGTTGTTACACTTAGCTTTGACAAGAGGCAGAGAGGGAGAAAATTAATTTAATTTCCGTTTAACTAAATGCTCTGACCTATGGTTGATCCAGCTAAATCCATTTTCCCCAGTCTGTCCTTGGAAGAGAAGATAATTTGCACTTGTGCATTACACTGTATATGTCTATGAGATTCTGCAGGTGGGAAACTGCCATGTCTTTGCTAGGTATAATAGTGTGCATATTTACAAAAGCATTGTGCTGCAGTCATGTAAATGGTGGGTGTCCAAGTGGCAAGACAAGCTCATGACACAAATATGGAGAATGGCTTCAAAGAATATCATTAGAAGCAGCAGTTATGAACAGTAGAACCCTTTGGCTTCAATTTTATGGGGAAATAAGCATATTTGCTTCATCTTATAGTCAAATCATCAATAGTACTATTATCTGCCTCATACCCATCTTGCAAATAGAGCTGCCTGGTCTTATTTGACAATGTGTTGCAAATTGAAAGACTTTAGATATGGTACAGCCCAGTCCCTAACAAATGGAAACTCAATATAATTTACCAGTTCTTCAGGTGGATGCCTTGATTGTCACATTTTACCTTGATCCTTTCAAGGGCTGGGGCTCCCACCAACACTAACTGGGTGGTGCACTTTTGTAATGCCTTAATTGGAACCATTCAGTCATAATGGTGCACATGCATATGCAAGAGCTCCCTAATTTGATGTCTGTCTAATCTGTCGAGCCCACCATTAAGATTCCAAACAACATTGAATCAGAAATTGATCTTCATGTCAGCAGGTAAGTAGCAGCTGCAGCTCAGTCCCTGATGAGTGATATTGATTGACACAACCACCCAGTCCCTTATGAGTCATGTTCATTGACAAAACCAGTGGAACTGTCACCCAGTCTCTCATGTGTACTATTGATTGACAAGACTAGTGGGAATGTCACCGAGTCCCTTATGAGTCGTGTTGATTGATGAAACCGGTGGGACTGTCACCCAGTCTCTCATGAGTTTTACTGATTGATGAAACCAGTGGGACAGTTACCCAGTCCCTTATGAGTCATGTTGATTCATGAAACCTCAGAGACTGGCACCTGGTCCCTGATAAGTCAGGTTGATTGATGAAACCAGTGGGACTGTCATCCAGTCCCTTGCGAGTCATGTTGATTCAGGAAACCAGTGAGACTGTCACCCAGTCCCTCATGAGTCATGTTGATTGACAAGACCAGTAGGAGTGTCACTCAGTCCCTGA
Source organism: Hermodice carunculata (assembly GCA_964020975.1). Lineage (NCBI taxonomy): Eukaryota > Metazoa > Annelida > Polychaeta > Eunicida > Amphinomidae > Hermodice > Hermodice carunculata. Next base: position 6,693,934 of record OZ026618.1, read on the forward strand.
TGAGTCATATTGATTGACAAAACCAGTGGGAGTGTCACCCAGTCCCTCATGAATCATGTTTATTGACAAAACCAGTGAGAGTGTCACCCAGTCCCTGATGAGTCATGTCAATTGACAAACCCAGTGGGAGTGTCACCCAGTCCCTCATGAGTCGTGTTGATTGACAAGACCAGTAGGATATCACCCAGTCCCTGATAAGTCAAGTTGATTGACAAAGCCAGGGGGAGTGTGACCCAGTCCCTCATGAGTCATGTTGATTGACAAAACCAGTGGGAGTGTCACCCACTCCCTCATGAGTTTCGCCAATTGATGAAACCAGGTGGTCTGTCACCCAGTTACAGTTGTATGACATACATCTCATTGTGTGAGTCATATTACCCCTGTGTGACATACAATTCATTGTGTGAGTCATGTTACAATTGTGTGACATGCACCTGATCATGTGTCTTGTCACGGCAGTGACATAGACCTCATTATGTGTCTTGTCACGGCAGTGACATAGACCTCATTATGTGTCTTGTCACGACAGTGACATAGACCTCATTATGTGTCTTGTCACGGCAGTGACATAGACCTCATTATGTGTCTTGTCACGGCAGTGACATAGACCTCATTATGTGTCTTGTCACGGCAGTGACATAGACCTCATTATGTGTCTTGTCACAGCAGTGACATAGACCTCATTATGTGTTTTGTCACAGCAGTGACATAGACCTCATTATGTGTCTTGTCACAGCAATGTTGTTTTTGTGTCTTTCTGTCCAGAACCACTTCCTTGTACTCATTACCCTATACCTCAGTCCCAACTCATTACTCTCCATAAGCTAACCTGTCACTAACCTGTGACATATATGTCTCATTGTGTGTCTTGTTACTGCAATGTGACATAGACCTCATTGTATCTTGTTACAGCAATGTGACATATGTCCCATTGTGTGAGTCATATGGCATACACCTCATTGTGTGAGTCATGTTACAACTATGTGACATACACCTGTGTATGTCACACAGCTGTTGATTGCCCGAGGCATTCGGCCAGGACCAATAGACAGCCAGGACATTCACCAGCCCTGGCGACTAACAATTTGGCCGATTCCTGGTGAAACTATTGGTCTTTGTACACTGTATAATAAAACCTGATGTATTACGTATATTGTACTGTTTGTTTCTTTTAGAGGTCCTCACGAAAGATTAGAATTCTGCCATTCTAACTAACAGATATACTGTATATATATATATATATATATATATATATATATATATATATATATATATATATATATATATATATATATATATATATATATATATATATATATATACAGTATATCTATATATATATGCATATATGTATACATATATACATACATAAATATATATATACACATATATATACACACACACATATAAGTGTGTGTATATATATATATATATATATATTAGATCCTGACTGAGCATACATTTTGAAACCGAACCGGGTACTCAGAACTCGGTACACGGCACACATTACCGATCCTGAACCGGGCACCATTCGGGTTTGGTATATGCAATTCAAACATGATAACGTTTGACAGGGGTTTATAGCTGTTACCCTTTTGCACTGGGGCATTACTATTGTCAATATGATTAAGTCGATTGATGCAACCCGTGCGACAGACTTAATTGCAAAGTATCGTTTGATGCATTGTTTAAAGTGTGTACAAGTATGAAAAGTAGCCTCAGTGACCTTTTTATGTAACTTATTGTCAACATTGACAGTGATAACAGAACCCGAACCTTTAGCGACTGTAAAAGCCGAACCTGAGTCGGGCTTCAATCCTAAAACCCGGTAGGCTCGGGTTCGGTTGTTCGTGTTCGGTCAGGCTCGTGTTTGTGTGTGCGTGCGTGCGTGCGTGAGTGCGTGTGTGTGTGTCCAGAGATCCATTTATTATGTACTTTTGGCTCAGAACATTTTTGTCCCTTTGCTTTATATGCAGCTCTACACCAGGTCGCTCTACACCAGGTCTATATGTATGTAAAATTCAAGGTCACTAAGTCAAGCATCTGTGTTAATGACGTCCGCACCCTATCACCTCAAAGCCAGCTTGCCTTGGCTCAGTTCAGATCTGGGTCAGTGATGTCAGCACAGTATCACCTCAAACCTTGGCTCCGTAGATCTGGGTCATTGATTTGCACACTATCAGCTGAGACATTGGCTCACCGTGGCTCAGTAGATCTGGGTCAGTGATGTCTGCTCACTATCAGCTGAGACCTTGGCTCACCTTGGCACAGTAGATCTGGGTCAGTGATTTGCACACTATCAGCTGAGACCTTGGCTCACCTTGGCTCAGCTCAGATCTGGGCCATGCAGTGATGTTCAGTTCAGTTAACCCTATAACTTGTTGCCTAAGCTGAGCAAGGCGGGGACTTCTTTTGGGATGAATATTTCTGGGTTAGCTGAGCACAGGCTGTTCACACAGCCCTCTTGTTATGGCCTGGCATGTCATGCTACCACTGCCAGAAGGGCAGCAGTAGCATGACATGCCAGGCAGTCAAACAACCAGCCAAGTTCAGACTTTGAACATTGGTACTTGCATGAAAGCTCTTGTTCTGAAGAATTGGAACCTTCAGACTTTGTTGACCAAATTGTTACGTGTAAAGTCTGGACCCATTTGTTTTACATGGATTATGACAGGGGTTATATATTGTCTTATTGAGTCACTCTCCAGGGCACAGTTGTAGGCTGCATTTCCTGCTTATGTGTTCTCGGTAAATATACAGAAATATCAGGCACTGGCATGGATTGATTGTAACATTATACAGAGAGCACAAAAACAACATGGTAAACATAGAATGTTAATTCTACACCAGTCAGATACACGGGGAAGGGTAATTTGTCTTTCCTGTCAGCCTTAAATAAGCAACTAAGCCTCAGGTGAGAGCAGAAATCACATGATCAGATTGCAGTCTCTTTTGTCGTTTTGCTGTACAGCATTAGTAGCAGGCATGTTACAAAAATGTTGTTGCCTTTTGTGAACAGCAAGAATAATGGAGTGGACTGCCACACTGTGGCCTGTGTGGATAGGGCAGACTGGAGGGGCATGGGCCACACTGTGGCCTGTGTGGACAGGGCAGACTGGAGGGGCATGGGCCACACTGTGGCCGGTGTGGATAGGGCAGACTGGAGGGGCATGGGCCACACTGTGGCCGGTGTGGATAGGGCAGACTGGAGGGGCATGGGCCACACTGGCCGGTGTGGATAGGGCAGACTGGAGGGGCATGGGCCACACTGTGGCCTGTGTGGATAGGGCAGACTGGAGGGGCATGGGCCACACTGTGGCCTGTGTGGATAGGGCAGACTGGAGGGGCATGGGCCACACTGTGGCCGATGTGGATAGGGCAAACTGGAGGGGCATGGGCCACACTGTGGCCTGTGTGGATAGGGCAGACTGGAGGGGCATTGGCTATTCTGTGGCCAGTGTGGATAGGGCAGACTGGAGGGGCATGGGCCACACTGTGGCCTGTGTGGATAGGGCAGACTGGAGGGGCATGGGCCACACTGTGGCCGGTGTGGATAGGGCAGACTGGAGGGGCATGGGCCACACTGTGGCCGGTGTGGATAGGGCAGACTGGAGGGATATGGGCCACACTGTGGCCTGTGTTGTTAGGGCAGACTGGAGGGGCATGGGCCACACTGTGGCCGGTGTGGATAGGGCAGACTGGAGGGGCATGGGCCACACTGTGGCCGGTGTGGACAGGGCAGACTGGAGGGGTATGGGCCACACTGTGGCCTGTGTGGATAGGGCAGACTGGAGGGGCATTGGCCATTCTGTGGCCTGTGTGGATAGGGCAGACTGGAGGGGCATTGGCCATTCTGTGGCCGGTGTGGATAGGGCAGACTGGAGGGGCATGGGCCACACTGTGGCCTGTGTTGTTAGGGCAGACTGGAGGGGCATGGGCCACACTGTGGCCTGTGTTGTGAGGGCAGACTGGAGGGGCATGGGCCACACTGTGGCCTGTGTTGTGAGGGCAGACTGGAGGGGCATGGGCCACACTGTGGCCTGTGTTGTGAGGGCAGACTGGAGGGGCATGGGCCACACCACCTACAGCACTGGGTGGCACAGCAATATTTCCTGCCAAAGGGCAGATGGTTCATCTAACATAGTGTCCTAGATAAGACCTTGTAGGTTTTGTTACTTGTGTCTTGTATAACATTTCTCAGGGGCTACCCTTGCCAGGATTCATGATGCCAGCTGTCTTGAACATCAGACCATTGCTGGAAACCTCTAGTTCAGTCTGTGGGGAAACAGACATTTTGTGCGTTTCAGCTTTTTTTCTTTATTCCTTTCCCTTCTGGCTGTCATTTGAGGTTCCTGGAGTTTTTCTGTGCACCCCTAATTGTAGAATCTCCATATTTGGTATAAATAGGTAGCCCTACCAGTAAAGTTGATATTCAAGTTATGAAGTCAAAACTTAATGCATTATGACCATTACAATTTGTACACCTCCAGTGGATTAGTTGTCATGTAGGTAATGATGTGAATAAATGCTTATGGATTCTTTTTTTTAACACCAGAAGGTGCTGTCATCTGGTGGATGCTTATCATGTCTGTTTGCAAACACAGACATCCTGGTTTTTGCTTTCTTTACATAGCAAATTTTTGAGGTGCACTGTCTGAGTTTCAGAGACGCAAAAGCTCTTTGTAAGTACACAAATTTGCTGTGAAGCAAATCTTCCTTTCTAGTTTTAACATTGTTTTCCTGGTGTAGAAAGAAAACTGCAATGGTTTAGGAGAAAGGGCACTGATACACTGCTAACTGCTCTTAAGAGCACCTGTTATGAGAGACCATACATCTTTTAAGACCGTTTTGTGACAACACTAGTCTTATTTTGCTGGTAAATTTACCTGTATTTTAAAAACACCTGCAATATGAGACCACCTCTTGCTGGCAGTTAGGGTGGTTTGACAGATCAGATATTCCTGCACATGTGATGACCTCCTAGGATGTTGAACTGTCATTTCCCAGCAGCACGAGGGTAAAGTGTGCATTAACCTTTTGATGCCAAGTTTCAGATTGAGCAAACAACTTACCTAGGCATCTTTTGGCACACTGTGCCCCAAACATTCCTAGGAAAACTGTTGACCTGAGCCTGTCATTGTCTTTTTCTCTAGAACAACAGGCATGCTGGCACAAGTATTATGGGTCTTTCCCAGTCACTGGACCCTGGGATCTGTACAATCAGACACGCTTGTACTTTGGCAGGCTCTAGTACCAGTCACTGGACTCTGGGATCTGTACAATCAGACACGCTTGTACCTTGGCAGGCTCTAGTACCAGGCACTGGACCCTTGAATCAGAAGGGTAATTCAGGGCAGCACATCTTTTGTTATGATCAGCAGGCAAAGGGCAGATCTGGGGTGTGTTGTATCATATATAACATATCAGACATATACCTACTCTACCTGGCAGTCCTGCCCACAATCTGCACCATCTCAGACATATACCTTCCCTGCCTGGTAGCCCTGCCCACAATTTACACCATCTCAGACATATACCTTCCCTGCCTGGTAGCCCTGCCCACAATTTACACCATCTCAGACATATACCTTCCCTGCCTGGTAGCCCTGCCCACAATTTACACCATCTCAGCCTCCTGGAAATTCAAAAGTTTCCTTTGATGTTGGGTGCTTTGTTGTGAAAAGCATCAAACAGATAACTGGACATTCAATTGTCAATGGACTCCTTTTCTAATGTATTGATTTTCTTCTTTGCTTTGTATCACTTTATGCACAATGGATGTTTTAATACTGTATGAGTGTTACTGTACATGTATTCAATATCAATTGTCAGTGGACCCATTTTCTAATGTATTGATTTCATGTTTCCTTTTTAGTACTTAAGGTACAATGCACTGAAAGTTTTAATACTTTATGGGTGTAACTGTACATGTATTCAATATTAACATAGACTATCTGTGGGTGAATAAAATCCACATGCCAGCATTGACAGAGCATGTTGGGCTGTATGTGAAGTACAGTGACTCCTTGTTAAAATAACACTCAGATACATGACATACTGTGAATACAGTGGTCCCTGTCTTGAGAGACGGACCCTAGGGCAGGTCAAAAAGTGGTCTCTCAAAACAGGTGGTCTTTCATTGGAGGGATCTCTCAAGACAGGTACCATTGTATAGCTATTTTCAGTGGTTCAAATTTTGTGGGTTTTTGCATTGATACCTTTCACTGAAGCTTTACATTCAGTCATTTTGATACAATTACCATCCATGCCATGTAAAAAATCTTTTTCACTGGGTTCCTGTTTTGGCGGTTTTGAAGCATAAGCAAAATAAAGTAAAAATGCAGTGAAATTAAATGAATTCGCAACACACACTTAAGTGTTAAAGTGCTGATTTAAGATTGAGTCAACAGCTTTCCTGGGGGCACTTTGCCCGCAATGTGCCCTGAGGAAAGCTGTTGACTAAGACTACTGTGTGCTTTAAACTAAGCTTGCTTGTGTTTAAATGAAAGGTGTCTTGATGAAGAATTTGAATCTTAACCATTATATGTTTAATATGTTTAACAATAAGGAGAAAACAATTATAGCCATGATTAGCACTTTGAGAGTAACACAAAGTTTTGAAGGACTTCAAGTCAAATTCCTTTCCTGTTTGACTCATTTATGTGACATATTCAGCTACCTGACACATTTTTTTTAAACTTGGCTGACCATAGGTCACTCAGCTTATGCAGTCACTCACGTCTTTCCAATCATCAGTCTGTCGAACCGTTCGTAAAAATTTGTTTGATCAGCTGGCTTATCAGCCAGCAGAGCTCATGCCGTCACTCTTCGTCCGTTGTCTGTTCACCATTCACATTTTCAACTTCTCCAAAACTGTCACCCAGATTCACTTCAAACTTGGTGGCAATGTACCTTGGGTGGGTCTCAACCAAGGTTTGCTCAAATGGTCATGCTCCAGTGATTGTTGAATTTTTTATGAAATTTTTGTTCTTTTTTAGGACTAATCTTTAAAAAATCATCTACTCCAAAACCGCTCACCCAATTTCTTTGATATCACACAAGAATACTCCTAGGGACTCTTACTTTTTAATTTTTTCACCAGGTGGCTTTACATTTTTTTTTCTATTTTTTATTTTATGAATTTTTTGTCTGTTTTCACTATTTTCGACTTCTTCTCCAGAACTGTCACTCAGATTAAACTGAAACATTGTTGATATGTTCCTTGTGAAAGTGTCAAACAAAGTTGTTCTCTAAGTGGCACTGCTGTGGATTCCTGATTTATAACTATTTTTTCAAATCGGTACTTATCAGTAAATGCACTTTTCCTATTGATTACTATACATGTACATGTAAGTCAATGGGAATCTAATGCTGATTCATGTTTTCGACTTCTTCTCCAAAACCGTCAACCAGATTGACTTCAAACTTGGTTGCAATGTACTTTGGGTGAGTCTTTGCCAAGCTTGTTCAAATGGTCACACTTCAATGAATTTTGGATTTTTCATGGATTTTTTTTTGGTCTTTTTTAGGCCAAATCTTAAAAAAATCTTCTTCTGTAAAAAAGGTCACCCAATTGCTTTGATATTATGCAGGAACACTCCCAGGGACTCCTACTTCTTAATTTGTTCACCAGGTGGCACTGCAATTTTTAGCTCAGCAGACTTGTTTGTAAGATTGAGCCTTTAGGAAGCTCAGTCCTCTGTCTTAGAAATACTTCTAAATGCCATATGCTCTCGGCTAAAGCTCAACACAGGTCTATTCAGATGCAGCCTTGATTTTGTGGGACATGCTTAAATCAGCTGAGTACTTGCTGTTCACGCAGCCGTTTAGTTTGTGAATGCAGTACAGTCAACAGTTACCATTTTTGTTCCACACAACATTCAGGATTTATCAAGTGTACGAAAATCTTGGCCGACTTTAACTGGATAATTGTTTGCTTAATTCTGGTATTGATTTTATCATGTCACTGTTTCACTGAATGGTTTGAGTCATGAAACAATCGAATAAAGGCTAACATTTTCCCATGTCTTTGTGTTTGAATGTTTTTTTACTTCCATCCAATGCTCTCCATTAAGAGTCTGATCTTAAGTGCTGTCCCTTTTTTTTAACAAAGCAACATGGCATCGCAAGCCATCCTTCATCAGTTTTCCGCTGGCCCGCAGTGTTTATTTACCTGCAAGCGTGTGATTATCGTAGGCAAACTTCAGTATATGAAAGGCTATTTCGATTCTGTGGTAAAAAAGAGTGTTCTTATCAAATGGATAAAAATCAAACAAGTGCCCATTTTTACGACATTTTGAATGATAAAACAGTAAATGCAAAAATAAAGAAGCCCAAATGTAAAGAGAACACATAGAAAATTGGCATTTGAGCCTCAGCAAGCTCTTATGGTTATGCATGTGTATTGACAGCTATATACCTCTCTTGTGGTATGCCGATGAAAAGTCATTGTTTTTTGTGGGCGTCTTGGAATGAGTGCTTCTGGCCAAAGCAAGGCATTGCAGGTAATAATACAATAAATCTGCACTGAATACAGTTTTGAACATTCTTTTTCAGGCATCTTTTAACTCAGCTTCCAATTTTATTGCTTTAGAATATATATCCCGCTGAAATCACAGTAATACTGGACATTGTAGTGGAAATCAACTAGCGGTCAATTGCCCGAACAGTGCGACACCTGTTGTGGAAAAAAAGTGGTGTCACTAAATACCAGATTGCACAGGATTATACCATATTTCACAAGATTTCACTGGATGGTACCGAATTGCAATACCGGATTTGACAGAGTTGTACTGGATTACGCAGAATTATACCGGATTGCACAGAAGCATACTGGATTAAACACAACATCTACAATCATGGACAGGGAAAAGACATTTAAGTTTATGCCTACATCTCTATCAAGTACTCTCGTGGTCTCTTTAGTACACATGTCTATCAAGTACTCATGTGGTTTCTTTAGTACACATGTCTATCATGTGCTCACATGGCGTCTTTAGTACACATGTCTATCAAGTACTCTCGTGGCCTCTTTAGTACACTGTCTATCAAGTACTCCTGTGGTCTCTTTAGTACACATGTCTATCAAGTACTCACGTGGTTTCTTTAGTACACATGTCTATCATGTGCTCACATGGCCTCTTTAGTACACTGTCTATCAAGTACTCTCATGGTCTGTTTAGTACACGTCTATCAAGTACTCACATGGTCATAATCATGCATAGTGCATGATTATGAAATAAGTCAATTCCGGTCCATGAGAGGTAACTATCAAGAGAAATGGCGTAACAGGAAAGTTACATGATTGGTTTTATGTTTATCTTTTAAACAGGAAACAACAGTTATTTATAAATGGCACATCTTCCAACTGGGGAACCATGACTTCAGTTATCCCACAAGGATCAGTCCTGGGTCCTTTTCTGTTTCTTGTCTTTATTTATGACATCAGTGATATTGTAAATTCCAAAATAAAACTATTCGCAGATGATACATCTCTTTATTTGACCGTTGACCATCTATTGAACACAGATGCCACTCTTGATTCTGATCTTTCTCCAATTGAAAAATGGTCTAGAAATGGCTCATATCATTCAATGCAGTCAAAACTGAATGTGTGATTATTTCCTGTGAGCGGCAAGCCTCGGTACATCCACCACTGGGTTTCCAAGGACATTCATTGAACAGTCTCAATAGTCGTAAACATTTTGGCTTGACAATTAGATCTGATTGAAAATGGACAGAACATATAAATAATTCAATTACCAGGGCATCTAGGCAACTTAGAACATGTGCAATATGGACAATAGTACTTCCATATGTATACAGGTTAGACAGTGACAGTTTAGGGTATGGAGTGTAAAGAGTAGAATGTGGACAATATGGACAATAGTACTTCCATATGTATACAGGTTAGACAGTGACAGTTTAGGGTATGGAGTGTAAAGAGTAGAACGTGGGCAATATGGACAGTAGTACTTCCATATGTATACAGGTTAGACAGTCACAGGTTAGGGTATGGAGAGTTAAGAGTTCGGACTGCGGAATAGGGTAATGACTACTAGGAAGTGGTTCTGGACAAAAAGACGCAAATACAATTAATATTTTAAAGTCATAGCCATATGAGCTTGATCGGGCAACATTGGAGGTGATTTATATTTCATTCACGAGTCCTTTGTTACAATATGCCAGTGTGATCTGGGATGGCTGCAGTCAAACACAAAGTTATTAGTTGGAAAGCATTCAGCTGGATGTTGTCCAGGTAGTGACTGGGGTCATAAAAGCAACATAAATTATATGACGGAACTGGCTGGGATACTATGGCAACATGTCATGAAATTGTTAAATTGTTCATAATATCCAGGCTATTTACAAAATGATGTTTCGTTATATACCAGATACAAATACTTATTTTAGTTATAACACATGTCGGAGCTTTGGTATTCCACATTTTAGAGCTGGAACTGATATATTCCACCAATTCTTTTCTCGCTCTACTAGATTGTGAAATTCTGTACATCTCAACATCTGTAATATTACTCCTTTATCTCAATTCCTGATGGAAATAAAAGCCTGATATCCCATGCCCAATTCAGGATAATTCTTATTTTATATTATGTTGGGGACAGCTTCCTTGGTATTCAACATGCTAGATTAAGGATGGGTTGCAGTCAGCTGAGTGAACATTTATGTATAAAAATAGGTGTGAAAGATTCTCCCTTATGCAGTTGTGACCAAGAAATGGAGGATCCATGGAACTACTTTTTTGATTGTCCTAGATATGCTACTTGTCGAAATATGCTGCGAACCTTCATTACAATTATCATTTATCATATTTTGTAAACAAACAATTTCAAACTTTTATTTGGAAAGTGAGTAACCTAATTACAAGACTGACAATTGGCTTCAGTCCCTATTACGCATGAGCAGACCCCTGCATAATGTAACATACGTAGCAACATAAGTGTTACACCTCACTATAAAAGTGATGGTCTTAAGCAGTACCCCTAAGTGCCTAAATTCACACAAGTGTAAAGGCGTTGCTCACCACTCCTGCCTCATCCAGTGGCTACTTGCAGCGTCCTTTAGCTCCTTTATTGCTGGGGTCGCCCCTTTTACTCTACAGATTCTTCTTTATGGTCGCTGAACCTTCTACCTGTCAAACAATAAAGCCATTTTCCTTGCTGTTCAAAAATATATTTTACATATAAAGCAACTTTGTCCGTGTGCTATAATATGAGGGATAGTCTACAGACTGCTTGATTAGGACCAGACATTTGGCCTTGACCGATTATCTTATGGATTATAACCTTAGTCATATTCAGAGAATTACAAGCCTTCTGTCTGTCTTGTCTCGAGGTCACAGTCATTTCTGTTCTCCCCATGTTCGTCATTACAGTGTGGACCACCATCAGCCCCCCCCCCCCCCACGTGCTGACCTCACGGTGGTAAGCTCCTCCCATTTATGTGTCCTCATTCTTGTTATATGTTTGACTCGTCTAATATAGCTATATTAAGAATTTTTTAAGGTTTGAAATACCTGGCACAATAAATAAAACACCCACCCCAATGAAAGATAAATTTTATACACATAGCTACCAGGGATTTACTAGATTTGTAAAGAATCTCTTCATAAATGATTACGAGGAAGATTGTGCCATACCCAACTGTTACATATGTTCACACCACTAGAGTGTCAGTTTAATTTATCTGTTTAATTTATATTACTATATTATCCTCAATGGGGTAATATCTCATTTTTATTTATGCCTATATTTGTTTGAAAATTTGAATATATGTAAGCCATCTGTATGATGTAATTATTATGACAAGAAAAGGGTGGCCCTGATGAGAGCGACAAATATTTGTCTCATCTCCCTAACCAAATATGAAATATGCTTGAAACATACTCTGTACAATTTGGTTGAATAAACATATCCTGAATCCTGAAACCTGAATCATCTGCAGGAATGATTTGTATCGGGGCTATCCTATTCCTAATTGCTGAGTAGATATGTTTAAAACAAAACAAGTCCATTCAATTCATTCTGATAATAAATTAAGGTGGAACTTGAATTTACACCAAATCTGCATGAGGCCGGTGATCAAATTTCCTCAAATTTTGGGTGACAGGAAAGAACAGTAAATTTGACATGTTTAGGTATAAGAAGGCCAACAACACTAAATGTACCACGAATGTGTATCATATAGAAAAGTTTGATATTTTATAATATGGGTGACCTTGACCTTCGTTGTCAAGGCCATCGAGGGAATACATATCAGAAATTGATTTGTTAGTTATGGTCGTTACATATAAACTTGTTCACCTCTATCAATATACCAGTACAAGAATATCAAGTAGACAAAAGTCTATGATGTATGGAGTGCAGGTGGCACCACCCACTGGTAGTAAGTGGAACTAGCATTATGTGTATTACAAAAACATTAAATTTGTTATTTTGATCATAAATTGAGAAGGAACTTGTGAATTTACCCCAACTATGCCCTATACCAGTGATCAAACTTTTGTTAAATTTGGGGCAACCTTTAATTAATTTTCAAGGTTTTTAAGGTCATAATAATGGACACTTAATTTTACAGGTTGAGAAATAAGAGGGCTAACAATACCAAATATACAACAAATATTTATCATATATAGAAGTTTGATATTACATAGTATGGGTCACTTCGACCACCATTCTCAAGGTCACAGAGGAAATACATATCAGGAAATGATTTTATTATGATGCCCATGACACAATATATTGAGATGGAACTGCAAAATGTATACCAAATGGTCAAATTTTGTAATGTGTGACCTTGACACATTATCAAGGTCATTAAGCACTAAAGAAAAGGACACTAAATTCAACATGTTGATAAAGAATCAGGAGAATGATGTCAAATCTACAACAAATGATGTTCATGTGGAAGTTTGATGTTGCATTGTGTGGATTAACTTGATTTATTTCTCAGGGTCATGGAGGGAATGCACTTCAGGAAATCAATTTTGTTGATGTTTATTATTTTCTACCATTGTATATGTTTGACTGCTTTCATTCTTACGAAAAATTATTGTATACGACATGTTATGTAATTCATGTTTTCTTACCCTCATGTTTATTAGTTACATAATACCTTACTAACTCTCATTTTACTTTGTTATATTCTTGTTTCAGTAAACGATTGTCTTTTGGTTATTTGAAGTTATCTGGAGTTGCAATGTTGGAATTTTGTTTAAACACACCACAGGTGGCCCCAGTGTTAGCGGATCTATGCATCCTTAGCTGGGGTCATCCTGACCTCGTTATTGCATTGCTGCATTGTACTATGTTACTTTTTTCTTTTGGTCAAATAAAACTGCTCTGACTCTGACTGACTCTGACTCTAACTCTGATGGTCATCAGATTGTTTGTCTGCAGAGCACTATACCCATTGGCCTCTTGTTTTCAGGAATAGATGGTCTCACTTTACTGAGTGTGAATGATTATTGTCTCACTGTACTAAGTGTCAATGATAACTGTCTCACTGTACTAAATGTGATTGATAACTGTCTCACTGTACGAAGTGTGAATGATAACTGTCTCACTGTACTAAGTGTGAATGGTAACTGTCTCACTGTACTAAGTGTGAATCATAAATGTACTAAATGTGAATGATAATTGTCTCACTGTACTAAATGTGAATGATAACTCTCACTGTACTAAATGTGAATGATAACTGTCTCACTGTTCTAGGTGTGAATGATAACTGTCTCACTGTTCTAGGTGTGAGCGATAAGTTCATTTTCCTCAGTTGTTCTATAAGGTGCATATGTTATTTTTGTGGTCAATTTTAAGGGCATCATTTTATGACTAGAGTGCATTGCTTTGGAAAATATCCACAGCTTTGCCATACTGTTGAGGCCTGGCTCAGGAAGTCAGTCATCAGCTGGTCATTTAAACTATTCTTGCACACTTGCACGAGGTTTATTCATTTTCTAGAGACAGAGTGTAACAAGATTTGTGCTAAGAAAATCTCTGTACAGTTCTCTATGTCTTGTTGTCACTTGTTGATAACGGGAATGATATCAGCAAGTAAACTACAGAATCAGTCAATTACGAGAGTCAGTTTTACCTTGGTCAAAGCCAACCCTAGATTTCTCCAGGCCATTTGAATGTCATGTGACTTTCAGATGACCTGGTCATTTACCCTGCCAACTAAAATGTATAGTAATTTACCCTTTCACCCTGAACCCTTTCACCTTAAATTAAGACGAGGTCAACAGCTTGCCTTGGCATGTGGTCTTGATATGTTTCATCTGCAACTCTCAGTCAAATTGTTTTTCATTGCTGTTGAAAATACTGCAGCAGACGACATTTGAACACCAGCTGGTCTTGTCTGGTTTAGGGGGGAAAGGGTTAAATTAGGCATAACTGGCCAACAGTCAAATGTCTTCCGCTTCAATATGTTTGACTGATTTCAACAATGAAAAAAACAAACAAAACAAAACAATGTGAATGTGAATGTAGATGTAGATTAGACCTATCAAACTAACATGCTCCAAGTCAACAGCTTTTCTTGGCTTTAGTGCCCAACCCATTCCAAGATGTTGATTCAGCCTGAATTCCAGGGGAAAAGGGTTAACACTTTCAGCACAACAAACATTTTGATGTACCTTAAGGACTCAAATCATACAAGATTGCAGTGCCTGCATGGCTTCCATTCCTGAGGAATGACCCCGGTGCCTACATGGCTTCCATTCCTGAGGAATGACCCCGGTGCCTGCATGGCTTCCATTCCTGAGGAATGACCCCGGTGCCTGCATGGCTTCCATTCCTGAGGAATGACCCCGGTGCCTGCGTGGCTTCCATTCCTGAGGAATGACCCCGGTGCCTGCGTGGCTTCCATTCCTGAAGAATGACCCCGGTGCCTGCGTGGCTTCCATTCCTGAGGAATGACCCCGGTGCCTGCGTGGCTTCCATTCCTGAGGAATGACCCCGGCAAACAGCCCTCTGGGGAACACTTTATGAAGAGTACACACAAAGTCCACATAGAAAAATTGTTGACTCAGTCTGAAATACAACACTGAAAGGATTAAACACGTAGGACTCTTGTAAATCTATTATGTCAACTAGTGGCATAGGGCAGGCCCAAGATGACCACATAAAGCATGTGGTCTCTCAATCAAGGTCTAACAGCGGGACCTGATAAATATGGACAAGATGGCACAAGGACCTAAAGTTGTAGACAAGATAGCAGGACCTGGTAAATGTGGACAAGATAACACAAGGTACTGATAAATGTGGACAAGATGGCACAAGGACCTAAAGTTGTAGACGAGATAGCAGGACCTGGTAAATGTGGACAAGATAACACAAGGTACTGATAAATGTGGACAAGATGGCACAAGGACCTAAAGTTGTAGACAAGATAGCAGGACCTGGTAAATGTGGACAAGATAACACAAGGTACTGATAAATGTGGACAAGATAGCACAAGGACCTAATAAATGTGGACAAGATGGCACAAGGACCTAATAAATATGGACAAGATAGCACAAGGACCTGATAAATGTGAACAAGATGGCACAAGGACCTAATAAATGTGGACAAGATGGCACAAGGACCTAATAAATATGGACAAGATAGCACAAGGACTTGATAAAAGTAGAAAAATAGGACAAGGACCTTAAATTATGGTCAAGATAGCAGAAGGACCTGATGAATGTGGACAAGATACCACAGGGACCTGATAAATGTGGACAAGATACCACAGGGACCTGATAAATGAGGTCTCAAAAGGCAGGTGGTCTTTAAATGAAGTGGTGCCTCAAAGGAGGCACTATTGTGCACTACAGTAAGATTGTTAGACAGTGAAGTTGACAGGATCAGTATTGGGGCTGGATGTTTGATGTCCGTGTAGATTGATGGTCAACCAGTCTGCTAATGCAGCATCTCCATTTATGTGTTAATTGTGTCACAGCAGGTTTGAAAGTCCCACGACAAAGACCTCTCAGTGAGGCCCTGCTAATGATCCTTTATAGGTCTTGATTATGAGGGTTGGTTAGGGGTTTCCCGTATTGGCATAGTGGGGCTTTTTAATTTACCATGCTGGCGTACTGGAAGCCCTGTTACTTTACGTACTACGTACTATCCAAAGTTTTGAAAGATTTTTATTTTCCGTACTGGGTACTCTAGAAAAATGATTACCTGTACCAGCATACTGAACCCCCGTTACCCCCCTTCAATTATGTTAGAGTAGGTTAAGGGTGGCACAACAAAGGGCTGGAGTGTGTCTGTGGTAATGGTCACTGCTCTGCCAGTGATAAGGCACCAGATGCCTACTGCCTGTCCCCGACCTAATGATCACAACTGGACATGGTTGTGTGCTGGGACCAATCAACACAACACAACACAGCACTCTTGTGTCACAAACTTAACCTCTGAAACCCTCAGTTTTACAGGTTCAGTTTGTAATATAGAAGGCACTAGTAACACTAAGCTTCATGAGGAACTTGGATGGACAACTCTGGCCAAATGTTCGAATGTCAAATTTAGTATTAACATATAGAAAAGTGAACAAGCTTGTGTCCGAGTCGTGGAGTTTTATTCTTACAACCACCAACATGTCAGTGTTGCCAACACTCCCGGATTACCCAGGAGACTCCTGGAATTTTTTTGGTGAAAATTCTTGAAAAATTGTAGTTTTTTGGCAATTTTTAGCCACCTCCGTGAATCTTATCCACATTTTCCTTCTATATTTCATATTAATTTATCAATCTCCCTCAATTTTACTTTCCACCTCCCGGATTTCAAGTGTGGCAGGTTGGCAACACTGACATGGATACACAGGCTTACTGTTCTTGGCAATACATGTAATTTGACCTTCCTCATTAGGCAACAAACGGAGATTTTTGATAAATGTTTCTTTCATTCCTTCAACTATGAGATTATGGAATCAAAGGGTCTAAGTGATATGTGCTCATCTCAATACCTGTTACTACTTTTAAATTGCCAAGCATATCATGATACATGTACATGTAAATCAAACATATATAAATGACTTTGCAGACACATATTAATGGGTGTCATCAGGTCTGTCACTGCCTCACTATTTGCCCCACTATCTGCCCCATTATCTGCCCCACTATTTGCCTCACTATCTGCCACGTTATCTGCCCCATTATCTGCCTCATTATCTGCCCCATTATCTGCCTCACTATCTGCTCCACCCCCATTATCTGCCCCACTATTTGCCTCACTATCTGTCTCACTATCTGCCTAACTATCTGCCCCATTATCTGCCCAACTATCTGCCCCACTATCTGCCCCATTATCTGCCCAACTATCTGCCTCACTATCTGCCCCACTATCTGCCTCATTATCTGCCCCACTATCTACCTCACTATCTGCCTCATTGTCTGCCCTACTATCTGCCTCACTATCTGCCCCACTATCTGCCTCACTATCTGCCCCACTATCTGCCTCATAATCTGCCCCACTATGTACCTCATAATCTGCCTCCGTGTCTGTGTTTTCTTTTATACCTCAGTGTGCCTTGTATTGTCCTGTTTTGTCTCCTGCAGGACGGCTCCTAGTAGGACATAGGCCTGTCTGCTGATTGCTACTCACAATAGTGGAATTATACTGGATGTACTTTGACCAATAGATATGTTTAAACAGAGTCCTGGGTGTTGTCTACCAATGAGATGTGTCTGCCCTCTATTTTCACAAGTCCTCTTTAATCTGTCAGAAATGTTTTGATAAAGTTTTAGGGGGAGGCCCATGGGGATTTATAGGGGCAGGCCCATGGGGATTAGGGGCAGGCCCTTGGAGATTAGGGGCAGGCCCTTGGGGATTAGGGATTAGGGGCAGGCCCATGGGGATTAGGGGCAGGCCCTTGGGGATTAGGGATTAGGGGGCAGGCCCATGGGGATTAGGGCAGGCCCATGGGGATTAGGGGCAGGCCCTTGGAGATTAGGGGCAGGCCCTTGGGGATAAGGGATAAGGGGCAGGCCCATGGGGATTAGGGGCAGGCCCAAGGGATGATGTGTCTCTGGTTATGTTTCTTTGGAGCCCCAAGGGTGAGGAATGTCACTTATAGGGTCACAGCGCAAGTAGATTACAAAGGGTTGAATAAAACCTGTATGTGTTGATATGAGCTGCTAACTCACCTTTGAATGTGGGGCATTCATATTAGCTGCGGTGCTAGTTTGGCCTGTACCCATACAGGACATTCATATTAGCTGCGGTGCTAGTTGGGCCTGTACCCATACAGGACATTCATATTAGCTGCGGTGCTAGTTTGGCCTGTACAGCATATCCCTGTATCAAACATGGCAAAATATATGTTTTTCTTGCTAGGCTAGCAACTGCGGTAAAATTAATTGTTGAAAAATGCTAATGATGTTCTTCAAACACGCATACAGCTTGGTATATGAAGTTGTCCTCTTAAGTTTGAAATAAATGTTTTTTATTTCCAAAAATAATTAGCAACACCCTTCATTTACAGCAACACTGCTATATCAGCTGATTGTCACCACTTTGTACCATCAGGGTTGAAGATTTTGGGTTGAAATTTTATGCGTGGCCTGAGCCCTGTATCAGATTGGTTGATTGCTTAAGTAGTCCAGTTTCTGGTTCAGTTGTTCTCCACCAGGTGGTGCAGTGGGGTAAGCCTGGAGATTTCTCTGAACATGTCCATTCACACACACACACCATAATTTGAAGTCTTGGATATGCATACAAATTTACGTGTCAATATTTAAACAGTTTGGGGGATTTTGTTTTGAAGAAGCTCATTTGTATCTCGTTTCTTACCTTTGATATTTTGTTTACAGGTAAAAAACCAGGTACAGTTTGATGAGTGGGTACGTCGCCTCAAGTTGCACCGTCTGTATCGCCAGCATGAGTTCTCCTACGGCACACGAGACGCCCCCAAGCTGACAGAGTATGCTTCTGGGGTGGATGAACTCACGCCCATCACCTCTCCAGTGTCACCAGGTAGGGGCAAGAAGGCCACATGCATAACCCCATTGTTGAATGAAATATGGTAGTTGTAGGATGCAGGTGTATAACTGTGGGCAGGTCAGTCCGATTGGTGGCTCTAGCATGTGTTATATGTCTTTCCATGTTGTCACATACATGTATGTTGTCCTTTAAAATTAAGGATAGGTAAGACACTTAAGGCATTTTGGGGGATAACTACTACCTATCAAAGTCCATGGAGTGGAAGTTTTAATGGAAACATGCAAATGGTGTATATGTTTGAAGTGGACATCACCTAAAAATTCTAAAAAATCTGACTATGATATCAGTGTTATCATCTAATTGTTAAATGAACATTCATCTCTGTGGAAACTTATCATATGTCAGAACCCTATACAGTTATAGATAAAAACTGTTTACATTTTTTTTTTTTTTAAATAGACTTCATGTGTGTCTATGTGGCTGCAAAAATATGCATGGATTGTTTTCATCATTTTTTTGTTTTGCAGTTATGAAAAGCCAAAAGTGAAGTTTCTATGTTATGGGCTTCCTCCATTTTGAAAGCACATATTTGGAACACTGACCAAGATATATAGAATTGTGACACTTTTTGAGTCACACTAGTGAACCACACCAGTGTCCAATATTTCTGTGAAAAAAGTTTGAAAGTTGAATATACTGAAGAAGAGTTGTATCCACATTTGTATATTTTTTCTGAAATTTGACATGTTTACCAGTGAGTTAGATGTACAGCTCACAATGTTGAAGTGTAATGATGTTTTAAATCTTTTCATAATTTCCTTTCCAAAATACCTACTGTATAAAAAGTTTTCATTAATACTTGTCAGTTTTTGAGCTGCAGTAAATAGTTGTCACCCAAAACTGTCTTTGGTGTCATGCCTGTGCTTATAGCATGACCCGAGTGATGAGTGAAATATCGTAGTGGTTGTACAATACAGCTGTATAACAGGAGATAACCAATCCATGGCTCAGTTATATGGTTTGTACAGTACAACTGTATAACAGGAGAGGCCCAATCCATGGCTCAGTTATATGGTTGTACAGTACAACTGTATAACAGGAGAGGCCCAATCCATGGCTCAGTTATATGGTTTGTACAGTACAACTGTATAACAGGAGAGGCCCAATCCATGGCTCAGTTATATGGTTGTACAGTACAACTGTATAACAGGAGAGGCCCAATCCATGGCTCAGTTATATGGTTGTACAGTACAGCTGTATAACAGGGGAGGCCCAATCCATGGCTCAGTTATATGGTTGTACAGTACAACTGTATAACAGGAGAGGCCCAATCCATGGCTCAGTTATATGGTTGTACAATACAGCTGTATAACAGGAGATAACCAATCCATGGCTCAGTTATTTATTTTTACAGTACAGCTGTATAACAGGGGAGGCCATATCCATGGCTCAGTTATATGGTTGTACAGTACAGCTGTATAACAGGGGAGGCCCAATCCATGGCTCAGTTATATGGTTTGTACAGTACAACTGTATAACAGGGGAGGCCATATCCATGGCTCAGTTATATGGTTGTACAGTACAACTGTATAACAGGGGAGGCCCAATCCATGGCTCAGTTATATGGTTTGTACAGTACAACTGTATAACAGGGGAGGACCAATCCATGGCTCAGTTATATGGTTGTACAATACAGCTGTATAACAGGGAAGGCCCAATCCATGGCTCAGTTATATGTACACTGTGTGCCTTTTCTATCGTATTACATACATGTAGATTGTTCCTTAAAGGTTAAGTACTGGAAGTTTTAGAAACTTCATGCTGTACTTAATTTCACACCTTTTTGTTGCCCCTCAATGTATTAAATCAAAATGCATAAAAATTTTTTTTGAAAAACAAGATTTTAGGACACACACCATGTTGAAGTCACCTTTTCCCCTTTTCACTTTTAAACCCCACTTCCTCACAGGTTCTTCCATGGCAAACCTTATGGAAACCTTCTAGATTCGGAATGAATAATTAAAGAAAGTTTGTACGATAGTCAATTTCAATGCAGGTTAGAGCCGGATGGTGTACATGTATAGTCATAGGATTATTTGTTGTATGTGTATACTTGTAGTCATGTGATATACATGTAAAGTCATGTGACACACGCACAGTCATGTGATATACCTGTACAGTCGTGTGATATACATGTACAATCATGTGATAAACATGGATAATCATGTAATATACCAGTACAGTCATGTGATATACCTGTACGGTCATGTGATATACATGTACAGTCATGTGATAAATATGTAGAATCATGTGATATACATGTATAGTCATATGATATACCTGTATAGTCATGTGATATACATGTACAGTCATGTGATATACATGTAGAATCATGTGATATACCTGTACAGTCATGTGATATACCTGTACATGTGCTTTTTTGGTATGCATGTGTGGTCATAATATACCTAGTTATGTGTATGTATGTATAGTCTGTTGATTACTCACCCTGCCCAGTGCTGTAACACTTGCCTGCTGTGGTAACCACTTCACAGGCCTTATACATGGTATTGGCTGTTGCTTTAGTGAGGAAGCCAAAGGTGCCAAGGTTTGCCAAGCAGGCAAGTATGACACTTACAGAGAGTGTGAGTTAACTATGCCAGTGGTAATTGAAGTTTACTCACATGACTGAAGTTTCTCATTTTCCAGTTTAAAGATAAAACTTGTTTACATGAAAATACATGATACCTGTGGAGACAAAAATTGAAGAGTTAAAATTTGTTGAGTCTTTTGCACACATTTTGAGCAGGTTTTGCCACATTGAGCCTCAGCAAAAAAAAAAAATGGAAAAAATGTTGGAATTAGCATGTGTACTACAGGGTTATAAAAGAATTGTGATGCAGTTTGTTATGTTAACCCCTTCATTGTCAGTGTGATATATGGAGTCATTATGTATATATGTGGGGTAATAATGCTACAAATGACCTTTGCAGATATTTTCATCTACCCCGTGTCAACAGGTAGGGTAAAATGAACTCCCAAGATTCACTTTGCCCCATCATCTTTACTTGTCTTCAGGTCACATCAATGTGTTTGTGACAGCATGTGTGGTCACATGACCATTCCCCAGTGGCCACAGTTAACTGTTTGCTGCCAGTCTGGTCACAGTGCCCAGTTGTTTTTGTCTCCAGATATGGTGGAATGTTAGTGGTGCATTTTGTGATTAATGATGATCAGTTGTTCATCTTGCAACTTTGTGTTTGTGTTTGTGTGCATATGACTTCAAGTACAGTTGATTATAATGATCTTTGAAACTGTTGGAAAGGTTGCAAAATTGATGGTCCTGTTCGCTACTTCACTTTATTGTTGTTACCACGGTTTCCTGACTGACTAACCTTAATAACCATCAAACTGATTTATCATATTGATGCCTCT
Organism: Hermodice carunculata; assembly: GCA_964020975.1. NCBI lineage: Eukaryota > Metazoa > Annelida > Polychaeta > Eunicida > Amphinomidae > Hermodice > Hermodice carunculata. Next base: position 6,716,316 of record OZ026618.1, read on the forward strand.
GGAGATAGGGTGTACAATGTTTTTTCCATGTGTGCACATTCCTGCCCATCTAGTAACTTCCGTGTGCTTCAGTTTAGTGTGAAGAAATCTCATACACACATTTGTCGTGCCCCAAGGATGTGTCGTATAGCAAAACTATATCACTAGGTCAAATAATTGTCATTAGGTCACATAAACTGCAAGCAGGAAAGATTTGTCTTTTGTCAATCTGTTATTGTGCTTTAATCTAAGGAGATTTGCTTCATTCTTTTACCAGACGCTGCCACTCTCTGCTGTTTAATGTTTGGACATGCACATGCCTTGTTATGATATGGCACTTTTTACTTACCCCATAAACTAATTTTGAGAAAATTAAAGGGATGACTGGTAAAATTCTGTGACAATAAATAAGACATTGATGGAAAAAACACCACAAGAACATCATTATATTGAAAAAAACAGAGCCAAAATATCATTGTACAGATGGAAAAGAACAAACTAGAAAAGATTTGCTTCAAAGCAAATCTGTCTACATGCCTTCAAAAATTGTAAATATGGCTAAATGAAAATTTTAAAGATCCAAATGTCCTTGACCTTTGACCTCAAGAGGTTACACGTAAATTGCAAAATTGTGCAGTGCACCTACAATATGAGCCCGACATGAGTCAAATGGGATAAAAATTGACCACACTAGATGAAAATTTCAAAAGCCCAAATAACCTTGACCTTTTACCTTTAGAGATCACATGTAAATTAGAAAAATGTACAGTGTTACAATATCTACAATTTAAGCCATACATGAACCAAATCAGATAAAAATTGACCAAATTGACATGACATTATACAGAAGGAATGCTGCCATAACATTATACCCTGGAAGAATAAGCTGGATGAAGTAACAACAGTCAGTTTCATATGACAAGCACTTTGTTCCCAGGTTAAACTGCACAAGTGCAAGTTGTTGCTAATCCTTGATAAGAAGTCCTTAGAAGTGACATGCTTTACTGACTGCCAGAACTGACTGAATTTTTTCCCCACTAGATGGTGCTGTGAAATTCAGCTCTCTCATTTTTGCGATAAAAATCTGAAGCAGATTTGCACTTAGTGATGAATTGTGAGAATATGAAGAGATAGCATGGAGGGCTTTCTGTCACTGTTTGAATCTTTGTTCCAGATTAAATAGTCATGATTTTATGCTAATTTTTCCAAATCGATCAAGACACGCTCACAGGTTAAAATCTGTGAGAAACTGCTATTTAAATATCCAATAAGACAGTTTCCACTCAATTCCGATCTGTACAAGGATAATGTTTTGCAGCTAATGAGTGAAACAAAATAAATACAAGAACATTCATCAAATAAAATCAGAGATGAAAAAATTTAAGGACAAATGGGTCAGGTGCTATTTTAGTATATCGGTTATGTCATATTATTACCTCAGCTGACTTGTCAGTCAGCTGAGGTTTTTTGAGGGTCCGTCGTCCGTAATTCACATTTTCGACTTCTTCTCAAAATCGTCAGCCAGATTCACTTCAAACTTGGTGGAAATGTGCCTTGGGTGGGTCTCTACCAAGCTTGTTCAAATGGTCACGGTCCAGTGATTTTTGGATTTTTAATGAATTTTTTTGTTCTTTTTGGGGTAAATCTTAAAAAATCTTCTTCTCCGAAACCGCTCACCCAATTGCTTTGATATCACACAGGAACACTCCCTTGGACTCCTAGTTCTTAATTTGTTCACCAGGTGACGCTGCAATTTTTTCCTAATTTTTTTTTGAATTTTTGTGTTATAGCTATTTTCGACTTCTTCTCCAGAACCGTCACTCAGATTAAGCTGAAACATGGTGGATATGTTCTTTGTAGAAGGGTCAAACAAAGTTATTCACTATGTGGGAATGTTGCGGATTCCTGATTTTTAACGATTTTTTCAATTCGGGTACTTGTCGGTCAATGCAGCTTTTCTATTGATTACTATGGAAGTCAATGGGCATTCTAATGGTAATTCACATTTTCTACTTCTTCTCAAAAACGTCATCCAGATTAACTTCAGACTTGGTGGCAATGTACCTTGGGTGGGTTTCTACCAATTTTGTTCAAATGTTAATGCTCCAGTGATTTTTGGATTTTTAATGAATTTTTTTTGGGGGGGGGGTTTGGACAAATCTTAAAAAATTTTCTTCTCCGAAACTGCGTACCCAATTGCTTTGATATCGTACATAGACACTCCCGGGGACACCTAGTTCCCAATATGTTCACCAGGTGGCGCTGCAATTTTTTAAGGAATTTTTTGTATGGTTTTGCTATTTTCCTCTTGTCAGAATGGTCCCTCAGATTAAGCTGAAATGTGATGGATATGTTGTTGTGGAAGGGTCAAACAGTTGTTTACTAGGTGGCACTGCTTTGGTTTCCTGATTTTGAAGGATTTTCAATTCGGGTACTTATCGCTCGATGCAGTTTTCCTATTGATTACTATGTAAGTCAATGGGCATTCTAATGCTTATTAACAGGACAACTGACACAAAATTTACTGTTTACTTGATAACTTGAGATCTGTTTTGAGTCCGCTACACATGTTAATTATTCTGTATGAAGGTCATGCTGAGACTGTACATGAATGACCTTGACCTCGTTTGTGGGGGCACAGTGCAACATACATGAATTTTACTCTTCATTATAGCTTGAGAACTACTTGAACTTTTATGTTGCACATGTAAGTGTTCTTCTATAAAGGTCAGACTTACTGAGAACATGGTGTCCTTGATCCTTTCCCAAGTTCATAGAGCTGCAAGTGTGATGAATATCAAGATCAGCTGAGGCACGGGCTGTTCACACAGCCCTCTTGTTGTTATCTTGTATAGTCTATTTTCTCATGTCTTTAATTTTACTCTAATTTCTATTTATATATATAGTAATATTTATTTATGACTTCATTTGTATCATTGTCATTTATATGTTTTTTATCATGTACCATCCAGGGCCTGGCGGAAGATCAGTTTTGTCACACTAAGCCAGTGACCCTGGTAAAAGAATCAATCAATCAATCAATCAATCAGTCAGTCAATCAATCAGTCATGCTTTGACCCTAAATAGTGCAGATCATGTCACAAAAGGCCAATTTGTCCACCAGAGGGAGCACCTGAAGACATACCCCAGTAACTGAGGCCGACAGTAACCACAATGAGTACCCAGCATGCAAAGGTGTGAATGCACTGTGTATATTGTACTCACATGTCTGTATATTAAATATTGGCCGTAAAACAGATCTAACCTTGAGACATCTCTCAGTTGTTTTCCATCTTGTTTATTCCTTATTATTTATTATACAGAGAGAACATTTAATTTACTTGTAATATTTTAGAAGAGAATGCTGCAAAAAACACCATTATACAAAGATAACACAACATTATATATTTATACAAAGAACACTACAACAATAGGATACAAAGAAAGAGTTAGTTAAAACAGATTTTATTTTTTTTAACAATGTACAAATACAATATTATCAGCAAATAACAATTGGGAAGCGGGCTAAACCATATATAAATCCCTCTCATGGAAGAATAGGCAACAATTAAACAGGACACCAACAGGCACAAAATCACTGCACAGTGAGGCAGGGCCCACCGACTTGCCGTGATACAAGAGTGAGAAGACATCACAGTTGGACAGGGACAGATAGGGGGCTCAATACTTTCACAGTAATTAATAATTTTGTTCCCTAGGTACATTACTCAGATAGAGAAAGAGTTAATGGATCCTGTGAAGCTGTTATGGCCGGTTAAAAGTGTCCGTATAATAAAAACTAGTACAGAAAAGGGGGAGTGTATTATGGCATATATATATATATATATATATATATATATATATATATATATATATATATATATAAAGTGTCCAACGATTTTGTTTCCCAAACTCAATACATGAATTCGAAGTTTCAGTTAATTCACTTGTTTCCAGTGCAGAATTCACAGTTTTCCATGGAAACAAATGTATATACATGTAGTATTAAATTTGCAATTTTGATATTGCAAGTAAAAGTCCTCATGTTGTGTGCCATTCATCACCAAATGAGTGGAATACAAGCTGTTATATTAATTGATGTAGTACTATGTTTTGCTCATTAACATGTACAAATGTAGCATTGATATTTATAATTTTCCAGTTTCACGTGTAGCAAGGAAAAAAATGGTCCAAAAGTAGACATTGACTGTATCCAAACAGAAAGCAGAATTTCAGCTTCTAAGGACTTTGTTTGAATGTTGCAGTTGCAAGTCCACTGGAAAAGTTATCATCTTTATCAAGGGATCATGGGAGCTTCAAGACAAGGAGTAATACGTTGCTGGAACGTAGCCAGAGTCGTGTGGCCGCCTGGCTAATGGATACTGCAGGGGTGGACAGATGTAACAAAGGTGAGGAAGATCGCCAACCGCTTAGGTTGTAACCTGGTATCTGCTATCTCGGACAACCCCTACCACCAGCAGTAAATAGTCTTATGCTGCAGGTGGTTTTAAAGGTGAACTGACAGAGAAATGTGGTAATGGGCCGTCCAAGAGTGGTCTTAAGAAGACCTGCTCTTATATTGGAGGTGGTCTTTAGAGAAGGTGCCCCAGTTGTCATGTTGTGTCAAGTTGCGTGCAGTAAGATGAGATTACCATGTTCACTTTCCTCCTCAAAACAGACGTCAATAGCAATATTGACTCTTATATCAATGGGATTGGCGTTACCTTGCAGGTCATGGTTACTGTTATTTCAGTGGTTTTTGCTTTGCCTAGTAAGCTATGACCACTCCTGTGTCAGTGGTTTTTGTATTGCCTTACCAGTCATACTATAGCTGTCTATAAGGCAGGCAGACCATGACTTCAGACTGTATTTCAGATTCAAAAGAACATTGATGACTTGTCAAACCTTGTAAACCAATGACCAACCTCAACCAATGTCACATGGCAGGGGCTGGTGTAAACCAATGACCAACCTCAACCAATGTCACATGGCAGGGGCTGGTGTAAACCAATGACCAACCTCAACCAATGTCACATGACAGGGGCTGGCGTAAACCAATGACCAACCTCAACCAATGTCACATGACGGGGGCTGGTGTCATTGAGTTAAGTTATAAGAAGCAAAGTAAGAAAGCACATATTACATATGACTAACAAATAATTCCTTTTAATGCTGATCCCTGAATTTCACCAAACATTTACATGAAATATCTGTGACAGTTTAATAATATACTGTTATGGACTTTTCAGTAGGTATACTTGCTGTGATATGGACTAGAAAAACCAATGTCGACCAAGGGGAAGCCAAGGGTGACATTGGTTTTCCTGGTCGATATCCACAGCATGTTTGTCCACAGAAGAGTCCATAACTATCTTATTTAGTAATAAGAACATGATTTTGCATATTTACTGTTAAAAAGTGATGAATTTTTAAATAGTAATTATAATGAACAAATAATAGACATGCTGTGATATTGACCAGAAAAGCCAATGTCACCCTCCACCACTGCCATTTTCCTTGAACAGTGGCCCACGATGGTGACGCATGCTCATACACAAAGTTAGTGTTGACTGGCCAGCAGACATCACGTAATAGCAAAGCATCATGGGAGGGGAATTATCCAATCATAAACTGTTTATTCTTTGGTTATTTAATAAAGCGGTATACTTCTACAAAGGACATGTATAATGCTCCTTAGGGATCATGCCAGTGTCATAGTTAAGGTCATACTGACGTAGCACAAATACCGCACCGCCACCAGAACTAATGCCAAGGAACAAAAAGTCACAGTTGTATCTCAAAAGTTTGCTTGTGGCTTTCCCAGTTGTCCCAAAACATTCAAAACTGTTACTCAGCTTCAAACTCACAAATTTGTGACACACCACGTAAATATTTACCGTAAGCATATGAGCGATGCGGAAACTATGTAATCAATACAGGGTCTCACTTATAAATCATCACATGTAGGCCTATGTTATGGTACACCACATAACTTTCAACACACAATTCAAAAGTGGAGGCTGTTTTCATAAGTGCACTTTGTATAGCCTATAAAGTATAAAGTACATGAACTGTTTAGAACAGGATTTCATTTTATTATCATTGCTGAACGCATGTTGGAACATGCGGTTTCAATTTTTTTACATAAAACCTGCAAATAAAATACAGGAACTTACTTTCATGTTTTTTTGTTTTTTTGGGGGGGTTTTTTTTTTTTTTTTTTGGTGATATATGGAGTAGATATTTTAACCCAGTATTTTTTAAGGGTTCACCCCGGGGGGGGGGGGGGGGGGGTCCAGAACCTTTCTGTTTTTGGGTTGTCCATCCGGATGTGCACATTCCTGTTACCATGATATCTAACAGAATGCCTCTATGTATTTTGCTCAAATTTGGCAATATGCTTACTTTACCTGGCAAGATGAACTGATTAGATTTTGGTGTCGCCATGACCTAATGTGAGCGAATGGCAGCCTAATTACATGTTCATTATGGCTCATTACCACAATATCTCCAGAATGCTCCAATGTATTTTGCTCAAATGTGGCAGTATGCTTATCTAGCATGCCAAGATGAACTGATTAGATTTTGGTGTCACCATGACCTAATTTGAGCAAATGGCAGACCCTTCTGTCAATGCTTTCGTTGAAGGTATGTCTAGTTTGTTCCTTTGATTTACTCTTGTGTAAATTTGAGGACAGAGTCAGCAGCTTTCCTAAGTTGTATGCTCTTGTCGTGGTGTGACTCGGGTGCCTGAAGAATATATGCTATCAAAGGGGGGACAAAGAAAGGTTAACTGCACGTACACTTTACACAACATGTACAGCACAGACCTAAAGTAACTTGACAAAAACTCGAGAGGACTCTTGGAGGAGGAGGGTGGGAAAGGGGTTTCCCGTACTGGTGTACTGGGCCTTTTTATTTACCGTACTGGCGTACTGGAAGCCCTCTTATTTTACGTACTTCGTATTATCCAAAATTTTGAAAGATTTTTTTTTCCGTACTGCGAACTCTAGAAAAATAATTACCTGTACCAGCGTACCGAAACTCCCCCTTACCCCCCTTCTTGGAGCCCTGGCACACTACTCACACTGCACTGTACACAGTCAGCATGTAACTGCTGTGTATCCTTTTGCAAAGTACAGTTAAGGGGCAATGTGACATGGATGCACTACAAAAATAGACCTTCAATAAATTAATCTTTAGCTCTAGAAAGTTTTTGTCACGCTTTGGAGAAATTAACATTGGTAGGTCTGGACTCCCTAACTTCCTGTGAAGTTAACTGTGACACTGACAGGATCCCTTTCTTTGGGTTCAGTCCACAGTGATATCTATCTTCCTGGCAGTAAGAACCAATCAACAGCATATGTCTTTTGTTTTTTGTTGCAGACTTAAAAGATGCTCAAAGGAAAATATTTGAAATGGGCACAATTGTGGAAAAATTATCCCAACAGTCATCCAACGCAGACCAAGCCTTGGAGGTGAGTTCATGCTTAACTGCCCTCTTGTGGCAGCTTTTGGCATTAGATACTGCATTTGAAAATGAGATCCTGGGCAAGGCTGCACGTACTGCCTTCTTGTTGTAGAACATATTAGGATACTAAAGGATACATGAACTGTTCCAACTAAACAGAAAGGACGTGAATATCTGCATCTATTCTTGCATGCAAAAATTAATGTAAATGTGGTGTGGGTTTGACAGGCATTTGAGAAAGCTCTGTAAACAGCAAAATACTTTGATTGACTGAGGTATCAGCAGTCATAGCAAATGTATAAAGTGGATGCTAGCTTGAACCAAGTAAGGGGCCAGTCAAAATTTTCAGCATTTTCACAAGCATACACAGGACATGGGGGGGGGGGGGGGGGGGGGGGGGGGTTAAGACCCTATCCTATGTATACTTTTCAAGATGTGTAAAAATGCTGATGTTTTTCAGTGATGGTTGATAAAAAGTAGGCTTTTTCAGGGCTTCAAATGATCTTCTTTCTCTGTAAACAAGTAAATAGTCAGAAAGAAATATCATTTTAAGTGTAACTTTATCAATCCAGTTGACTGGATTGATAAATTTACACTTAAAATGACTGTCAGAATTTGAAGTGTACATTGTACACTATTCCATATGGATGGATAATTAAAATAACATATTTCAGAATGCAAATATTTTGATTAATCTGGTTCTTTGCTCCCCTTTCTCTTCACTTGGGACTTGTCACAAACATCAACGCACTCCCACTTGACCATAAAAAACAACAACAAAATAAATTTAAATATACATTGAACTTATTCTTTGAAAAGCAGCGCAGTCTACACAGATATACCAGCAATATGTATGCAGATTTTTGAAAATCATATTTTAACAATTTTTAAAGAACAGTAAAAGTATGCCATCCATTGAAAATTCAAGGAGTTTGAGGTTAATTGAATGGATATAAACTAAACATGTTCATGTTTGAGCTTTGATGCAAACATTGAACTGTTACATTCAGCTTCTTACAGTTGCTTGCTGTTGTGTGTGCTTTTATTGAAGTCAACATTGCTGTTGTATAAGATAATTTTGACGTTAATTGAGGTATTGAATAGTGACATATTGTTTAATGATATTCTGAAAAAACGATTGAACGTTTTGAGCTTGAATAGATTAATAGGTTTATATATTCAGTTGTTACTATCATACATGTAGTTTCATCTGACCATTTAAGTTATACTAATCATTTAAGCTTATGCTAATCATTTGAGCTTATGCTAATCAGTTTGTTTTCAGGTGAAAAAATGTGTCAGTCAATGGAAAAAATTGTACCATAGAACTATGATTTGTATTATCTTTCAAAAGTTTCATATATGATGAAATTTGAGGACAATATTTTCCAGTGTGTTAATGACTGACAAGTTTTGGAATGGATGACATTTTTTAAAATCATCATTAAGTATGCAAACTTTGAATATTTGACTTTTAAGTCACTTACAAGATGGATACAACAAGTGAGTCCTAACTGGGTCAGGGGTCAAGGCCATAGCAAGGTCAAGGCCATGGCAAGGTCAACCTAATGTAGAATCTCCACAGCTGATCAAGTGACTGGCTTGTTTTCCTGTTGGCAGTCCCAGACACTAAACCAAAATGACCTTTGACTGCAATTACATTTAAATTTGACCTTGTCTTCTCACACATGTATTTTCTGAATACCAAGAGCTATTTCTATTCATAAATGATTGTTTGTAGTCAGAATTCTGAAACTCTCTCAGGGAATGTTATGATCAGCCACCAGTTCTATGGCAGCCTTGCTTTGCCATCCTTTGAGCATATGACCTTGACCTTTGGCTTGACCCCTGGGATTTATGTATCAGAAGATGGATATTTCCTCTTGTTGTCCAGTCTCCTGTGTTGATGACCTCATTGAATAGGACAGCACAGACTCAACGTGATAGCTGGCATACTCAGTACTCCGATGTCGTGACAACAATGTTTTCAATGTTTGTTGGATAGGAGGTATTAACCCTCACTCCACTGAAACATCAAAGGAGCAGATTAACTCCTTGGTCCACCTTTGATGTTTCAGAAAAAAGACTCCTCTTTGGTGTAAGGGTTATTGTATATCAAATATTTATGACATCACTTGAGTATCTTGAAATAATATAAAATTTTAGCTTGAAACCCACTTTGAAGTAGATAAAATGGTGTCAAAGACGTGTGCGTTACCACAAGGTGGTTGCCTCTCCAATTGTGGAGGAAAGAAAACTTATTCACCAACACTTTGAAAGCAGAGAAGCATAAAATTTAAGGTTGAAAACAGATAAATATTTTTTCTCATGGAAAATATACATATGATTGAAGTAGTAATCATACTTTGAAGGGAGAAAACATTGTGTTGTTGATGTGTACTGGGCGGCAGATCTGGCTGGAGTGTGCTAGTGTTTTTGGTCTCCAGTGTCACTCCTCATCCTGGTCAATGCTGTGTTCCACTCACTGTGTGCCCTGTCACTTCCTGACACAATACCCAACCAAAGTGTTTACAGCTGGACTCAATTGTATTTCCACCAGGAGAAGCTTCACCCAATACCGGTACCCTACCTGAGACCCCCAAAACATGAAGTGGGGTATAATGGTCTACCTGAGGCCCCCAAACATGAAGTGGGGTATAATGGTCTACCTGAGGCCCCCAAACATGAAGTGGGGTATAATGGTTTACCTGAAGCCCCCAAACACGAAGTGAGGTATAATGGTCTGCCTGAGGCTCCCAAACATGAAGTGGGGTATAATGGTCTACCTGAAGCCCCCAAACATAAAGTAGGGTATAATGGTCTACCTGAGGCCCCCAAACATGAAGTGGGGTATAATGGTCTACCTGAGGCTCCCAAACATGAAGTGGGGTATAATGGTCTACCTGAGGCCCCCAAACATGAAGTGGGGTATAATGGTTTACCTGAAGCCCCCAAACATGAAGTGGGATATAATAGTGTACCAGAGGCTCCCAAACATGAAGTGGGGCATAATGGTCTACCTGAGTCCCCCAAAAATGAATTTGGAAGTAATTGTTTACCAGACGCCCCCAAACATGAAGTGGGGTATAAAGGTTTCATGATCTTTGCTCTTACTGTGTGTTAGTTAGTATTGCTGTATGCTCATTGTCACCTTGACATGCTGTGTGGCCTGCCTGAAACATTGGCACCACAAACATAAATTAAAATGACAACAGACGCAGAGCTTCAAAAATGAGATACCATTAGTCCATGGTAACACAGGCGGCTATTTGATAAGTCTGCAGTGTGGAGCTGTACATGCGGCAGTCACACCTTGTGCGAATAGGTTTGAACTGTAAATCAGGCTGACTGAATTATGGCTTTTCAAAATGTGAAGTATCCTCAATGAAAAGAGGACCCACTGCTGTGAAGGTGATGTTTACTGACTTCTTCACAGAGGCAAGAGCAAGAGTACAAAACTACTGAAATTAAGAAAAGCTAAACAGCTAATGGTGTGCAAATCACAAACAAAATGATGAAATTAATAACAATTTATCTCCTGTACACCTGTATCTGTGGCAGATAAGTTTAAACTCCACACTATTCTATCAGGGGAGACAATATCATGACAAAATGACCAGGTCAGAGTGCTGTACAGGCTGTTATTATCTCATTCCATGCTATGGTGACAGGTCTTAGCCAGTGGTTCTGGCACTGCCTGGCAAGTCATGCTGAAGCTGCCCTTGCGGCAGTTGCAGCATGACTTTCTAGGCAATGCCAGAACCACCGACTTAAGACAATAGGCATTTGGGTACTTGAATGAAAGCTCTTTTCATGAAGAATTTAAATATGCAATTGTTGTCTTAAATCGAGGTAAATATACAGAAAAATCAGGGACTGGTATGGAATGAGTTCATTAGTCAATGGTTTTGGAGTCGACTATAGCATTTAGGTCACACAAAGTCAGCTGTATCCATGAGGCAATAGCCAAGTGGACTACAGCATTTAGCTCACACAAAGCCAGCTGTATCCATGAGGCAATAGCCAAGTGGACTACAGCATTTAGCTCACACAAAGCCAGCTGTATCCATGAGGCAATAGCCAAGTGGACTACAGCATTTAGCTCACACAAAGCCAGCTGTATCCATGAGGCAATAGCCAAGTGGACTACAGCATTTAGCTCACACAAAGCCAGCTGTATCCATGAGGCAATAGCCAAGTGGACTACAGCATTTAGCTCACACAAAGCCAGCTGTATCCATGAGGCAATAGCCAAGTGGACTACAGCATTTAGCTCACACAAAGCCAGCTGTATCCATGAGGCAATAGCCAAGTGGACTACAGCATTTAGCTCACACAAAGCCAGCTGTATCCATGAGGCAATAGCCAAGTGGACTACAGCATTTAGCTCACACAAAGCCAGCTGTATCCATGAGGCAATAGCCAAGTGGACTACAGCATTTAGTTCACACAAAGCCAGCTGTATCCATGAGGCAATAGCCAAGTGGACTACATTTTCCTGAGTGTGCGCTACATGTATATGCTGTGGTCCACTCCTAACCAGTGACTGATGATTTTATCCCATTATTGGTTTATCTTAAAGCAGACAATGAGACAAGCAAACCTGTGGTTTTGAGGCTGTTTCCCAAGATGCACCTCAGTGGCTAGTAAATTCGCCATTTTCTTGCCGTGTGACAGGGGGAGAGTGCTTTGCATTATGGGAGCAGTGATTAACTATGGCAGCTCTCTTCAACGGGGAGCATTGAATGTAGTAATAGGAAGTTAAGACCATGAAATGTGATGTACAGTGAATAGCTCTCAACCAATCAAAAGCCAAGATATTTACCAAAAAATGGCATAAATATAGAACTTGAACACTGTTAAGATATTCCTAAAGGGTAATGAATGTTTGTTCCCAAATCCAAGTGCCCACAATAACTTGATACATGTACTTTCAGCTGTTATTCCAAATCCTCAAACAAGTGCATGGGAGGTTGCAGTATTTTCTAGGAGGTTGTAGTGTGTTCTGGGAGGTTGTAGTGTGTTCTGGGAGGTTGTAGTGTTTTATGGGAGGTTGTAGTGTTTTCTGGGAGGTTGTAGTGTTTTCTGGGAGGTTGTAGTGTTTTCTGGGAGATTGTAGTGTTTTCTGGGAGGTTGTGTTTTCTGGGAGATTGTAGTGTTTTCTGGGAGGTTGTAGTGTTTTCTGGGAGGTTGTAGTGTTTTCTGGGAGGTTGTAGTGTTTTCTGAAAAGTTGAAGTGTTTTCTGGCAGGTGGTAGTACCCTTACCCAAGCCCTGGCTTCTTCTTGTCTCATTGGTCAGTTGCTTACTTACATCATGATGGAATGCCTGTCATAAAACGCTCCAGTCAGGTGAAGCCAGATTTACAGGACCGAAGGATTGGCCTGAAATGACTTTATTTTTACGTTATGCATTTTCTATAGCTACCTACCCACACTGTAAAACAGACTAGAAAGAGGCTGGACCAACTGTGTAGAGTGTAAAAGCAGATCTTTTTGTCGATCCTATGTCGAGCTGTACATCTACTTGGTGTTGGACATATATCCGTTTTGACTTGTTTTACCCACACTGTGAGTGGAACACATTGTACCAGTGGCTTTGCTTGGTTGTTATTCAGGGACCAGTCATTATTTCATAATTTTCACTAGTGTATACATAGTACAAAAAAGAGTTCAGATCCATGGACACCTTCCATAGAGTAAACCAGAAAACTGAGAAAATTCAGTTTTTGGTGTCATTGATTGATATGAAGCATCATGTCCTGGTGTATTGAAATGGGGAGGGGGGGGGGAATTTACTATTTGTGAAGACTTACATAAATGTAGAATCATTTTGTGTGGAGGGATGTACTTTGTGTGTACACTTTTGAAGGAGATACAATAACTGCTCCCTTACAGCTTGAGCAATGTGGGCTTTCTCTCTTACTAATCTGTGGTTGCGTGCTTTTCCCTTTGTGCAACCTTGACCTTTGCTTGACCTTTGACTATTGTGTCAGGACCTCGAACACTCCACGTTCAAAAGGTCGGGGTCAAAGACATCTTCCAAGAAATGGCTCAAAAGGGAAAAGAGGCCGACTGACAGGCATTCAGTAAGTAACTGTACTGTGTCTCTGCCACGCAGCAGCAGGTGGCGGCACCTGGTGGTGGCAGTCACAGCAGATCTGTCTCTTTTCTTGTAGCTAGTCAATCCTGAATCCCTCTGAGCATATAGTCTAGATATTTCTATTATTGGCTTTTGGTTTGTTGTATTCATACACATTTACACGACTTTTTCCTTATAAATTTTGTAAGTTATAATTTGGAATTGAAGTCAGTATTATGTCGATAATTGCATGGTGAAGAGTTTGGAAGATTCAAAAAAATTCTGAAAGATTAATACTTTGCCCAACAAAGTTAAACTGTTGTGAAATTGAAAAGATATTTGATTATTTTGTGGAAAATCTCAAGAATGTTCCTGAAACTTGGCGTTTTCTTAATTCTTTGCAAGTGTCTTAGGTGGGTTAAGAATAGTCATAAATGATACTCAGATTTTGGATTTCAGAAAACAAAATGAGTACGAGATAAATCTACCTAATTGACCCTTAAAGTGCTGCTTTAAGACTTAGTCAACAGCTTTCCTAGGGACACTGCGCGCAACGTGTGCAAAGTGTCCTGAGGAAAGCCGTTGACTAAGACTACTTTTTGCTTTAGACTAGGCTTGCTGGTATTTGAGTGAAAGGTATCTTTATGAGGAATTTGAATCTTTAACCATTTTATGTTAAACGATAATGAGAAAATGACTATAGCACTTTAAGAGTTAACAGACCTTTCAGACTGATGCTGGTTTTTTTTTATTTGACAGTCCAGTATGGAACAAGCATTTAGGGATCAATTATATTTGGTAACTTTGGCATGGTGTTGACAAAATCTCCACCTGCGTCCCACACCCCCGTGATATTAAATAAATTGATTATTTTTTGGAAAAAGAATTACAGTATTTAAGGGCCCAAAACTATATCTTCATTGGATAATTTTTTCACATTTAGCAACACTTACCAAGATATTTGAAAATATTGCACTTTACTGATCACACACACAACAAAAAATAATTAAGTAGAAACTTTACTGTATTTGAAAAGTTAATATTTTCTGGATTTGGAATATTCCATCGTATAATGGTGATGGACTGTTCCATTATCTTGGGGCTATGGGGCTTTAAGATTGCACACATTTGACTTTGCTTTCATGTAACATTTATCTTTCTTTGGTATCATTGCATCCAATCTTTTGTACAATCAAGTGGAGTATTTTTTTTTCTAGGCAACACTATTCTTTGTATATCAAAGTAATTTAATCAGATTTTATCTGAATAACTCTTGTCTAACATGAAACAATATGAAATCCTTTAAAATACAAGCTTTCCTGTAATGTTTTGATAGTGGTTTACATGCAGGAATGTTAGCCATTGAATGAGGTCATTGAAATTTTGCTTCTTGATACTTCTGAACGATTTGCCTCCATTTGAACCAAGTGCTGAGCTTAACCTTTTAGCTCCTGTTTACGTCTATTTGGTGTGTACATAATGGGGGGTGACACAAGAACAGCCAGCCTCAGCTTCCTAGCAACTGCTGTTATAAATATTAACCCTACCCTTTCTTTAACTCTTTAAATACCAACTACAACAAAAGCTGAAAAACTTCAGATGAACTGCTCTCAATCATAATAATGATGCTACATTCATAGTCCTTGTGGCTTGACCTGTCATTGAAGTACCATCATGTCTCTAGTTCCAGACGATATAATAGTGTGGGTCAACACCTTTCCTTGGTGCAGTTTGGATGCCTGTACACAAAACACACCAAGGAAAGCTGTTGACTTAGTCCCAAACTTGGCACTTAAAGAGTTGAGCAGGGTGTGGTATAATGGAATCTTTTGTTTATGTACTTTAGATGTAACAAAATTGGCCAGCGTAGGAAAGTCAGTGCATGTTTGCCTGAATAAAAGGTTTATAAGAAACTTGCCGTTTATTTTGATTTATACAATCCTGCAATATATACATGTACACATGGACTTGTTTCTGTTCTGTCAGAAATGCTTCCATGTCAATTTGTGATCCCATTACCAATGTTTGCATTCTGTCTGTTTATTCAATACATGAGTCTTGAAAATTTGGTGGAATGATTTCTTGAAACTTTTACTTGACGATGTGTGGAAATATTTAGAAGTTTATTTTGCATTGAATTTTCAAGTATTGCAGTATTTGACTATTTTTGCAAGAATAAAGTGTTTCACTGTCAGCATTCAATTTTGTTACTTGTCTGGATTATTTCCCTGCTTGTCTGGATTAAATTTCCTGCTTGTCTGGATTCTACATCCTATCTGTCTGGATTATGGGTTTCTTCTTGTCCAGTCTTCACTTATATTTGGTCATGTTTTTGTGCTATTTTTTTTTATCTATGCATGACATCAGAACTCATATTGGCTAAGAATTATCTGGTAATCAAGCTACATGTATGCACTGAGTGGCATCAGAATAATTGGAATGTCCATCATAGTCTCTCCCCCCCCCCCCATCTTTCATTTATAAATTGAGACTTAATCTGATAAGTGTTGCCTTTTTGACAGTTATGAGTCAATATTAACAGAACCAAGTTTCATATACTTCCCCTTCAAAATTAAAACTGCAAAAAAATGAGGATTCACAGAAACTTACCAAGTGACTCTGTGAACCGCTGTTGCTCAGTGTTTTTGACATTTCGGGGGCAAAATAGTAATGGTTAAGATAGAATTAAGCCTGCCAGCATTTCTACTAATATAACAATAGTTGTCATAGTTAATTTGGGCTCTTTGATACTGATCGTGAAATGATTTGTGTATAATAGGCGAATTTGGCAGTGCCGGAAGCCAGGGACCGTCTCCACAGCAGTACATCAAACCCAAACCTCTTCAGTTGTGAAATGGGAGGCAATCGGCCACAGAGCCTCCCGGAACAGTTCTACAACTTGCCTGGGCTCAGTGATCACCGAATGCAGGACCTTAAGATGCAAGATGAATTTATTAGTACGGCTAAATCAGGTAAGACAATGTCTGGCACAATTACCTTGAATTATAACTCATGTTCTTCTAACCCAGGTAATTTCTGGGGATATCTAGAACAATTACCTGTCATAACTCTGCTC
Organism: Hermodice carunculata; assembly: GCA_964020975.1. Taxonomy (NCBI): domain Eukaryota; kingdom Metazoa; phylum Annelida; class Polychaeta; order Eunicida; family Amphinomidae; genus Hermodice; species Hermodice carunculata. The sequence continues at coordinate 6,732,921 of OZ026618.1, forward strand.
TCTGGTGAAAGTTACATACATGTACTGTGTGAAATGAACAAAAGAATACTCAATTATCACCAAAAAAATGTGAATTTATATCGTGTTGCAAAGAGTAAGAAGCTTGCTTTGTCTGTGTGTGTAAACTGATATCCGGTGTAACACTGTTATCATGGGTGTCTGTCTGTGTACACTGACATCAGGTGTAACACTGTTATCATGGGTGTCTGTGTGTGTACACTGACATCAGGTGTAACACTGTTATCATGGGTGTCTGTGTGTGTAAACTGACATCAGGTGTAACACTGTTATCATGGGTGTCTGTGTGTGTAAACTGACATCAGGTGTAACACTGTTATCATGGGTGTCTGTGTGTGTACACTGACATCAGGTGTAACACTGTTATCATGGGTGTCTGTCTGTGTACACTGACATCAGGTGTAACACTGTGATCATGGGTGTCTGTGTGTGTACACTGACATCAGGTGTAACACTGTTATCATGGGTGTCTGTGTGTGTAAACTGACATCAGGTGTAACACTGTTATCATGGGTGTCTGTCTGTGTAAACTGACATCAGGTGTAACACTGTTATCATGGGTGTCTGTGTAAACTGACATCAGGTGTAACACTGTTATCATGGGTGTCTGTGTGTGTAAACTGACATCAGATGTAACACTGTTATCATGGGTGTCTGTCTGTGTAAACTGACATCAGGTGTAACACTGTTATCATGGGTGTCTGTCTGTGTAACTTGACATCAGGTGTAACACTGTTATCATGGGTGTCTGTGTGTGTACACTGACATCAGGTGTAACACTGTTATCATGGGTGTCTGTGTGTGTAAACTGACATCAGGTGTAACACTGTTATCATGGGTGTCTGTCTGTGTAAACTGACATCAGGTGTAACACCGTTATCATGGGTGTCTGTTTGTGTACACTGACATCAGATGTAACACTGTTATCATGGGTGTCTGTCTGCAAACTAGAGGGGCTCCAAAGCTTCAAATTTACCAAGTGTAAAGAAATTAACCTTTAAAGCGCTGATTTAAGATTGAGTCAACAGCTTTCCTCGGGACACTCTGCACGCAAAGTGTCCCAAGGAAAGCTGTTGACTAAGACTACTTTTTGCTTAAAACAAGGCTTGCTGGCATTTGAATGAATGGTATCTTTATGTGGAATCTGACTTTTTTTTAACCGCTATATGTTTAATGGTAATGAGAAAACGACTATAGCAGTGATTAGCACTTTAAGAGTTAAAAGATAAAAACCTATATGGACTCCAGTTGTCATTGCAAAATGGGTCTGTTTGCATGATCTTATGAAATACACGGCTCACAATGTCAAGCTACAATGCTGGTAGTAGGATCTGCAGGACAAACCATGTCAGCCAGATGAGTGGACTTGAGCACAGAAATAATGACAAGAGTCCTTCACTGTGAAGCATGGTGCCCAACTTGTCAGACGAGACAGCACAGGCAGTTATGAATGTAGTGAAGAGACAGTTATGAATGTAGTGAAGAGACAGCACAGGCAGTTATGAATGTAGTGAGGAGACAGCACAGGCAGTTTAAATGTAGTGAAGAGACAGTTATGAATGTAGTGAAGAGACAGCACAGGCAGTTATGAATGTAATGAAGAGACAGCACAGGCATTTATGAATGTAGTGAAGAGACGGCAAAGGCAGTTATGAATGTAGTGGAGAGACAGCAAAGGCAGTTATGAATGTAGTGAAGAGACGGCACAGGCAGTTATGAATGTAGTGAAGAGACGGCACAGGCAGTGATGAATGTAGTGAAGAGACAGCAAAGGCAGTTATGAATGTAGTGAAGAGACACTTATGAATGTAGTGAAGAGACAGCACAGGCAGTGATGAATGTAGTGAAGAGACAGCAAAGGCAGTTATGAATGTAGTGAAGAGACAACACAGGCAGTTATGAATGTAGTGAAGAGACAGCACAGGCAGTTATGAACGAAGTGAAGAGACAGCACAGGCAGTTGTGAATGTAGTGAGGAGACAGCACAGGCAGTTATGAATGTAGTGAAGAGACAGCACAGGCAGTTATGAATGTAGTGAAGAGAGGGCACAGGCAGTGATGAATGTAGTGAAGAGACAGCACAGGCATTTATGAATGTAGTGAAGAGACAACACAGGCAGTGATGAATGTAGTGAGGAGACAGTTATGAATGTAGTGAGGAGACAGTTGTGAATGTAGTGAAGAGACAGCACAGGCAGTTATGAATGTAGTGAAGAGAGGGCACAGGCAGTTATGAATGTAGTGAAGAGACAGTTGTGAATGTAGTGAAGAGACAGCACAGGCAGTTATGAATGTAGTGAAGAGAGGGCACAGGCAGTTATGAATGTAGTGAAGAGACAGTTATGAATGTAGTGAGGAGACAGCACAGGCAGTTATGAATGTAGTGAAGAGACAGCACAGGCAGTTACGAATGTAGTGAAGAGACAGTACAGGCAGTTATGAATGTAGTGAAGAGACAGCACAGGCAGTTATGAATGTAGTGAAGAGACAGCACAGGCAGTTACGAATGTAGTGAAGAGACAGTACAGGCAGTTATGAATGTAGTGAAGAGACAGCACAGGCAGTGATGAATGTAGTGAGGAGACGGCACAGGCAGTTTTGAATGTAGTGAGGAGACGGCACAGGCAGTTTTGAATGTAGTGAAGAGACGGCACAGGCAGTTACGAATGTAGTGAAGAGACAGTACAGGCAGTTATGAATGTAGTGAAGAGACAGTACAGGCAGTTATGAATGTAGTGAAGAGACAGTACAGGCAGTGATGAATGTAGTGAGGAGACGGCACAGGCAGTGATGAATGTAGTGAGGAGACGGCACAGGCAGTTTTGAATGTAGTGAAGAGACGGCACAGGCAGTTATGAATGTAGTGAAGAGACAGCACAGGCAGTGATGAATGTAGTGAAGAGACAGCATGGGCAGTGATGAATGTAGTGAGGAGACGGCACAGGCAGTTATGAATGTAGTGAAGAGACGGCACAAGCAGTTATGAATGTAGTGAAGAGACAGTTATGAATGTAGTGAAGAGACGGCACAGGCAGTGATGAATGTAGTGAAGAGACAGCACAGGCAGTGATGAATGGAGTGAAGAGACAGCACAGGCAGTTATGAATGTAGTGAAGAGACGGCACAGGCAGTGATGAATGTAGTGAAGAGACGGCACAGGCAGTTATGAATGTAGTGAGGAGACAGTTATGAATGCAGTGAAGAGACGGCACAGGCAGTTATGAATGTAGTGAGGAGACAGTTATGAATGTAGTGAGGAGACAGTTATGAATGTAGTGAAGAGACGGCACAGGCAGTTATGAATGTAGTGAAGAGACGGCACAGGCAGTTATGAATGTAGTGAAGAGACGGCACAGGCAGTTATGAATGTAGTGAAGAGACGGCACAGGCAGTTATGAATGTAGTGAAGAGACGGCACCACAAACATAAACTGCTGTGAATATTTAACTGTTAATATTAAAGATGGAGCATATAAACTGCTTTGAGTGCTTAATTGTTTACTAAAGAAGGAGCACTGTAAATATAATCTGCTTTGAATGTTTAATTGTTTAATGAAAAGGGAGCACTGTAAACATAAAGTGCTTTGAATGTTTAATTGTTTAATGAAAAGGGAGCACTGTAAACATAAATTGCTTTGAATGTTTAATTGTTTAATGAAAAGGGAGCACTGCAAACATAAATTGCTTTGAATATTTGATTGTTTATTGAAAAGGGAGCACTGTAAACATAAATTGCTTTGAATGTTTAATTGTTTAATGAAAAGGGAGCACTGTAAACATAAATTGCTTTGAATGTTTAATTGTTTACTAAAGAGAGAGCGCTGTAAACATAAACTGCTTTGAATATTTAACAGAGGGCATGTAAACATGATTATACAAACAGGAGCAACAGATCTTCCCTGTAGTTCTTAATCATAAAAATGTCACAATCCAATCTCTCTAGGTTCCTCTGCTTATCCAGTGAAAACTAATTATCATATTATCACGTTCGATTCAAAATTTAGAAAATTGTAGGCTTCAATAGCCAAATGAATTTATAAACTACTTTCAATATTTAACCCCTTAACATGTTCTGCACAAATAATGAATTTTTCTGAGTAATTCAAAAATTAAAATGATGTTTAAATTCCTCGAAAGAAGAGCTATCTTCAAGCAGTCGTAGGTGTTGTTAACTCTTTCAGTGCCAAATTTTAGACTGAGTCAACACCTTCTCTTGACGCTCACTGGGCCCAATATGCCCAATGTGCGTCCAGAAAAGTTGTTGACCTGGGATATTTTCTTTAGAACTATAGGCATACTGGTACTCAAATGAAAGGTCTTTTGATGAGGAATAGAAATCTGGGACCCTTATGATAATTGAGGCTAGTTTGACTTCAGTAGATCGACTTTAGTCGTGCTTGGCACTGAAAGAGTTAAGTCAGTGGCTTTTGCATTGCCTGACCTGCCAGGTGAGGCAGCGACCACTGACCACTGCACCTGCTTCATCAGCATGGACACTTTACTGAGGCAGTGATTTGTTGTTTCAGTTCATGAGACATTGAGGTCTCTGACCAGGTCTATATGTAACGAGCGAGATAAGTTAAAACACACGCTAGAGCAGGATAGTGGCGCCAGTCTCCATGGCAACACAGTGCTACTTATGCAGCTACGACAGGCGCTGAGTGAGGTAAGGCCTACTTCTCCCTCCACCCCACCCCACCCAACCCCGAAAAAGAAATATACTTTCAAATTGACTGGGTGGTCTGGCATTTTTTCCAAGACCAGCGTGTTTCAAGGCATGTATTTATTTACTTGTCTTTTCTAACTTAAGAAGGACGGTCCATAGCTTTAACAATGACATGCTTTCAGACGACACACAGTTTTTCTTGGCAGGGCTATGCAGGAAAATGACAATCATTTTCTGATTGATTGACTGATTGAGTTTATTATACATAGATACGTATAAGTACATACACAACTAAAAGTTCAAATAACAAGTATAGACCCAATCATAAATTAAAAAGATGAAATCATAAAAGCATAAAATCATATCAGATCATAACTAAAACGATTGTTTCATGAACTTGAGTAAAAAGATGCAGGTCTGACCAGGACTGACTGCCCAGAATGGCCCAAAAAGTCTTGAAAGACTCATTTCCATTGAGTCTTTATTTGAAGGCTGATGTAAGATGATCTTTACTTGTCCCTTAAATTTTAAATATTTGGATAAAAATCTGTACAAGAAAAATAAAACGGATAACACAGGTATAACAACGCTTTCTGATTTTTTTCCCTTTTTTTGGGGGGGGGGTGTTTTTTTGTTTGTTTTTTTTTCTTGTTAAAAAAAGTATAGACCCATATCTCTTACATGGATTGTGAAACAGGCCAAGCCTATGTTAATCACTCTCCATGGCACAGATCGTGGCGTATACTTTCCTACTTACTTGTTTGGTAGAGGAAACTGAAGGACTCGGAGAAAACCACCGTACACAGTCAGAGTGGTAGGAACTCTTTCCACATGCTTCCCTGGCAATGAATTGAACTCAGGCTGCAAAGGTGAAAGGAGAGCGTGTTGCAGCTCTGCCAACCGTGCACCCCAGAAAGTCTTGTTTTCTTGTTTTGTTTTTGATGACCAAATGAAGATTGAAAAAGGATGCAATGGCCAAAACCTGTAGAATTAATTGTTACCTTTGCCAAGCAAGCTTCTAGTGCTGGTGGCAAATGGCTGATATTTTTAAACAATTTTCAGAATTACAAGTTTTTGTCATTGATGCAAATATTACTTTTTTTTTTTTTTTTTTGTTAATGATGGAGTAATACCAGAAAAGAGGTTCTCCATACAAGTTTCCCTAATTTACAATTTTTCAGTAAGACCTACAGTATATGAAAAAACTAGCATTACATGGTGTGTAATGAATCTAGTCAAAGCAAGATTTAATCATTCACAAGTGTAATAAACACAGGCTTTGACAGGGTCTATGAAGGTCCCATTTGACAATCTTCTCCTATGGATGTATTTGAGATATAAGTTGCATTCAATTATTCGGAAATTTGTGATGAAGATGTGATCAACTTTCAGACATTAAAAAGACTTTTCAGTCAGCTTATCTTAGGTTATGGCTAGGCATCCATCATCCACCAGTCTGTCCATCTGTCTGTCTGTCATTCCCAATTCACATTATCGACTTCTTAAAAACCACTGGCCAAATTCAGGTCAAACATGGTGGGGATGGACCTTGGGTGTGTCTTAACCAATTTTTTTTAAAAATGATGCTTTTTTCTGATTTTTTAAACCAATTATCAAAATTGGGGAAAATCGGTAAGGTGATATGTACATGTTAGCAACAGTGATGATGGTCTTAAACAGAGGTGACCATCTGATCATTCTGAAGTTCAGGACCACTTCAGTCTGTGGCTGTCACAGCAGGTGAGCACAGGACTGTCACAGTCCTCTTGTTTCAATTTTTAATGTGGATGAGTGTCATAAAATTGAAGTTTAAAATGTTTTTCAGGCGTTGAAGCAGAACACAGATTTACGTAATCGGTTAGGTCGAATCCACGCAGAGTCTACTCTTAGCAGTGTCGTGTCTTCCCCCGGAGCTACCCAGGACACAGTGAGTTTCTTTTGCATAACAGCTGGAGTAAACCCTCTGGTCTTTACGTTCAAACTTACAGCTTGAGTTATCTTTCAGTTTGTGTAATTTTGTTTATATATAAAGTTAATTTTGTGTTTAGTGAAAAAAGGCTTAAATATATAATTATCTTTGCACTATTCATTCGTCATGTTTATTCTAGCAGTTCTGAAAATTTGTAGCAGTTAAATATGTTCAGCTAATCCCCTCACATCATTGAACGGAATGGCTGTGTGTACAACTTGTAACATGAAACAAAATTGTAAAACAAGTCTCTTAGTTGTTTGGAAGCCAGCACAGATTGAGTGACAAGAGGGAACCGTCGAGTGACATGTATACATGTAAATAAACATCATGAACAGGAGAATGAGCTGTGCTGACAGGTGCAAGTAATAAATATGTGGGGTGCCACTGGTCATTTTGCAGCATTTTAAGTGGACTAAGCCTGCTACTGCACAGCTTGAAGGTGTTCAGGTTAAGAAGGTATCCATACATGTTGTTGACACCAGGTGTCTCTGTATGCAGCCTGTTCTGCCCTGGTATTCCAGGCACTTTGTTTTAGCTCTGCTGACCAAAGGTCACAGAGGTCATGGAATCACTCATGTCTCTCCATCCATCCTAACTTTTACTTGTAAATGTGATACAGTCAACAATTCATGTTAGCCCCATAATTGTCAGGACTTATCCAGTGTTATGAAAATCTAGGTCGACATTAATATTGGTGGGAACTTGTAGTATTATGTCATTTTGGTGCCAAAATAGGAACATTTTGAGAATGTTGTTTTGTGAAAAGTGTGTGAATCCTCTCAAAACTTAGGGGGAATGTCAATCAGGCAAAAAGATTAAAACATGCTTAAATTATAAATGTATCACAAATATGGATCATACATATAAATTTGATATTGCATAACATGGGTGACCTTGATGTCCTTACACAAGGTCACAGAGGGAAAACATCTTAAGAAATAGTGAGTCATAATGGTAGGTATGGTGCTATTAAGTGGAACTAGCATCACAGGTGTTAAAAGTACATTAAATTCATGATTTGGGTTATAAATTGAGATGGAAGTTCTAAATTAATCACAGATACACATTATATTAGGCCAATACTCAAATTTGTAAAATTTTTGGTGACCTCGACCTATTTTCAAGGTTATTAAGGACGTATCAAAGGACCCTCAATTTACATGTTGAGAAATTATAAGGACGGCTAACAGAACCAACTGTCCCACAAATTTGTATCATATATAGAAATTCAGTATAGCATAATATAGGTGACCTTGACCTACTTTCTCTAGGTTATGGAGTGGATGGTGTCAAGAAATGATTTATTGTGATGCCCATGACAATAAATTGAGATGGAAGTGCAAAACTTGCATGGGTGAAAGTTTTCCATTTGAAAACAAAATTCTGTTTTGAGCAAAATTTTTGCCAAAATATTTCAATCGGGATATGTTCTAAAACATGCAACTTCAACTAGAAATGAAGGCTAAAAGAGAGACACGAAATTCAAAAGGCTGATGAAGAATAAGAATGATGCCAAATGTGCCACAAATATGTGTTTATGTGGAAGTTTGCTGTTCCATCCTATGGATAACCGTAATTAATTTCTTATGGTCATGGAGGGAATGCATGTATGGAGGAAATTTTTGGTGATAGCATCAAAATATCTGTCAGCAGAGCATTAGGCCCATGGGCCTCTTTTTTTCTTTTTTTGCTTGTATGTATTATTTATTCTGATCGGTCATTTTTATTTTTGGAAACCTTTGTTCTTTTTTGGCTTGTGTATATTGCTTATTCTGATTGGTCATTTTCACTTTTGGAAACAACCAATCAGGTTCCATATACACTGTTAAGCATCCTTACTGGTTATCTTGTAGTTAGCTTGACTTAACAGCTAGTGAGAGATGTCTAATCGTAGAATATGCTTGATGATTGGTCCTGTTTCAGGATTTTTGCCATAGTTAGCCTGTATGTTAACACAGCCACTGTGTCTGTTTGCCTGGTCACCCAGTCATTGAGCTTATTTCATGATGGAAGATGGGTTTTGACAACAGGCACAATAATATGACATAAACTGAAAACCCACCATCTATATAGCTGACATAAAGTCTCTTCCACATGTAGTTGTCCCAGTGTCTAGCTAACTGTTTGGATACCTAGAACCCTTGCAGGTGTCACAATTTAAGATGGATTTCATACATTGATAACATTATAGGCCTACTTTATGTACTGTGTCTCCGGATGACTGAGGAGTCAGACTCGACTGAAAGTTGTCAATAAAACCCTTACTTAATTATTATTCAGCTAACAAATCAGTTGGTCGTGTAGTGTAGAGGAACAGCAGGTCTGTCAGTATGGTGTCCATATGTACGGAATGTATGTCAAATGAGGCAGACACAAAGACGATAGCACATTAACTCATTCCATACCAGTCCCTGATGTTTTTGTATATTTACCTAAATTTAAGATGACAATTGCATATTTAAATTCTTCATGAAGAGAGCTTTCTTTCAAGTACCAACATGCCTATAGTCTTAAGTCAGTGGTTCTGGCACTGCCTGGCAAGTCATGCTGCAGCTGCCACAAGAGCAGCTGCAGCATGACTTGCCAGGCAGTGCCAGAACCACTGACCAAGGCCTGTCACCATAGTATGGAATGAGTTAATAAGCATATCTAAAAAAAAACCCACACACCCAGGGTGTCTGTCCCCTGTGTTTTGCTGACTTCGATGTCAACGCACAAATGTTTGAATTGGGAGAGCCAGGTAAATGGTGCATGAAAACAAAGAACAGGTGGTTTTCCTTCAGAAGTGCCTCAGTTGAACAGCTTTTGTAGTCACCAGATTGTCAGAGTTGACAAGTAGGAAATGAGCGAATGTCAGCAGCATGTTTTGTCAGTGAGAGAGTGACAGAATTGTGTACACAGTGAAACCTGTTTTGAGAGACCGCCCTTAAGGCAGGCCAAAAAGTGGTCACTTAAAGCATGTGGTCTCTCAATGGAGGTGCAATAACATGGGAAAGATGGCAAAAGGGACTTTGAAAATATGGTCTTAAAAGGCAGGTGGTCTTTCATTACAGTGGTCTCTCAAAACAGGTTCCACTGTACCTCTGGTGCATTAAGCCAATCGCACATTGCTGGCTCAGGGAAGAGTTGGGAGAGTCCAGGGGGTGCTGCATGCAGAATGTGTCAGTAGTTGATTGCTGCACTCTTCTGACTTTGTCTTAACTTGCAGAATGTTGTCCAGCTAAATAATTTTATCAAGTGACTAATGGAAAATTTCAAGCTTGCATTATATTTTACAGCAATAAATAATGCAATAAAAGTTGCAGTATAAATGCCCAAGTAACAGTCAGATGGTTGCATGGGTGTCCATCTGGGATATAATTACTCCTTGGCCATCAAAACCTGTGTCTGTGCAATCGCTCCGTAGAAAATAAAAATGCTTATGCAATGCTGGAATGCATAAACAGTTTAATTTACTCTATAGTGACACTAAAAATTGACAAACTACTTCATTGACTACTTACACATACTGTTATGTATATGTGTAACATTGCAATCTATGGAGAGTTCTTAGTTCAGCTGTCTGCCACTAGGTGATGCTACCTGTCAGTTTTTGTCACAGTACTCCAAGACGACCACCCAGTGAACAGGTACATGTGCTCATACTCTGATGTAAAACAGAAGAAATACACATGTTGAGTTACCCAGCTGCTAATACATTATTTTAAGCAACTTTGTGTAGCCAGGTTTTATATATATATATATATATATATATATATATATATATATATATACACACATACACTCTCCCTGTCAGATGAGTACACATAGGATGCTCTATTTTACTTCTTGTCACCAGAGTGTGCTATTTTGAGATAATGTAGCTGATATCAAAACTATAAGTGTTTTATCAAAACTATACACTTGTAAAAAGTGCAGTATATATGTTTTCATTGTGTGAGCAGTAGTCAGGCAGGTGCACAGACTGACAATGTGGTTAGGCAAGTGTACAGACTGTGACAGTGTGGTCAGATAGGTGTACACACTGTGACAGTGTGGTCAGGTAGGTGTATAGACTGTGACAGTGTGGTCAGGTAGGTGTACAGGCTGTGACAGTGTGGTCAGGTAGGTGTACAGACTGTGACAGTGTGGTCAGGTAGGTGTACAGGCTGTGACTGTGGTCAGGTAGGTGTACAGGCTGTGACAGTGTGGTCAGGTAGGTGTACAGGCTGTGACAGTGTGGTCAGGTAGGTGTACAGACTGTGACAGTGTGGTCAGGTAGGTGTACAGACTGACTGTAGTCACAGGGTTTATTGTGTACATCCTTTACGACATATGTCCTTCGGTAGTTGTCGTTATTTACGACAACCGTATATGTGTGTCTTTGCTATGTGCTAGTTTTATTATTTGGTATTATTATCCTTGAATGACATTGTAGTATAAGGTATCTATTCGTGAATAGCATAAGGCAAAGTGTAGGCATATATCAGGATTGTATTAAAATTTTCTTACAGTAGTGACGTAGGTTTTGTTATTTATTACATCAACAGTGTGGTCAGGTGCACAGACTGACAGTGTGGTCAGGTGTATACACTTTGACAGTGTGGTCAGGCAGGTGTACAGACTGTGACAGTGTGGTCAGGTGTATAGACTGTGACAGTGTGGTCAGGTGTATAGACTGGGACAGTGTGGTCAGGTGTATAGACTGTGACAGTGTGGTCAGGCAGGTGCACAGACTGTGACAGTGTGGTCAGGCAGGTGCACAGACTGTGACAGTGTGGTCAGGCAGGTGTACAGACTGTGACAGTGTGGTCAGGTGCATAGAATGTGACAGTGTGGTCAGGCAGGTGCACAGACTGTGACAGTGTGGTCAGGCAGGCATACAAACTGTGACAGTGTGGTCAGGTGTACAAACTGTGACAGTGTTTCCTGACCAGAGTAGTTTTACAGCATGGTCCTGATGTATAGATTGTCTGTGTGCTCAGAAACTAGAACAGTAGAATTGGTTACAATTATGTATGTCAGACATACATTATGTTAGAACAAACCCATCTTTCAATCACAGGGGCATAATATATTCTTTCATGCAAAGAATGATGAATATATTTTAAGTTTAAAAAAAAAGAAGAAAGAAATGAAAGATCTTGTAAAATAAGTGTTTTGTTGAAAAAAAAAATGTTCTGGAAATGTATGCTGCAAGTCCCTTTGTCCATAGTATGCATTATGTCAGATAAGTATATACTGGTGCCGTGCACACCAGTCCTTGAAATATTGTAAACTTTCGTCAAAAGTAAAATACACGAACAAAAGGTTTTTTTTGTCCAGATAAAAATATGAAGATATGTTTGGAAACCAAAGAATTTCAGGGTTCTAGGAAAACTCAGAATCAAAAAAACAACTGGCATTAGCAGTTATTTATAACTGCAACAATACTTGACAACTAGCATTAGCAGTTATTTTTAAGAAGAGCAATATTTAACAATTGACATTAAAAGTTTTCAGGTTGTAACAGCCACAATATTCAACAATGGCATTAAAAATTATTTTTAAGAGGAGCAATATTCAACAATTAGCATTAGCAGTTATTTTTAAGAGTAGCAATATTTGACAATTCACATTAACAGTTATTTTTTAAGAAGAGCAAATTTAACAGATGGCAGAAACAGTTTAAAAGGAACAAGATTTGACATTTGCGGTTATTGTTTGTCGCCAGGAGCAGCACCCCCTGTTGGTGGCCACAGCGTCCTGGGAAAGCCAGTCAGTGTCCGAGTTTTACGATGCTGCGGAGTACCTCATATCCAGTGAAGCTTCATCAGAGGTAAGATAACATAGGGGAACAAATGAAAAGCAGATTTCTTTATTCCCATGGAGAAAATTTTATTAAGAATAATGAAAAATAAATGTGTAGACAAGATTGTCCAAAACGGATGGAATTTTTGACCAGCAAAAAATGAATAGCAGTAGTAGTAGTAGTAGTAGTAGTAGTAGTTGTTGTTGTTGTTGTTGTTGTTGTAATAAAAATAATGAAAATAGAGGTTAAGAAAATGGACAAAACAAGTTTACAAAGACACCGGGAGAGAACTAGACAGCAGTGCTCTACATGTATGTGTACTGCTGGACAGGGTATTCCCAGTGTATGTAAACTGCTGGACAGTGTATGTCCAGTGTATGTATACTGCTATGTCCAGTGTATGTGTACTGCTGGACAGGGTATTCCCAGTGTATGTAAACTGCTGGACAGTGTATGTCCAGTGTATGTATACTGCTGGACAGTGTATGTCCAATGTATGTATACTGCTGGACATATGTATACTGCTGGAAAGTGTATGTCCAGTGTATGTATACTGCTGGAAAGTGTATGTCCAGTGTATGTATACTGCTGGACTGCTGGACATATGTATACTGCTATGTCCAGTGTATGTATACTGCTGGAAAGTGTATGTCCAGTGTATGTATACTGCTATGTCCAGTGTATGTATACTGCTGGACAGTGTATTCCCAGTGTATGTAAACTGCTGGACAGTGTATGTCCAGTGTATGTATACTGCTGGACAGTGTATGTCCAATGTATGTATACTGCTGGACATATGTATACTGCTATGTCCAGTGTATGTATACTCCTGGACAGTGTATGTCCAGTGTATGTATACTGCTGGACAGTGTATGTCCAGTGTATGTATATTGCTGGACAGTGTATGTCCAGTGTATGTATATTGCTGGGCAGTGTATGTACAATGTATGTATACTGCTGGAAAGTGTATGTCCAGTGTATGTATACTGCTGGAAAGTGTATGTACAATGTATGTATACTGCTGGAAAGTGTATGTCCAGTGTATGTATACTGCTGGACAGTGTATTTCCAGTGTATGTATACTGCTGGACAGTGTATGTCCAGTGCATGTATACTGCTGGACGGTGTATTTCCAGTGCATAGAAAACAAATATCGGATGTGTTCAGGTTTCTTCTGGTCCAAAGTTAAGTTGTAAATTATTGTACTTTCTTTGAATTTTTTCAACATTCTAGAAAGTTACTATGTACTGAGTTATTGTAAGTTGCTATGTCAGTATCATATCACACTCCACAGTGACAGACCTTGACCTTTGACTTGTAGATCTCAGAGGATGAAGAAGAAGTATCAAGTGACATATCAGACACTGAAAATGCCACGGTTCAAAGCAGTAAGATTTAGTTCTTATCACATTATGCAACCCTTTTTACCCCGTTACCCTTGAATTCAGACTGAGTCAACAGCTTTCTCTGGGGTGAGTTGCGTGCTTAGCACAGAGACACCCACACCCCACACTTCCACCCCACACCCACGCCCCCAGTGAGAAAGCTTTTGGCTATAGTGATGAGGCTTGTCTACAATTCACACCCTTCACACCCACACCCACACCCATACTTAAAGTGGTTAAAAAAAATGATTGAAGTATGTGACATTTAATTTCTGGTTGGTTTTGGGTGGCTTAGGGAGAGAAAGGGTCACATTTCTGCGGTTATGTTCCCATATGTGAAGCCCATCATTGGTGGGATGTCCTCACTCAGTGCTCATGGGATATCTTGTCACTGTCATTGGTGGGATGTCCTCACTGAATGCTCATGGGATATCTTGTCACTGTCATTGGTGGGATGTCCTCACTCAGTGCTCATGAGATATCTTGTCACTGTCATTGGTGGGATGTCCTCACTGAGTGCTCATGGGATATCTTGTCACTCATTGGTGTGATGTCCTCACTGAGTGCTTATGGGATATCTTGTCACTGTCATTGGTGGGATGTCCTCACTGAGTGCTCATGGGATATCTTGTCACAGTCATTGGTGGGATGTCCTCACTGAGTGCTCATGGGATATCTTGTCACTGTCATTGGTGGGATATCTTCACTGAGTGCTCATGGGATATCTTGTCACAGCCATCAAGGTGGGGCAACCTTACAGGATCCAGTGTCCAATCATTATGTTGATTTGTTTTCCTCTAAGTTCAGGTTGTGTGAATACAGCAGGGTTGATACATGAATCTCTATCCAGCTTGTACTTGTGCAAATTTTGGTAAATAAGGTATTTTCCTGATTGGAAAACCTCAGAGGTTGTCAATCTTCTTACTTTTTGGTTGAACTTGACGTCCAAAGGTCATAAATATGTGTTTTTGTCAGTTTGTGTTATGTAATCAGGTGTCAAATCATTGTACATATAACTGTATGGAAGTCTGTCATATAGAGTCCTGGGCTTTACCCAATTTTGCAGTATCTCATAAACTCTCATTTTTATGATACATTTATTTTAAAACTGTATTTTATATTTTATATTGAAATGTGTCGGAACTGTGCTGCTATTATTCACCATGTTGTCCGGGAGATTATTCTGTTAACTGTCACTCAGTGGATACATACTTGATTTCAGTCAGGGTAACTCCAAAGTGTCTGTCATCTGATTGTGCCACTTGACACAGGGTGACTCAAACTATTGCCATGTGGCACCACTTGACACAGGGTGACTCAAACTATTGCCATGTGGCACCACTTGACACAGGGTGACTCAAACTATTGCCATATGGCACCAGGCACAATGTTTAACACAAAATATGCTCAAGGAATCTTACAAATGTTCTTACTGATTCTCTTGTTATGCAGTCATTTTATTTAAGGACATTCAGCTTGGTTTGAATAGATTATAAGTGATGAGCTGTGAAATTGAATAAACTGGTGATGTTTTATGCCGTCTCCTGTAAAATGGCAAGGTGGCACAAAGCACATATACACAGATGATATACACAGAAGTGCTCTGAATACGATACGTGTTGGACACTACTATACACCAAGTGTTCTGTTGTCAACCTACACAAACCTGGCTGAATAGTAAGTGTTCTGTTATCAGCCAATACAAACCTGACTGAACAGTAAGTGTTCTGTTGTCAGCCGACACAAACTTGACGGAATAGTAAGTGTTCTGTTATCAGCCAATACAAACCTGACGCAATAGTAAGTGTTCTGTTATCAGCCTTACAAACCTGACTGAACATTAAGTGTTCTGTTGTCAGTTGATACAAACCCGACTGAATAGTAAGTGTTCTGTTATCAGCCAATACAAACCTGACGCAATAGTAAGTGTTCTGTTATCAGCCAATACAAACCTGACTGAACATTAAGTGTTCTGTTGTCAATTGATACAAACCTGACTGAATAGTAAGTGTTCTGTTGTCAGTCAATACAAACCTGACTGAATAGTAAGTGTTCTGTTGTCAGCCAACACAGATTGTGGAATGGTGATACATATATATGTTGTGGGTAGAAATATGTATGAAAAGTGCTGCTAATTATTCAGAGAGCTTGTTGTGACAAACTACATGAATGTATCGGACCACTGTTTCAAGACACTTAAATTGCATTCTTGCTCAATATTACCATCCATGGAAGACCCTCTGTCTTGTGAGACAAACTTGGTGGGCAGGTGGGGTGCTCTTAGATGGCTGGCATTGTTGTGTCTGTATTAATGGTCAAATATTCTCTGTATTCAGATGAAGATTACCAGTTCAAGTGCCAGACAGGGAGGCGAGTGCGACTTCCTGCACCCAAGCCAGAAGTGGGAGATGTCAGTCTGTGGGGCCTGCTCTGTAAAAATATTGGCAAGGATCTGTCCAAGATCTGTATGCCTGTCACGCTCAACGAACCACTCAGTATGCTGCAGGTACAGAGTACAGCAGGCTATGTTAACCCTTAAAGTGCTAATCACTGCTATAGTTGTTTATCATTACTTTTAAACGTATAATGGTTAAAAGATTCAAATTCCTCGTAAAGATACCTTTCATTCAAATACCAGCAAGCCTAGTCTAAAGCAAAAAGTAGTCTTAGTCAACAACTTTCCTAGGCACACTTTGCGCGCAAAAAGTCTCCCCAGGAAAGCTGTTGACTCAATCTTAAATCGGCACTTTAAGGGTCAACCCCTTCTATCATATTAACCCCTTTGGTCTTGTTTTACCCTTTGATCTTGTTAACCGCTTTGATATCGTTGTGTGACCACAAAGTAAGGGGGGATATGAGAACAGCAACCATCCTTGGCTCATTACCCGTGTCTGCATTTCCAAGCGACTAGCTGATTTTTTCAATGTAAATCGATACATAAAACTAAATGAATTAATTTTGATGATCCAATAATAATAAATAATGTTAGTTTGCCATAAACCTTTATGTAAAAAATGATCATTTGAATGTTTGAAAAGATGGTATGGCTAGTGAACCATTCAGTTTATAAGATAATCTACAACTAAGGTAAAAAAGTTTTTATGACATGTATTTCCAGTAAACAAATTTCCCCTATTAAACAATGCTTGTGTCTGTGATGTCCAACTGTATATGATCGTTACAAGTGCAGTGTATACACACTATAACTATAAACAAACCGTGTTGTGTTGATTCAGACATGCAGAGTAGCGTCAGTTGGATCGCGTGTTTGTGTTGTTTCAGCGCTTATGTGAGGAGCTGGAGTACAGTGAGTTAATAGATAAAGCAGCAGAGACGGATGACCCATACCACAGAATGGTAAGTCTCCCATACCATATAATGGTAAGTCTCCCATACCATAGAATGGTGTCTCCCACACCACAGAATGGTAAGTCCTACACCACAGAATGGTAAGTCTCCCATCCCACACCACAGAATATTAAGTCTCCCACACCACAGAATGGTAAGTCTCCCATCCCACACCACAGAATGTTAAGTCTCCCATACCATAGAATGGTAAGTCTCCCACACCACAGAATGGTAATTCTCCCATACCATAGAATGGTAAGTCTCCCACACCACAGAATGGTAAGTCTCCCATCCCACACCACAGAATATTAAGTCTCCCATACCATAGAATGGTAAGTATCCCACACCACAGAATGATAATTCTCCCACACCATAGAATGGTAAGTCTCCCACACCACAGAATGGTAAGTCTCCCACACCACAGAATGTTAAGTCTCCCACACCACAGAATGGTAAGTCTCCCACACCACAGAATGGTAATTCTCCCATACCATAGAATGGTAAGTCTCCCACACCACAGAACGGTAAGTCTCCCATCCCACACCACAGAATGTTAAGTCTCCCATACCATAGAATGGTAAGTCTCCCACAACACAGAATGGTAATTCTCCCATACCATAGAATGGTAAGTCTCCCACACCACAGAATGGTAAGTCTCCCATCCCACACCACAGAATATTAAGTCTCCCATACCATAGAATGGTAAGTCTCCCACACCACAGAATGGTAATTCTCCCACACCATAGAATGGTAAGTCTCCCACACCACAGAATGGTAAGTCTCCCACACCACAGAATGGTAATTCTCCCATACCATAGAATGGTAAGTCTCCCACACCACAGAATGGTAAGTCTCCCACACCACAGAATGGTAAGTCTCCCACACCACAGAATGGTAAGTCTCCCACACCACAGAATGGTAAGTCTCCTGCCGGGTCCATAATTTGCATTGAAGTATCTTTGCACATTTGATTGTGACATGGAAGCCATGAAAGTAAAACCCACTGAAGAAGGTCTATCGCTGCCGTGGTGTCAATATGGTGGAGCAAGAACTCTGCGTTCTCTCATTGACCGCCATGTGGCGCTGCGGACAGCTTTCATCCGGGTATTCAATAGCGGGTCAACCTGAGTTGCGTCGCATACTATGATGTGTTAACGCATGGTGCAAACTGAGCGTTTTTCTTGGCGAATGAAATAACCAAGTGTAACTCATAATCATGATAATATTATCATTAATAAATACTTTTTGTAGAAAGTAATGCAATCAAGGAATCAATCCAATACACATTGTTGTGGAGTTAATCACATTTGATTTTAATTTTAATGTAACACTACCTGCCGACCCTCCCCTCCCACACCCACCCACACACATACAGTAACACTGTAAAACTTGGGAATTCATCTACAATAACATACTCTGATGAGGTTGTCTACTTGTCTTTATTTTTGACACAATGACAACACACCCGGCAAATAAAATACAATCGACTTCTTACAGTGTTGCCAACCCTCCCGAATTACCCGGGAGACTCCCGGAATTTTATGCCTAAACTTCTTGAAAAAGTGGATTTTTGACAATTTTGAGTCACCTCCCCGAAATTCATCAATATTTCCCTTCTATATTTCATATTAATTTATCAATCTCCCTTAATTTTACTTTGTATCTCCCGGATTTTAAGTTTGGCAGGTTGGCAATAGTGTAATCTTAAAACGCGATGACCAATGTTGTTTTATCCTACTCGATTCTCCATTATCGCCCGCGATGAACCGGGTCACATTAAATCCTTGCAACAGGAGTCTTACGAAATCGTCATGCTGTTGAGTCCATATTATGTGCTATGTCGATAATTTGTTATATGTGATCATTGCATTATCTTAATAACTGTGGAAGAATATTCCTTATTATTGCATTTCTTTCGACCTTTCACATAGTCGAGTGGCGCTACGCAGGAATGTAACAAGCAGAATGCGGTTCCCGGTCACCGCGGTTCAAATGGATTTTTCACTTTTTTAACACAACATATGAACAAATGCATTCATGCTCTGCTACAATACAATCTTATCTTTCCTGTGTGTAAAATTTATTAGCAGATATTACGTGAAAAGGAACATTTCTGGCACTTTGATTGCCGAGACCAATGTTCACCCGCAGGCGAGTACCCGGATGAAAGCGATGACTTGCGCTGTGTAGTGGAGGTTTCTGAAAACTTAAGCAACTGCCCTTCCCTATTCAGATAAAGATCCATGAACGTCATTCTATCTAAGTAGTTGTGATGTAGTAATCTCACTAGTTTGTGAAATGCTTTTATTATTAGCTGTCTGGAAGTCCAGCTTGCTTGTAACTTTGAGAGAACCTCTTCAAATGCATGTACACATATAAACTTTATCAGTTTCAACAAAGATAAAGAACAGGTTTTCAAAAGATGGGAATTCACACTGAACCCATAGAGGCAGTGCCTTGTAGAGGTCCTGTGTTTGTTAACTGGGTATATGGTAACTTGGGAATACACTCTGGACTGGGGGGGCAGGGGGGGGGAGTATTGGTTAGCTCTTTCATGCTTGTGAATATAAAAATATCTGCCTATGCATTAACTCTTGCCTGCTTAAAAACAGCCAAAACAGGCAGGATGTGAAATGATGTCATGATCAATTAGTCATTGATGTTAGTATCAATGAAATTAGAATTGAATGAGAATTGTTGACAGTCCCTGACTCAATATCATACAATATACCAACAGCTTATCTCTGGTTGTGTTGAGCAATGGAGAAAGAGGTTACTTTTACAAATGATATAATATACTTAATATGAGGTTTTGTGATGAAGCACATGTACCAGTGTACCAGTGCACCATAGTACCAATGTACCATATGAACTCACGGAAATTGAACCACTAGTTAATATCTCTACCAATAGATGGCTCTGTACAACACCACCAGTGTGCCATTGTGCCAGTGTACCATAGTACCATTGTACCACTGTACCATTGCAGGTGCTGGTGGCAGCGTTTACTGTCAGTGGCTACGCAGGCTCTCATTATCGCGCAGGACAGAAGCCATTCAACCCGCTGCTGGGAGAGACCTATGAGTGTAACCGAGAGGACAAGGGCTGGAGGTTTGTGGCTGAACAGGTCAGTTCTATAGACACTGGGGAGGCCAATCAAGGACTTTATGTCTGACCCACTGGGGAGGCCAATCAAGGACTTTATGTCTTACCCACTGGGGAGGCCAACCAAGGGCTTTATGTCTAACCCACAGGGGAGGCCAACCAAGGCCTTGATGTCTAACCCACTGGGGAAGCCAACCAAGGGCTTTATGTCTGACCCACTGGGGAGGCCAACCAAGGCCTTGATGTCTAACCCACTGGGGAAGCCAACCAAGGGCTTTATGTCTCACCCACTGGGGAAGCCAATCAAGGACTTTATGTCTAAACCACTCGGGAGACCAATCAAGGACCTAATGTCTGACCCACTGGGGAGGCAAATCAAGGACTCAGCCAGTCTGCTGCTGTGGTGTGACCATTGGAAGCGGACCGGGAACCAGTTACTGGATAAAAGTAAAACCAGCTGCGTGGAGAATACTCGTCACACAGACTGGCCTCATGCAAGCACTCAGCCAGTCTGGTGACTGGCCTCATGCAAGCACTCAGCCAGTCTGGTGACTCCCATGCTCCACTTGGTTGGTTTTACTGTTTGATGCTGACTTTGATCCTGAAATTACATTGTTTCACCTTTGATCCTGAAATTACATTGTTTCACTTTTGATCCTGAAATTACATTGTTTCACTTTTGATCATGAACTACTTGATCCTTGGCCAAATATATGAATCAAACTTTCCAGAAATAAGCAATCTGTGTTCTGGGCTACAATACAAACTCTGTTTTCATCATTTCCATATTATTGAAAATTATTTATAGTTTAATCCAGTACATTGTCTTTTTAGCGGGATTAAAATCTGGTTTAAATTAAGATTAAGCCACAATCCTGAAAGGTTAATCATATGCTTTGTACAATAGCTATAAAAGAGACTGGTTCACACTAAAATTGTTCATGGGACCCAGGATTAAAGAATGTAGGATTTAAAGTTGATTTTAATTTTGATCTTAAATTGCTTATCAGATTCAAATTCTTTGTGACTATGGCCACTGGATATCTCCCTGTATGGTACCAACAGCAGCCTGGTGGCCTGAGAAATACTTCCATCAGGCTGAGAAAGAAGCTGCAAGTTAGAACACACTCAACAAAGTGGGATTCTGAGGAGAGATATTTTACAACATTGGGAGACACTGCTAAAATTAAAAAAAACAGAAAAAAAACAAACAATTGGGAGTGGCAGTTACATGTATTATCAGGAGATTCCCTACTAAAATCAGTAGAGTTGGCATCTGTGCTGTTAGCACGTGACTTTGGATCGTATCTGTGCAATCCTGTTGTCCCACTAGCTGACACTAGGTGTCACCACTTTAAACCAGACTTTGTGTTTGTTTCAGGTCAGCCACCATCCCCCTATATCAGCTTGTTACTGTGACTCAAAAAACTTTATGTTCTTTCAAGGTAAGTCAGAAAGACGTATGATGGAGGGGCAAAGCAAAAGAGTGACTTTTGGTTTGAGTTGAGAGATGTAGTTTCAAGTTCCCCCACAATACTGTCTTGTAGGTACTTGTACTTTATACATGTGTCGGTAAATGGAAACGACGTGAATTAGCAAATGCATGTGCCAAAATACAGTAGGACAGAATCTCAATGAACAACATGATTCCTTTTTGTTATCTTTAAAAACTATAGGGCAAGAATAACCTTGCTAACATCAATTTAATCTTCAGATAGGTGACAGCGAGTTGTCTGTGCCATCTTGCTGGGTAATGTATGCCACAGTTTACAGTAACTCGAACATTTGAGTGAACTTGATTGACCTGCAGGAAGGACATCACAAGATTATGTTTTTGTTGATACACTGTAATGTCACATAGGATGCACGTGGCACTTTGGTAACAATACACAATGTCAGTGGTGTATTGGAGTATATTGTTGTTTATTTTCAGATGTGCGGATCAAAACTAAATTCTGGGGCAAATCTATGGAAATCCAGCCAGTTGGAACAGTGAACCTGACATTGCCAAGGTGTGTGTGACTGGACCCTTGAAGAAACACTGTCTGGGCCTGGCATTGTTGTCCCCACCACCAAAGGTGGCCTAGGGTGATAGATATAATAAGGATAGGGGCAGGGGGTGTGTTCCTCCGTTCATCTGGTACATCCATTTGTCCGTCCATTACATCAATTGAGCCCAATATCTGATGAACTGTTTAAGAAATGGTGATGAAATGTTTACCATAGATGATTCCTATACAGGGCATGTGCAGCGTAGTTCCATGTTGACCTTGACTTCTTCAAGGTCACATGGCCCCTAAATGTGACCGGTCCATACAGCCCAATGTGTAGTGAACCACTGCAGGTAGAATAATGCAGTTTATACTGCTGTAATCCTTGAATGGCAAATGTTGTTTCATGTTGCCCTTGACCTCTATTCAAGGTCACAGAGCTGCTTTCCCTAACCTAGAAGCATATACAATCTGTACCTTATCATACATGTATCGCATTAAAGGCATGTGCAACATCATTTGTATGTTGACCAGAACTTTTTTGTGCAGCGTGACTTGTTTTTTTACCTTGAACTTGACCTTTCTTCAAGGTCAGTGGTGCCAGATCACAGCCACTAAATGTTTTATCCTATCATACATGCCTCATATTAACAGCATGTTTCTTATCACTCTTGCCTGGACCACACCTTTCTTGTACTGCAAGGCTTCTTTGTCTGCAAGGCTTCTTTGTCAACCTTGACCTTTTTTCAACATCACCAGTACCAGAAATCTATCTACATCAGCTATAAAGTTCTGAACCATTGCTGTGGAGGCCATGTATGGAGGCCATGTATGGAGGCCATGTATGGAGGTCATGTATGGAGGCCATGTGTGGAGGCCATGTGTGGAGGCCATGTATGGAGGCCATGTATGGAGGCCATGTGTGGAGGCCATGTGTGGAGACCATGTGTGGAGGCCATGTACAATGTGCCGTCATGTTACATAGCTATAGACGTGGGGCTCTCATGTCACTGGGGCATGTGCACCATAGCTCTTGTTGACCTTTGTCATGGGAAGTTATACCACAGAATATCATATGGACAGATAGTTTCCACTGACTTAACCTCATAGATGCAGTGTTGCAGTCTTAACAACATGTGGTTTGGCAGGATATTTTAGAATTAGAGGTTAAAGGAGACCTACAAGTTGTTAGGTTCTAAAGGGTTACAGAGAATTTCTTCCAAGTGCATTGCTGTCATTGCTAGGTGAAAACACATAAAATTGTTCACCAGCACAGTGTAGATGGACATCTGTGTATTCCTGGCTTCAATACACATTTATTAGTGTTGAATACACTGGACACGTATGGTGCTGACTACTGTTCATATGACAAAAATTTGTGGTTTTTGCATTGACTGTGGGTTGTGGTAAGAGGATTGATGCCCCATGGTGACTGGCATTTGGTATGACAAACTATGAAGTCCTATACCTTAACCCTGATGATGCTCCATCAATGTTTTCACAACATCCCCTACAGCACTGAATAAATTTTAACCATCAAAGTGGAATTTGTACTAGCTTTATGCTCCTGCTGGCAGCTTTATGCATCTGGGATTTGTTTCTGAGTGTAAATGATCCAAAACAGCTGATAAATTCCACATTGTTGCATTCTGATAAACTCCAGTCACACAAACGTGTTTTAACAGTCTCTGTAATGTGAGACAGCAATGATTGGGTACTGGGTATTGACTGGGTAGTACAGCGGCCATCGCCCACTCAGGAAACGAGTACATGTATTATCCTTGGTGTCTTATGCCTCGGGGGAAAAAAACAGTTCCTTTGTGGGAGATGCTCGCTGTATTACCCAGTCAACTAGTGGGTAACTAATATTACCTTCACACTATATTACGATGTCCTTCTTAGCTACAAGGAATATTGTGGTACCTTGACACTATGTTACAATATGTACTCATCAGGCACAGGCACCACTATACAGTACCTTGACAATATGTACCCCTTATGTACAAGGACCATTATAGTATCATGACACTAGATGTATGTTACAATATATCCTTTTCTGGTATAAGGACCATTATGGTACCTTGACACTATGTTACAATGTGTCCTTATCTGGTATAAGGACCATTATGGTACCTTGACACTAGGTTACAATGTGTCCTTTTCTGGTATAAGGACCATTATGGTACCTTGACACTAGGTTGCAATATGTCCTTTTCTGGTATAAGGACCATTATGGTACCTTGGCACTAGGTTACAATATGTCCTTCTCTGGTATAAGGACTATTATGGTACCTTGACACTAGGTTACAATATGTCCTTTTCTGGTATAAGGACCATTATGGTACCTTGGCACTAGGTTACAATATGTCCTTTTCTGGTATAAGGACCATTATGGTACCTTGACACTAGGTTGCAATATGTCCTTTTCTGGTATAAGGACCATTATGGTACCTTGGCACTAGGTTACAATATGTCCTTTTCTGGTATAAGGACCATTATGGTACCTTGGCACTAGGTTGCAATATGTCCTTTTCTGGTATAAGGACCATTATGGTACCTTGGCACTAGGTTACAATATGTCCTTTTCTGGTATAAGGACCATTATGGTACCTTGACACTAGGTTGCAATATGTCCTTTTCTGGTATAAGGACCATTATGGTACCTTGGCACTAGGTTACAATATGTCTTTTTCTGGTATAAGGACCATTATGGTACCTTGGCACTAGGTTACAATATGTCCTTTTCTGGTATAAGGACCATTATGGTACCTTGACACTAGGTTGCAATATGTCCTTTTCTGGTATAAGGACCATTATGGTACCTTGGCACTAGGTTACAATATGTCCTTTTCTGGTATAAGGACCATTATGGTACCTTGACACTGTTATATGTTGTTTCATGTGCAGGGATCATTATTTCCTTGACACTTTGTTACAATACATTCTTTCAGATACAAGGACCATTATAAGTGGAACAAAGTGACAACATGTGTACATAATCTGCTGGGAGGACAGCGCTGGGTTGACCACTATGGAGAAGTTGTGATTAGAAATGGCCCTATCACCTGCAAACTTACTTATGCAAAGGTTTGAAAAGTCAACACTGTTTGTCACTTGCAAGTTTTATAAGTACAGGCCTCATTGGTTGTCTTTTGATACAAAAGAGATTGTGCAGCCAATCAAAATGAGTGATTCAAACTTCTCACTCACAAGAGGTGCTTATCTTTGCTGTTCTAAACATCCCATTAAAACATTGGGGAGAAGAAAACACCAACTGCTGTATAAATACTCATTGATTCCAGTAATATATTGATTAGAATTTAAAAGTTTTGAAATCATGCAAAGAACAGTCACACATGTAAATAAATTAAAAATGTGATAGATATGGTACTCAACAAATCAAACTTTTTGAGCACAGACAAACGGTCAACATAACCATTCCTCTTTATGACCGTACAGAGCAGCTACTGGTCGGAGAAGAGGCACGAGGTCTATGGGTCGATCACAGACCAGGACGGCAAGGTGGTCCACCATCTGTTTGGCAAGTGGAATGAGGGGCTGTACTATGGACACGCCCCATCAGCAAAGTGTGTGTGGAGACCAGGTAGGTGCCCAGTAGGGGGGAGTGAGATGGCTAAGGGTGTGGAATGCTGATGTGTGTGTGTCTGTTAATGTTCTGTGTGTCCTTGCAAATCCACGTATTTTTCCATGATCCACTTGTGTCAATGTGACAATATATGAAAAACAGCAACACTAAAATGTTGATGAGTAATGTGAGGTCCTTTAAAAGATAATAGATACAAGACATATCTCAGCTTGGCGCGATAGTTTCAAAATAGGTAACAGAAGACAAGGGTGTGGCCGTTTAAGAGTTGTGTACAGGTGAGGGTGTGGCCGTTTAAGAGTTCTGTACAGGTGAGGGTGTGGCCCTGTAAGAGCTGTGTACAGGTGACATGAGGGTGTGACCCTGTAAGAGTTGTATACAGATGAGGGTGTGGCCCTGTAAGAACTGTGTACAGGTGAGATGATGGTGTGGCCCTGTAAGAGCTGTGTACAGGTGAGGTGAGGGCGTGGCCCTGTAAGAGTTGTGTACAGGTAAGGCGAGCGCGTGGCCCTGAGTTGTATACAGGTGAGGTGAGGGTGTGGCCCTGTAAGAGCTGTGTACAGCTGAGATGAGGGTGTGGCCCTGTCAGAGCTGTGTACAGGTGAAGTGAGGGCATGGCCCTGTAAGAGCTGTGTACAGGTGAGGCAAGGGTGTGGCCCTGCAAGAGTTGTGTACAGGTGAGATGATGATGTGGCCCTGTAAGAGCTGTGTACAGGTGAGGGGAGGGTGTGGCCCTGTAAGAGCTATTTGCAGGTGAGGTGAGGGCGTGGCCCTGTAAGAGCTGTGTACAGGTGAGTTGAGGGCGTGGCCCTGTAAGAGTTGTGTACAGGTAAGGCAAGGGTGTGGCCCTGAGTTGTATACAGGTGAGGGGAGGGTGTGGCCCTGTAAGAGCTGTGTACAGGTGAGGGGAGGGTGTGGCCCTGTAAGAGCTGTGTACAGGTGAGATGATGGTGTGGCCCTGTAATAGCTATGTACAGGTGAGGTGAGGGCGTGGCCCTGTAAGAGCTGTGTACAGGTGAGATGATGGTGTGGCCCTGTAATAGCTATGTACAGGTGAGGTGAGGGCGTGGCCCTGTAAGAGTTGTGTGCAGGTGGTTTCTTTCTCTGTGAAGGTCATCAGACACAACACGTCTTTGGTCTCCTGATAATGCACAGCATCACAATCTACTTACATGTAGAATGCACTATAAAGAAAGGACGTTTTTTTAAGGGTGGGGGGTAATGAACAGGTATGACGTCATAGAGTAAACAGTGGGTTAACTTACTGTTTCACCTGTACTTGAAGACAGGGGATTGGCACAGAAATTACACCTTGATATTTTGTCTGTTGGTGTGCAATATTTGTCTAATTGAAACAAGTCGTGACTGGTGACACTATTACAATGTTCTCCATGTGTTTGTAGGTTCCATGCCAGAGGACCATGAGATGTATTATGGCTTTACAAGGTTTGCCACAGAACTCAACGAGATTGACCCGGACCAGGTCCACTTCTATGCACCGACCGACAGCCGCTTTAGGCCGGATCAAAGGTCAGACCCACAACCAGCATGATACCTCATTTCAATTTCTTGTTTCAAAAATCTAGCTGTAGCAAGTTTGTTTTCTCTTGGGAGGTAGTAACTTTTTGTTCAGTAATGTTCAAAAGTTGCGTGGTACCTTGAAGTGGAGTCTGTGACTTTTCAGCTACAGCAGTTGTTTGAGACTGCTGCATTAGTGTCCAAAATTGTTGGCAGGTGGCAGCACATGTTAGACAGGGCATAAATGCTTGAACATTGGACACGGCAATGTTTACACATATCAGCATCATTTATTCAGCGATATTATGACTGATAACAAAATGAAATATTTTCCAAAGAAGAATTTTACATTGATAATCAACCATGCTGTACCAAATCATGGAGGAGCTGTGAAAAGCTCCCCAAAATCTATCTTGGAAGAGCTTATTGTGGGTGACCAAGGAGCTAATTGTACAATCTTGCATTGGTGAGTGATCATACATACGTGGCAAAAACCTCATCAAGTATAGGTCAATGAAGTGACAAGCTACGTGACAAAAACAAGCAGAATTTACTATTCAAAGGGACCAACTGGTTCCTTCAAGTTTAAAATAAGACAAGACTTGGCCCAGTGTTGTACAGACTCACTGCACCATTGCCATCAGTGATTCTATATTGTCATTATAAAAGGTGCTGATGTGTTAACCATGTAAGTGCTACTCACAACTATAGTTGTTTTGTCATTACCAGTAAATATATAATAGTTAAAAGATTCAAATTCCTCATGAAGATACCTTTCATTCAAATACCAGTAAGCTGAGTCTAAAGCAAACAGGAGTCATAGTCAACAGCTTTCCTCGGGGCACTTTGCATGCTATGCACGGAAAGTGCCCCGAGAAAAGCTGTTGACTCAGTCATAAATCAGTACTGTAAGGGTTACAAAGGGGACTGGATGAAGACATGATGATGTATACAATAAGGTGCATGGCCACAGGGTTATTGGGTACAACACGTTTCTGTTACCTTCATAAATCCTGCCATCTTGATATTTATTCATTATTGAGACAGAATAGAACCAAGTGTTATGTCACAATTGGATGCTCTTTGTGTCTGGGGCCCTGTCTGAATGAGCAACAAATGTACGATATGACGTGTATCCAAAGTTAATAACACACCATCCCAACACAAAACCAATGTGTCCATTGTGTGTGTTAAAATGGTTTAAAGCTCTTCACAAAGTTATCAGATGTTTATGTGTACACATTTGTTCGTGTTGCTGACTGACATGTGGTTGGCGTTGTTGACAGAGCCCTGGAAGAAGGCAAAGTACAACAGGCAGAGAATGAAAAAATGAGACTTGAGCAACAACAGCGCGAAAGACGGAAAAAGCGAGAAGACGACAAGGTGACACATGAACCCAAGTGGTTTGTGTAAGTGTTCTCATGTTTACTTTGTATCATCTGTAAATTGACTCGCATGTATTTGACTGTGGCTCTTCTTTGCTGATGGGAAGACGACAAGGTATGGCGTGAGCCCAAGTGGTGTGTTACCCATGACTCATAAAGTATTGAATGGCATTGTCCTCCCTGGGTTTTGTCCATCTGTCCATCTTTTAAGCATTACTCTAATAACTCAAAAAATATTCACTGTAGTTTTACCAAATTTTTGTCAGAGGTGGTGGTCCATCTTGAAATATATAGATAGTGATGTTGTGCCCTTAGACCCCACTGACACTGCTTTGAACAATAAAAACTTTCAAAACATTTATGAACAGAAATATAATCAGAAGCTGGTTCTCCATAGGAACCTGGTCCATCCTTAGATACCCCTCAGGAACCTGGTCCATCCTTAGATACCCCTGAGGAACCTGGTCCATCCGTAGATACCCCTCAGGAACCTGGTCCATCCTTAGATACACCTCAGGAACCTGGTCCATCCTTAGATACACCTCAGGAACCTGGTCCATCCTTAGATACACCTCAGGAACCTGGTCCATCCTTAGATACACCTCAGGAACCTGGTCCATCCTTAGATACACCTCAGGAACCTGGTCCGTCCTTAGATACACCTCAGGAACCTGGTCCATCCTTAGATACACCTCAGGAACCTGGTCCATCCTTAGATACACCTCAGGAACCTGGTCCATCCTTAGATACACCTCAGGAACCTGGTCCATGCTAATACACACCTCAGGAACCTGGTCCATCCTTAGATACACCTCAGGAACCTGGTCCATCCTCAGATACACCTGAACATGGCCCTATCCAAGGATATGTATGTAAGGATGGACCAGGTTCCTGAGGTGTATCTGTATACTGTAGTGGATAACGGCTCAATCAGTGTCTTTATCAGTGGTTTTTGCATTGCCTGGCAAGTTTTGCTCAGCTGCAGCATGACTTGCCAGGCAATGCAGAGACCACTGATATAGCATGACTTACCAGGCAATGTAGGGGCCACTGATATAGCATAACTTACCAGGCAATAGAGACCACTGATATAGCATGACTTACCAGGCAATGTAGAGACCACTGATATAGCATGACTTACCAGGCAATAGAGACCACTGATATAGCATGACTTGCCAGGCAATAGAGACCACTGATATAGCATGACTTACCAGGCAATGTAGAGACCACTGATATAGCATGACTTACCAGGCAATGCAGATACCACTGATATAGCATGACTTACCAGGCAATAGAGACCACTGATATAGCATGACTTACCAGGCAATAGAGACCACTGATATACCATGACTTGCCAGGCAAAAGAGACCACTGATATACCATGACTTGCCAGGCAAAAGAGACCACTGATATAGCATGACTTACCAGGCAAAAGAGACCACTGATATACCATGACTTGCCAGGCAAAAGAGACCACTGATATAGCATGACTTACCAGGCAAAAGAGACCACTGATATACATGACTTAACAGGCAACAGAGACCACTGATATACCATGACTTGCCAGGCAAAAGAGACCACTGATATAGCATGACTTACCAGGCAAAAGAGACCACTGATATACCATGACTTGCCAGGCAAAAGAGACCACTGATATACCATGACTTGCCAGGCAAAAGAGACCACTGATATAGCATGACTTACCAGGCAAAAGAGACCACTGATATACCATGACTTGCCAGGCAATGCAGATACCACTGATATAGCATGACTTGCCAGGCAAAAGAGACCACTGATATAGCATGACTTACCAGGCAAAAGAGACCACTGATATACATGACTTAACAGGCAACAGAGACCACTGATATGGCTTGACTTACCAGGCAATGCACTGATTTGTATGGTGTTATTCAATGAAGCTCTCAAGCAGAACAAATGAAAGTGGATTCTTGTCTTGAATGTCGGTAGATGTATGTGTTAAATCAGGGGCTGGTGTTGAAGGAGGCCAACATGAAAAAGTTTGATTTTTGTGTCATTGAGGCAGGACTCCACTATACAGGAGCTCTGGTAGATGGTCTGCATTAACTCTTAATGGCTATTCTCCAGTGAAAGTGATGACTGCTGTAGACAAAGGAAAACAGGTGTAAAAGTGATTCATCGTTGTTGTATTTTTCAGCAAAGTAGAGGAAGAGGACCATGACGTGTACGCTTACACCGGCAAATACTGGGAACTGAGACGCGACCCTGGATTCCTGTCCATGCCCTTTGAGAAACTATGGTAGAGCCCCATGTGTGAGACAACAGGGCTACCTCTGAGGTCAAAGGTCACCAGAAACTGCAATTTGTTGGAGCTATTATCACATCTTGGGATACACAACACAGTGGTCCCCCTCTTATAAGGCCCCTCTCAACAGAGACCACCCCTCTTATAAGGCTCCTCTCACCAGAGGCCACCCGTCTTGAAAGGCCAGCTTTCTTGTGCAGAAAGTATGGTATTTCCATTATATTTTCCCCCGCAAGAGAGGCCACCCCTCTTATAAGGCCACTTTTGGCTGCATTTGGGGTGGCCTTATAAGAGGGGGACCACTGTACACTTGTTAAACAGGAGCACGTTATCTATGTACATTTTCCTGCCTTCTCACTACTGCATGGACAGCTGCTGGACAGGACTCAAAGTCAACTTATTGCCTACCAAGTTGAACTTGTTCTATCTGAGAGAAAATGTCCTAATTTGAGGACAGAGGCACAAATTGACTATTGTTTCTTATTAAAGAAGTGAGACCGTAGTCTTACAGGAATTGAATAGACCTGGTGACATATGGAAATGATGTTATGTCTTGTCAAGTTACAGTATTTGAGGTTTTGTGGGTAAGAAAGGAAACGACCTAATGGGGACAGGGGGGGGGGGGGGGGGAGCACGTAGAAGAAAACTCTTTCTTGGACTTAATACAGTCTATGCATAAGTTCACCAAGCGGGAAAACCTCAGCAGTTGTCCCATTACGAAAGCGAGGCATGCAGGCTGATTTTTTGTTACCAGATGGCGCACTGTACACCTTCTTAAAAGTGGAGATGAATGATATCACTGTTATTTTACAAGACACGGGTCGAAGTTTTGATTTCTCTTCCCCAGTTGTATGAGTAGTACAACCCCTGAGAGCTCATTATGCAGAGCATTACATCCCCTGAAAGTTCAGTACACATCATGTAAATAGAATGAATCAAGTGGTGATAAGAGAATTTTAAAGGCTATGAAAAGTCCACAGGGCAAAACAATGCGGCAGAAAATTTGCTTCTGGTGAAATAGTAGAGGGAAAGGTGGTACTTACGCTTTATGTCAAACTTAAGCTGTGTTGGTTATATTCTCACAAAAGTGGTGCAATGAAGATTATTTTAATTTGCAATAGATGTGTATTAAGGCTGGCTGCAGTGAGGGGTGCCATTTTCTTGTCTGAGGTCAAATTTGTTTGACATCATTTTGCATTCTCATCGTAAATCCTGCTGGTAAGGATGATTCATCAGCTGTTTTTTTTCATGGTGCTATTGTCCAAAACATCTTGGGAAATAATTTTAATTTGTAATTTTTCCCATGATGCTTTTCACAAGAGTATCATGGGAGGAATTGCTGACATATGCCAATGGTGCATCAGGTTCCCAACCAAACATCATCAACCTTTCAAATCAAGTCCTTGTACATATACTGTGTGTATGTGTTAATGTGGGAGCTGTGAATTAGAGTGAAATTGTGTGTGCACAGCCAGGGATATATTGTGTTAAGTTGTGGACAAGTTTTAAAAGTTAGTGCTATACTGCAGAGGAATGTTTATGTACAATTGTGTACTTAATCGAATCTTTTACATTCATAATGGTATATTATAATGAAAAGACAGAATACAAAGATGCATATAACAGGAATATATATATATATATAGTGTATGCTACCTTGGATAAAGGGTTCACAATGTTATTCATTTGAAGCTGATGAAATGTATATTGGTTACAATTTTTGTGAAATGTATAATATCAATAACTCATTATCCTAGAAGTAGAAAGTGCATGTAACCATCGACTTAGAGTAAGACAGCTGGGTCTTCTTGTCACTAGGTGGAGCCATAGTACAGGAAGGTGTGGATATAATGAGGTTTGGTAAACTGACTTGACTGTGTTAATAAAGCAGAACACATGTCCACAGTCATTGGGTTTGGAGGAAACGTCTGCTAGAATAATGCACTGATACAATCACAAA
Organism: Hermodice carunculata; assembly: GCA_964020975.1. NCBI lineage: Eukaryota > Metazoa > Annelida > Polychaeta > Eunicida > Amphinomidae > Hermodice > Hermodice carunculata. The sequence goes on from OZ026618.1 coordinate 6,765,926, forward strand.
AATGAAAAACTGCCGTCATAACTTGTATGCCATATCGATATTCTTACTGAGAAACAGCGGAAATTTGCTTAATTATGTTAAAGTTTGAGATAAATACTGCTTGAGCTTTGACAGTGTATAAGGAGTGCTCTACTGACAGTGATTGCTGGCTCTATACAGGCTACATGCAGACTGTGCTTTCTCTTGTAGCAGTGATTGCTGGGTCTATACAGGCTACATGCAGACTGTGCTTTCTCTTGTAGCAGTGATTGCTGGCTCTATACAGGCTACATGCAGACTGTGCTTTCTCTTGTAGCAGTGATTGCTGGCTCTATACAGGCTACATGCAGACTGTGCTTTCTCTTGTAGCAGTGATTGCTGGGTCTATACAGGCTACATGCAGACTGTGCTTTCTCTTGTATCAGTGATTGCTGGATCTATACAGGCTACATGCAGACTGTGCTTTCTCTTGTAGCAGTGATTGCTGGCTCTATACAGGCTACATGCAGACTGTGCTTTCTCTTGTAGCAGTGATTGCTGGGTCTATACAGGCTACATGCAGACTGTGCTTTCTCTTGTAGCAGTGATTGCTGGCTCTATACAGGCTACATGCAGACTGTGCTTTCTCTTGTAGCAGTGATTGCTGGCTCTATACAGGCTACATGCAGACTGTGCTTTCTCTTGTAGCAGTGATTGCTGGCTCTATACAGGCTACATGCAGACTGTGCTTTCTCTTGTAGCAGTGATTGCTGGCTCTATACAGGCTACATGCAGACTGTGCTTTCTCTTGTAGCAGTGATTGCTGGCTCTATACAGGCTACATGCAGACTGTGCTTTCTCTTGTAGCTGTGATTGCTGGGTCTATACAGGCTACATGCAGACTGTGCTTTCTCTTGTAGCAGTGATTGCTGGGTCTATACAGGCTACATGCAGACTGTGCTTTCTCTTGTAGCAGTGATTGCTGGCTCTATACAGGCTACATGCAGACTGTGCTTTCTCTTGTAGCAGTGATTGCTGGCTCTATACAGGCTACATGCAGACTGTACTTTCTCTTGTAGCAGTGATTGCTGGCTCTATACAGGCTACATGCAGACTGTGCTTTCTCTTGTAGCAGTGATTGCTGGCTCTATACAGGCTACATGCAGACTGTGCTTTCTCTTGTAGCAGTGATTGCTGGCTCTATACAGGCTACATGCAGACTGTGCTTTCTCTTGTAGCAGTGATTGCTGGGTCTATACAGGCTACATGCAGACTGTGCTTTCTCTTGTAGCAGTGATTGCTGGCTCTATACAGGCTACATGCAGACTGTGCTTTCTCTTGTAGCAGTGATTGCTGGCTCTATACAGGCTACATGCAGACTGTGCTTTCTCTTGTAGCAGTGATTGCTGGCTCTATACAGGCTACATGCAGACTGTGCTTTCTCTTGTAGCAGTGATTGCTGGCTCTATACAGGCTACATGCAGACTGTGCTTTCTCTTGTAGCAGTGATTGCTGGGTCTATACAGGCTACATGCAGACTGTGCTTTCTCTTGTAGCAGTGATTGCTGGGTCTATACAGGCTACATGCAGACTGTGCTTTCTCTTGTAGCAGTGATTGCTGGCTCTATACAGGCTACATGCAGACTGTGCTTTCTCTTGTAGCAGTGATTGCTGGCTCTATACAGGCTACATGCAGACTGTGCTTTCTCTTGTAGCAGTGATTGCTGGGTCTATACAGGCTACATGCAGACTGTGCTTTCTCTTGTAACAGTGATTGCTGGATCTATACAGGCTACATGCAGACTGTGCTTTCTCTTGTAGCAGTGATTGCTGGCTCTATACAGGCTACATGCAGACTGTGCTTTCTCTTGTAGCAGTGATTGCTGGCTCTATACAGGCTACATGCAGACTGTGCTTTCTCTTGTAGCAGTGATTGCTGGCTCTATACAGGCTACATGCAGACTGTGCTTTCTCTTGTAGCAGTGATTGCTGGCTCTATACAGGCTACATGCAGACTGTGCTTTCTCTTGTAGCAGTGATTGCTGGCTCTATACAGGCTACATGCAGACTGTGCTTTCTCTTGTAGCAGTGATTGCTGGCTCTATACAGGCTACATGCAGACTGTGCTTTCTCTTGTAGCAGTGATTGCTGGCTCTATACAGGCTACATGCAGACTGTGCTTTCTCTTGTAGCAGTGATTGCTGGGTCTATACAGGCTACATGCAGACTGTGCTTTCTCTTGTAACAGTGATTGCTGGATCTATACAGGCTACATGCAGACTGTGCTTTCTCTTGTAGCAGTGATTGCTGGGTCTATACAGGCTACATGCAGACTGTGCTTTCTCTTGTAGCAGTGATTGCTGGCTCTATACAGGCTACATGCAGACTGTGCTTTCTCTTGTAGCAGTGATTGCTGGCTCTATACAGGCTACATGCAGACTGTGCTTTCTCTTGTAGCAGTGATTGCTGGCTCTATACAGGCTACATGCAGACTGTGCTTTCTCTTGTAGCAGTGATTGCTGGGTCTATACAGGCTACATGCAGACTGTACTTTCTCTTGTAGCAGTGATTGCTGGGTCTATACAGGCTACATGCAGACTGTGCTTTCTCTTGTAGCAGTGATTGCTGGGTCTATACAGGCTACATGCAGACTGTGCTTTCTCTTGTAGCAGTGATTGCTGGCTCTATAGAGGCTACATGCAGACTGTGCTTTCTCTTGTAGCAGTGATTGCTGGGTCTATACAGGCTACATGCAGACTGTACTTTCTCTTGTAGCAGTGATTGCTGGGTCTATACAGGCTACATGCAGACTGTACTTTCTCTTGTATCTGCGTGAACATTGTACTGCAGCCAGCAGTGCTGTCAGGTACATCTTTAATGTAGTCAGGTCAGCGCCACCTGTGACAGGCACTCACATCATCATTGCATACTAGACTTGGCGCCCTCTGGTGGGTACAGATACTTTTTTGTGCAGGTGTATTATGCAATAGCCTAATGTTTGTTGCTGGCCCCAGCTTGTCATGGATAGCCTCATCATTTTAAATTGCTGCCAAAGAGTGTCATATTTTAGAAATAAACTGTTCTATATTTGGTCATTTTCCTTTCTTAACTTGTGTCTGTATCAGTAGGAATTCTTGTTTGTTTTATGGAGACATAATGCTGTGTTCTTGCTACTGCAGAAGAATGGTACATTTAAAAATATATGTTCTAAATTTTGCCATTTTGGTCTTTAAAATGTGACCATCATGTGTATAAATAGGAAGTACAATTAGTTTGTTGTAAAGTTTTTTACTACAACATTTGTTGTAACAGTTACAACTGAACACAAATGCATGTTACTAGATAGCACCGATTTTTTAACATGCTCAACTGCTTCTGCTTTTGCTCTCTTCCCATTATCAAATATCCCGCATATGGAACACTGGGAAATGAACAGTGCCATCTTCAGGTAAAAATGTGAACTGGAGTTTCTGATGCACCCAGCGAGTGCCCTCAAAAGAATACAAGAGAGAGTCTCGGGGAAGCTTAGACAGTTGAGCTACAAAGCCACCATTTTACAGCACAAATTGTTGACAGTTCAGTGTTTGTCACTACATTGCTACAGACTTTGACCCTGGTGGGTCAGTGTTTGTCGCTACATTGCTACAGACTTTGACCATGGTGCTCATCCACAGGTCAGTGTTTGTGGTTACATTGCTACAGACTTTGACCATGGTGCTCATCCACAGGTCAGTGTTTGTCGGTGCATTGCTACAGACTTTGACCATGGTGCTCATCCACAGGTCAGTGTTTGTGGTTACATTGCTACAGACTGTGACCATGGTGCTCATCCACAGGTCAGTGTTTGTCGCTACATTGCTGCAGACTTTGACCATGGTGCTCATCCACAGGTCAGTGTTTGTCGTTACATTGCCACAGACTTTGACCATGGTGCTCATCCACAGGTCAGCTTTGCCATTTGAAGTACATACAGAGAGATACAGCCAGGCTGTAGGCACCTGAGGAAGTCAAACCTCCCGGTCAACACCAATCTGGGCCTAGTCCCATTTCCTGTTACATACACAAGGTGTTTTATCTTGTTTTCTATTTTAAAAGCTGTTGACATTTGATCAGTCCTTGCTTGTCTACATAGACATAGTCTGCAGTGCAAAATTGTATTTAGGAACTGTTCAATGTTTTAGCATCAGCACACCATGCATACATACATAGTGTTGAACACTATTGTACATATTCCTTCCTAAAATGGTTTTGCATGTATGTATGTGTGTGTATATATATATATATATATATATGTATATGGGTGTGTGTATGTATATATGTATGTATATATGTACGTATATATATACATATATATATATATATATATATATATATATATGTGTGTGTATATATATATATATATATATATATATATGAAACCTCATAATAGCAACACTCAGATATCTGAAATATCTGCTAATGACACAAGTTTAGACAGACAAAAGTCCAATTCGTTTATGACTTATTTATCTGACATATTCAGATATCTGACACATTTTGCAAGGATGGGGTCATCATATAACGAGGTTTTGCGGTATATACTTGTAAATATATACATACATACATATGTGTGTATATATATATATATATATATATATATATATATATATATATATATATGTATATATGCATACATACGTATATATGTACAAAGTTTTCCTTCCTAAAATGGTTTAAATCACTTAAATAGTTGTATTAAGTAGTATATAATCTTTATTTCCGTATTTTCAGGCCTCCAGCCTATAACAAAAATGTCCATTTGAATTTTGTAAGTGAAAACAGGTAAAGAAAAACAAGCAAAATGAATTCTTTTAGATGATACAAATACATACCGGTACTTCCAAATTATCACCTTGTAACTCTTTAAATCCTTCCCAAATAAATAGAGATCATCTTACAGTTGTTTTGTAGTTTTCAGTACACATTAACCTGTTAAAATGATAAACATCTGGATGGACATGGATCAGCTCTGGTAAAAATTTAATTCTTAAATGTGTATATTTTTTACAAACATAAAGGAAATGAATTTCATCTTCAACATACGATAAATCTGTTGACAAGCAGTATCTACATAATATGTATTCCTTATCAATATTATTTCTTCTTCCAACTTCAACATTTAATGAGTGGCATGTGATTCTACTCAAATAGTTGTATAATTATCTCTAAATGTGTGCTTACCTTCAAATGTCACAAGTAGGTGCTTAATGTTATTTTGATTACCCTCTCCCTTCCCTCCCCTCCCCTCCCCTCCCCTCCCCTCCCCTCCCCCCTCCAAAAGAACAAAAATGTGTGTAGCTGCATTTTTTTATCACCCCCCCCACACACACACACACACACACACACACACAAAACAACGACAACAAAAATATGCTTGGATGCAGTACTACCAGGTGCTAAAAACTGTTCTAATAACCAACTTTTTTTTTTCGTTGACCACATGCTGAATACTAGCAGGTGTTGTCGGGTAATAAAGGTGAACTGAGATACTGGCAGGTGCTGTGGGGGTAATAGAGGTAAACTGAGATAGATTACTGGCAGATGCCATTGGGTAACAGGTAAACTGAGATAGATTACTAGCAGGTGCTGTGGGGTAATACAGATGAACTGGGATAGATTACTGGCAGGTGCTGTGGGGTAATAGAGGTAAACCGAGATAGATTACTGGCAGGTGCTGTGGGGGTAATAGAGGTAAACTGAGATAGATTACTGGCAGGTGCCATTGGGTAACAGGGAAACTGAGATAGATTACTAGCAGGTGCTGTGGGGTAATACAGATGAACTGAGATAGGTTACTGGCAGGTGCTGTGGGGTAATAGAGGTAAACTGAGATAGATTACTGGCAGGTGCTGTGGGGTAATAGATTTAAACTGAGATAGATTACTGGCAGGTGCCATTGGGTAACTGAGGTAAACTGAGATAGATTACTGGCAGGTGCTGTGGGTTAATAGAGGTAAACTGAGATAGATTACTGGCAGGTGCTGTGGGGTAATAGAGGTAAACTGAGATAGATTACTGGCAGGTGCCATTGGGTAACTGAGGTAAACTGAGATAGATTACTGGCAGGTGCTGTGAGATGACTGCTTCTTGTCACCTGTGTTGAAATGATGGTGTCCTTTCTGGGTAGGCCCTAGCCCCTATCACTGTACCAGGAGATTGTCCTTCCTGTGTGAAGGCTTGCTCTTTGCAGGAAAATGTAATGCATGCATGGCAAATGTCTGTTTTTATGAAGAGTTGGTCTGTGTAGGGACCACTCATTCGTGATTGTTACTGGCATCTATCACAATCACTCAGTAATGCCTCCCCAATACTGTACCAGGGAAACCAGATGAAGGCATGGAACATACAATAACTTCATTATGTCAACAGTAGGTGGCACTCTCCACACTGAGCTTGTGCCAGCTGTGTTTGGGCCGGGTCCATATTATCATGAAATTTGAATGACCTTGACATTCTACCATGGTCATCATATAGTGCACATAGTAAATATAAACACTCCTTTAAAAATCCAGAAATGAGAGATCAATTCTTACACACTGTATCAATAGCTGTCAAGTGTACCCCGTTTGGCAGCAGTCTCCCACCTCAACCCCTAACTTTCTGGACTTGGCGTCTGCGTCACCACAGAAACAAGAGCTTAGTTTCAGTGCATTTTTGCAGCTTATCCAGATGGTCATTCCATGTCCCTCTCTGTGGATGTGTACTTACACTCTAGGTACATGTACATATACATGTACTTACACTCTGTGTACATGTACATATACATGTACTTACACTCTGTGTACATGTATGTACATGTACTTACACTCTAGGTACATGTACTTACACTCTGTGTACATGTATGTACATGTACTTACACTGTGTACATGTATGTACATGTACTTACACTCTGTGTACATGTTTGTATGTGTACTTACACACTAGGTATATGTATTTACATGCACTTATATTCTATGTACATGTATGTGCGTGTACCTGCACTCTAGGTACATGTACTTGCACTCTGTATATTTGAACTTTCTGCAAGCATGTACTTACCCTGCATATATTGTACTTATCCTCTGTGTACATGTATTTACACTCTGCATACATGTACTTATACTCTGTGTACATGTACTTATAATCTGGTACATGTACTTACTCTGCATACATGTACTTATACTCTGTGTACATGTACTTATACTCTGTGTACATGTACTTATACTCTGGTACATGTACTTACTCTGCATACATGTACTTATACTCTGTGTACATGTACTTACTCTGCATACATGTACTTATACTCTGCATACATGTACTTATACTCTGTGTACATGTACTTATACTCTGGTACATGTACTTACTCTGCATACATGTACTTATACTCTGTGTACATGTACTTACTCTGCATACATGTACTTATACTCTGGTACATGTACTTACTCTGCATACATGTACTTATACTCTGTGTACATGTACTTATACTCTGCATACATGTACTTACTCTGCATACATGTACTTACTATGTACACTTACTCTCTATGTACATGTACTTACACTCTGCATACATGTACTTTCACACTTTGTACACCTACACTCTATGTACATGTACTTACTATGTACACTTACACTCTATGTACATGTACTTACACTCTGCATACATGTACTTTCACACTTTGTACACCTACACTCTATGTACATGTACTTACTATGTACACTTACACTCTATGTACATGTACTTACACACTATGTACACTTACAGTCTATGTACATGTACTTACACACTATGTACACTTACAGTCTATGTACATGTACTTACACTCTGCATACATGTACTTTCACACTTTGTACACCTACACTCTATGTACATGTACTTACTATGTACACTTACACTCTATGTACATGTACTTACACACTATGTACACTTACACTCTATGTACATGTACTTACACTCTACGCCCATGTACTCACAGTCCTCTTTAGGACAGCAGAGCACCGTGCCATGAGTTTCTATTTTACTGAGATAAAAGCCAGACTTTTTGCTGTGCTGTGGTAACTGATCCAATACTATGGTGACAGGCTTTGGTTAGTGGTTGTGGCACTGACTTGACTATAGGCATGTTAGTGTTTGAACGAAACCTCTCTTCATAAAGAATTTAAATATGCAATTGTCGTCTTAAATCTAGGTAAATATACGGAAAAATCCGGGACTGGTATGGAATGAGTTAATAAGAGTTAATAAATGAAAGAGACGGGCTGTGGAGCTGTTGTGTCAGCTACTCTTGTGTTTTGAGTTAAAGTTCATAAATTGTATTTCTCACTGCTATCAACCCAGGAGTATCATAATAGCTCAGCAGGAATGCTTGTAAATTTGTCTTTGAAATTTCTCGTCTCCTCATGAATTAAAATGCACCAATAACCTCATTTCACCACAGATCAAGTACAAAGTGCAGCAACTGTATTATCTGTGAGTGACACTTGAATGGGCTGTGTACTGGGACTGATATGCAGGAGGAAAAAAAAGCCAGTGTGTGCTTTGTGTGCGAGTGCAGCAATAAGAGGCAGTAATGTGGTTATGTGTAAGGTAGCTGGGTGTGTTTAGAGTGTCGGAGCTAATTAGACACAGTATCATATTACACACTCTAAATAGGGTGAAAATGTACTGCACAATCAATGAAATTAATCAGAATTATAACTTAATTACTATGCAGTAAATATAATCAATCCAATTAATGGTAATTGGGAACTAGTGCTGTAGATTGTCATTGTCACTGTACAGAGGAACACATTGTTTAACTTATCGATTCACCTTGTTTGCAGAGGACCATGTGTGTACTGAGATACAGAGTAGGCTGTGGGTTAACCTCCAGTCGACTTGCACACCATTATGTAGACGGTGACAAAACTTGTATTGAACATCAATCTCATTGTATGGGATGATGTATATATATATATATATATATATATATATATATATATATATATATATATATATATATATATATATACATATATATATATATATATATATATATATATATATATATATATACATATATATATATATATATATTTATCATCAAATTACATGCTTCTTGGGATGCTTCTACCCTGATATCTCTTGGATAAACATGATTCTGAACTGATATGTCCTGGATAAAGATGTACATAAATGTGTCTCAGTCAAATGTTGCACATGAATGTGGCAGTCCGTAGTTTTAGATTCTACAAATATTGAGTCTGTATTTGATGTGAATTCATTTTGGTCATTCACTGATAAGACTTTATGCTTAACACATATTTATTTCTTGGGTTTTTCAGATTTTTTTTTTGGGGGGGGGAGGTACTCAGCTGAATGGTTAGTATGTTATTTTATTTGACTGCACAATTTACGTCTATGCTGCAAAAGATTGGAAACACATCATCTGTGTGTTAGATTGTACTCGATTGGTTTCATTAAATTGCTGTACATGTTTATGGTGAATGTGATTGGACAACTTGGATCACATGGCATGATACAGTATACCTGATTGGCCCCAATAGGTCACATGTCAGACATCCTGTACATGATTGGGCACAACAGATTGTATGATATGCTGTCTTTGCTACTTGAACTTGCCTACAATTTCATTGTATTGATCAGTATGCCATACAGGAATGGTAGTACAATCAGTAATTTCTGAGTGACATAAATTAGGGATACCAATTGTTGATTTTTCCAGTTTTTGGGGGAAAAAACAAACAAATCTTTGTGGCAGTAATGACATTTTTCTCATTCTAAAAGTGATATTGTGTCCTCATTATCATAGTACCCAGATGAAAAGCAAGCTTGTCATGTTTGTGGGAAGTAAATTGAATTATCTTACAAACTGTTTTAATTACAGGCATCTGAAAAACTTGTCAGTGTAATGGTAAGATAGCGACGTGCCACGTGGCCATATTGGCAGTGCTCAGTTGTCGCATCTCTTCACGTACATGTACCCTCACTCTGTATATAGGATGAATCTGCATTTGGAGGGATAAAGTCATGAATCAAAATAAAAGAAACATTGTGAAATTTAACAGATGAGTTTATTATACCTCGGAGAAATCCACGCCCGTGATTGGTTAGTTGGGAGTGGGGCATATTTTTCCTTGTCTCCGGCTGAGAAGGAACTGTTACCCTGGACATCCCACTAGATGGCGCTGTAATTCTGATCACCTCAGGAATGAACAGACAAGTGAGAACCAAAACATTGTGTAGAAATTTTGTTGTTAGCTGACCAAAGGTTGCAGACCTTATGTGACCACTCATGGCTGTCCATCCGTCCAATTTATACTTTTGATTTCTCAACATTGTATACAAAGATCAACTTGATAGACCTAAACAATGTGTTAATTTCAATGTTGGATAAAGCATTCAAAGGTTGCACATGTCAGTATATTAAAATATCTGGTGCTGAGGCTAAATTTGATAAAGGTAAGAACAAAGGAATATCTTGCATGAAGCAAGAGTGTGCTCAAATAATAGAATACATTATCAACAATGCATACTTTTGCTTTGAAAACAGAGTCTATCAACAAATAGTAGGCATATCAATGGGAACAGATCCAGCCCCATATATTGCCAACCTTTATTTACATTATTATGAATCAAAATGGATGGAGGAATTGGCAAAAACAAACTTTACAGCTGCAAGATCATATTCTCAAACAAGATTTACAGATGACCTGTGTGCTTTGAACAATGGACATGAAATAAAGGGAAATTGGAAAAACATATATAAGGGTCAAAGTATGAAAATCTTGCAATATTGGTGGCGCCACCTACAACATTATGCAATGTAGTGGTCAAAATATGAAAATCTTGCAAACAGTCCAGCACCTTTAATTTGTGGCAGATCTTCACCAAATTTGGTGGGATTGTGGGGGAGGTCAAAGTCTAAGTTGGTATTGATACTAGTGGTGCCACCTATAATTTGATGGAAATTACGAGCCAAAATATGTTTTAAGATATAAAATTCCATATCTTGAAAAGTAATTGGATTAGACTTGCCAAATTTATAGGATATATAGACAATGTCCAAAGCTAGAATCATATGTAATATCAGTGACCTTGAAGTATTTTCATGAGGTCACCATGCCTGTAAATTTGAAATAGGTGATTTTGTAACGGCAGGGTGTAGCTTGGACTTCAATGGTACTATCAGCACAGCACCAGGCAGGCCTATTGGCCTCTTGTATTACATAATCTGGGTGTCCTTGATCTTCTGTCCCAAGGTCACTGAGGACATAAAGTTAAGGACTCTGTCATTGTTGTCTTAGCACATGCAACAATGTTCATCACATGAGTTGCACAAATAAGCTATGATCACATGTGGAGTGAAGTGCCATCTGGTGGACAATCTTTACATTAAGCTTTATATGTTCAGAAGCCACATGAGGACTCTCAGCTTGAAATGAAAAGGTGCATTATAGCCACGATGCCAACAGAGCATTAGGCCCATGGGCCTCTTGTTTTAATGATTTAATGTTCTTCAGTATAATAAAGCAAGTGACGTCCTTGGCTTTCGGGGACAGGAAGAATTGTGAGCCTGAGGAACAGACCGAAGTGATGCTGTGGGCTCTCAGGTTCATAATTCTCCCTGTCCCCCGCAGCCAAAGGCATCATTTGTTTAATGTCAGTGTTTTACAATGTCCTGTGTGTCATGTTTAAGTTAAGCCCAGTGTTTCCTTGGCTCTTAGCCTCCAACTCCTGCACAGACAGCTTTCATTCTAGGCAGACTTTTTTGAGTAAAGACAGATGTCCTCTTGCCAAGTTTTTCAAGCTTAATATACCCCTTGAAATTTCCACTATTTAACACGTGAACCGTTTTAAAAACCTGCAAAGATACTTTAAATAGAATGCATTTTCATTCCATATGCCCCTATCTGGAGCAGTTGGAGCTACACATCAGTTGTTCTAACAACAAAATGCCCAGGTCCATACAGCAGGTGGTTTTTGCCACAGTTTTTGCTTGCTAAGTATCTGGGAAGTCCAATCCATTTGGAAAGAGAACATTTGAAATTAGGTTCTATCAAGCAAGATATCCATGTTGGACTGCTGTTGTATGTAAATATGTGGCACTATTCTGTGTCCTACCAAGTCCCTGATGTTCAAGATGCCAAAGCATTGAAACCTGTAACTTTGTGTCCCAACATCAAAGGCATCATGAATTAGTATTTAACTTTTTTCAAAACAAAATGTAATATTTCCTCATAAAGTTCCTCCCAAATAGTCAATAGTTTATTATGTTACAAGAAAGTATGAAAAATATACTTAAAAAGTCATGTTCTGGCAAGACCGTATCAGCTCAAATTTCACAACACTAGCACTTTATCACTGAAAATGCATGCTATATTGTCATGCAAGTTTTGAATTATTAATTAAATCCATGACATGTTTCACATCCAATATAACAGAAATTAATTACATGGGGCGTACAATATGACCAAATTGTGTAAGGTCCCGTTACATCAGCCACAAAGCCCAACCCCCCACCCACCCCCACCCCTCCCCGGAGTGATTGCTTGCAAGGGTTAACAATTCAACACTCTTAGGGAAACTCAGCCTTGATATTATCCTACAGATCTGTGACCTCATATCTGGTGCTGTGAGTGGAACAAAACCATACACTGCCAACTCAGGCTGTCAGCAGGAGATTTGGGCTAAAATATCAGTTGTTTTATAACTGCTTGCTAGCTAAACAGATTGAAAAGTGGTGTAGGGCTCCTGAGGTAAATTATTGTTTTGCTTAAGGTTTACAGCCAATAAAAAAGTTTGGAAATAATGTGGATGTGGATGTCTTATTGAGCTTATGTAGCATCCGTCTGTCTGTTTGTCCGGCCATTCATCTATCCATCCATGCAACATTTGTCAAAGGCATAGTGATATACTTCAGAGACTTTTGGGGTGTACTAAGGTGGACATGATTGATTCATTCTGAGACTTGAGGGGTGTACTCAGGTGGACACGATTGATTCATTCTGAGACTTGAGGGGTGTACTCAGGTGGATACAACTGATTCATTCTGAGACTTGAGGGGTGTACTAAGGTGGACATGATTGATTCATTCTGAGACTTGAGGGGTGTACTCAGGTGGATACAACTGATTCATTCTGAGACTTGAGGGTAGTACTCAGGTGGACATGATTGATTCATTCTGAGACTTGAGGGGTGTACTCAGGTGGATACAACTGATTCATTCTGAGACTTGAGGGGTGTACTAAGGTGGACATGACTGATTCATTCTGAGACTTGAGGGGTGTACTTAGGTGGACATGATTGATTCATTCTGAGACTTGAGGGGTGTACTTAGGTGGATACAACTGATTCATTCTGAGACTTGAGGGTGTACAAAGGTGGACATGATTGATTCATTCTGAGACTTGAGGGGTGTACTCAGGTGGACATGATTGATTCATTTTGAGACTTGAGGGTGTACTCAGGTGGACACAACTGATTCATTCTGAGACTTGAGGGGTGTACTTAGGTGGATACAACTGATTCATTCTGAGACTTGAGGGTGTGCTAAGGTGGACATGACTGATTCATTCTGAGACTTGAGGGGTGTACTCAGGTGGACACAACTGATTCATTCTGAGACTTGAGGGGTGTACTCAGGTGGACACGATTGATTCATTCTGAGACTTGAGGGGTGTACTCAGGTGGACATGATTGATTCATTCTGAGACTTGAGGGTGTCCTCAGGTGGACACAACTGATTCATTCTGAGACTTGAGGGATGTATTCAGGTGGGCACGATTGATTCATTCTGAGACTTGAGGGGTGTACTAAGGTGGACACAACTGATTCATTCTGAGACTTGAGGGGTGTACTCAGGTGGACAGGATTGATTCATGCTGAGACTTGAGGGGCATACTCAGGTGGACACAACTGATTCATTCTGAGACTTGAGGGGTGTACTTAGGTGGATACAACTGATTCATTCTGAGACTTGAGGGTGTACTAAGGTGGACATGACTGATTCATTCTGAGACTTGAGGGGTGTACTCAGGTGGACACAACTGATTCATTCTGAGACTTGAGGGGTGTACTCAGGTGGACACGATTGATTCATTCTGAGACTTGAGGGGTGTACTCAGGTGGACATGATTGATTCATTCTGAGACTTGAGGGTGTCCTCAGGTGGACACAACTGATTAATTCTGAGACTTGAGGGGTGTATTCAGGTGGGCACGATTGATTCATTCTGAGACTTGAGGGGTGTCCTCAGGTGGACACAACTGATTCATTCTGAGACATGAGGGGTGTACTCAGCTGGACAGGATTGATTCATGCTGAGACTTGAGGGGCATACTCAGGTGGACACGATTGATTCATTCTGAGACTTGAGGGGTGTACTCAGGTGGACATGATTGATTCATTCTTTTATCTGTGGATGCATTCTGCTCTATTTTGAAAGTTTATCTCATGGTGATCAATCTGTTGTCTGTCCTACATATTCTCTCTAGTCAATCTGAATCTGATTATCCATTACTTTTGGTACTGAAGACAAAATACAGATTTTAAAGCTTCAATCACATTGCAGACTCTTCAAGATCAGTCAGGATGTGCTTTGGGTGGGTCTCTCGCAATTTGTTGAATTGCTCATGGTCCAGTTTGTAACTTTGCTGCCCAAAGGTTGCAGAGCTTATGCAATGACTGCTTGCTGTCAGGCTATCCTTACATCCTTCTGTCCATCCATAAACTTTTTGTTTTCAGACCACAGTTTTTATCTTGGGTGATACTAATGTTATTCTAGATAATCCCTATATTTATTGGCGACAAATCATTGATGCACGGTTGGCTGAGGGGTAAGACGCTCGCCTTTCACCTCTGCAGGTACCATTCTCATCCTGGGAAGCATTTGGAGAAAGTCCCTGCCACTTTAACTGTGCAGGGTGATTTTCTCCAAGTTCTTTGGTTTCCTCCACCACAGACTAGGTAGGAGGTATACGGTGACATCTGTGCCATCAAGAGTGACTCGATTGGTCAATGCTTGAGTTCCTTCACAATCCATGTAAAATAAATGTGTCTATATTTTTATATCCTTTGTAAAAGTATTGGCAATTAGAGTTGCAGAAGTTTTGGTTTCTCGTGGTTTGAGGATGTTGTATGTGTATCACAATGTAGCAGATTTATGTTGAAATTATCTGTTATGATTTTTGGTGTTTATACATTATCTTGTCTAAAATTGATTGTAGTTGCTTGTTAAATACAGCAGTATCAGTACCTGGTGGTCTATGTATGATCCAACAATTTTGTTTCATCAAATGGAGAGATCAGTAAACTCAACAAAAACAGACTTCATAATGTCATCAAAAATTGTCAAATCTTTATGGATGTTGCACTGAATACTATTGATCATTCTAGAAGGATCCCCCTCCCCTAGAAGGACCCCCCTCCCCATCCCATCCATCTCTGCTCCACTGCACTTTGGGCTCATGATTATGACTGTTAATATAGTACATTTCTTCACTCAAATCTTTAAGCTAAGTTCAGACATAGCAAGTCGTGATCTGAATCATACATTGGGTTATGTTCCTTCCTTTATTGATTTCTAAAGAAATACAAGCATTACTATTGAATCAATTTAAGTCAATATTTGCTATGGTAAACCATATCTGAGAACTCAGAACATATTTATTTGATAAGTAATCATGGATGTAAACATAACTGGCAGCAAATGTAAATAAACAGAAATAAATAATACTATAGTTGTCAGGATGACCCGAAGTAAGGATTATAAACTAATACTGGGGCCACCTGTGGTAAACTTACTAAATGAATTTACAGCATTTTGAAGAGGATACTTCACCACCTAGTATGTCACATGGTATGATGACCTTGGCCTAGCTACTGGGACAGCTGGGGGGCACTGACATAGGATGGAATAAAGTGTAAAATAAACTGAACCATTACAACTGCACACTCATGTAACAATGGATTAGATACACATGGGCCACCTAGTGGTAGGCCATGTCATTGTTCAGGTTATTTTACGCTTAATGCAGGATCAGTTACCATTTTCTTTTATGAACATTGTTGGTTAGTGATTGTAATCGCTGTGGTCAGTTCCTTCATTGTTTTCCGATATGTCAGTAAGTAACATATCTGTAATAAATTCAACTTAATCACTGCAGTCCTGGATCCCTATTTCAAGCTGGTCGTATTTACCACTCAGGGATAAATGCTGGTATGACATTTTCAAAACTGATCCTTCATATCATTGTTCTCTTCCATCACAACTAGATGAATCTAATGTCCAAAATTTTAGGATCAACATCTTGGGATTTTAACCTGTTCCTGATGGATATGGCTAAACTAACAAGCCAGCTTTGTATACAACATGAATGCCCCCTGGTGGACATGGCTGGCACTTATTGGTTTGCTTTATATACAACATGAATGCCCCCTGGTGGACATGGCTGACACTCAGTGAACTGCAGCTGCTTTGTAATCTGGTGAAGTAGCTATGAGTTATGACAGGAGCTGCTGTAACAGGCATACTCCTGTCAGTCAGTTGAAGTAGCTATGAGCTATGACAGGAGCTGCTGTAACAGGCATACTCCTGTCAGTCAGTTGAAGTAGCTGTGCTGTGGCCCCGCCCTCCTGGTTTGCCACCACTGGCTTTATCTCAATCAACTCATTATATTCAGACCTGGTAGCTCCGACCCCTGGGGTCACATTAAGGCTATCTTCTTGGAAGGGGGGTAAGGGGGGGGGGGGGATTTCAGTATGCTGGTACAGGTAATTATTTTTCTAGAGCACGCAGTACGGAAAATAAAAATCTTTCAAAATTGTGGACAGTACGAAGTACGTAAAATAAGAGGGCTTCCAGTATGCCAGTACAGTAAATAAAAAGCCCCAGTATGCCAGTATGGGAAGCCCCTTACCCACCCTCTTCTTGGTCATCCATGGGCTGTTGTGTGGAGCCATAAACGCCAGTTGGTTCTACTCCCTTGGCTGCTCATCTGCTGGGACCTCCGGTTCTGTGATTCAGAGTTGACATCAGTGGGAGGTCTTTGCAGCCTGCAGGCCAGTGGCCATAAAGAAGCTGCCGGGTGACAACCACACTGCTGAACATGCATTTCTAATTAGGCAGATCCATAACTTACCCAATCTATGCTTGGGTCTACTAATAGTAGTTTTGGGCGGTTATGTTGGAAAATATTTGTTCCCTCCTCATATTGGGAAGAATATTGCCCTCAAGGAAAAAATGTTCAGGAACATTTGTTCCCCTCCTGAATATTTCTTTTGCTATCAAATACATTATATTATCATGAGCAGGACTAGGCAAG